>RJWH01000049.1:1200000-1773967 GCA_004363575.1 Solenodon paradoxus
CCTAAGCTAAGAATCCTGTATTTTTTCTAGATATTTCTATCATTTTTTAGATCATCTACCAACACCACATCCCACTGTTTGTCATACAACATCAAACTCAACAAAATCTTACCATATTATCTTTTCATGTAACTTCAATATTCTTATGATAAGGAAAACAACATGATTTTATTTTAATTTTTATATATTTGACCCTGCCATTTCCAAGAACCTTATAAATACCACATGCTCACATTCATGATCATCACTACAGGTACACTTAACTTCATTTAATCCTTGTATTCATTATATTATCTTATCCCACAAAGCCATTATACATACTACTCTAATTTGTGGAAATGAGCTTTTAAACAACCACCCAAACACCATTCAATTGATTTTCCTAGATAATTCTCATCATTTCAACTAAATTATCTGTGAATTCCTAAAACCCAATACATTAAGATAATTTCTTAACACAAGTATTAAGTTATGTTTTTTAATATTTTCAACTTTTAAATTTATGAAAATAGGTGTTATATACCTAAATTCAAGCTACAGGATAGTAAGGAGTTCATTTATGTGCTTCAAGTACATATAGTTTCAGGAAACATTTCACCAAAAAGTAACTTTTAGAATCAAAAATTACTAATAAATTAAAAAAGAGGAAACAAGTAAGCATAAATTAATAAAATAATAAATATAGAATTAAATAAAATATAAAATAAGTTTAAAATTAAATAAATGCATAAAAATTGGAAGATCATTAACTACTAGGAAAAATTAATGATGTGAATAAGGGAAAAGAATCATTCTAAAAACATGTCCCTCAAAATGAGTTAAGTATGAATACACATTAATCCCATCACTATCTCACAAATACAGGGTTTAGGAAATATATTTAAGGTCATTCAGAAGTCCTCGGGAAGTACCAGAAATGAAAGTAAGTTCTCATGATTACACTGCCTTACAGACAAAATTATATAATAATGATAATAAATCTCTCTTTTATAGAACATTTCTTCACTAAGTGCAGACTGTCATTACAAAAATTATTTGTTCTCTTATGATCATTATTGTAGGAGAAAGTCATTACTTCCACCACTATTACCAATTGAAAAGAAAGGTCAAGTGAATTGTTGAAAGATTGACAGTGGCACTGAAAATAAAAGCAAGGGCTTTTAAAACTAAATTTCAATCACTGTGCTTAAAATGAAAAGTAAAACTCTCAATGAGAAAATACCTGAATTTTTGTTGTAACATTATTCATCAAGGGGACCATCAAGGGGACAGGGAACAGTCTAGTCAATATTTAAGGAATATACAAAGATTTTTTTTTTATAATCAAAGGACCTAGAAAAATAAAATACTTTTAAATTTTGTAAAAGAAAATTGGTGTGCTATAATCACAGTGCAATAATCCCTTAAATTTCCAATGGTGAGTCATGTATTTTTTCCTTTTTGGATTCAAAATAGTTAATCTTAGTATGGACTCAGTTTCATCTTTATTACTTTAACATCTTCTGTGGTAATTAAGGGAAACTTACAAATTTAGTTTATTTGCTCTTTACCATAAAGCTAATGAAAAGCAATAATCCCTGTTCTAATTGCTACATCACCTCTTGTTTCTAACATATTTATTATAAATATTTCAATTTAACTGTTTATATGGATGAAAATAAAACAGCATTTTAACCTAAAACCAAAAAATTGTAGGCTTCTCTCGATGCTTAGATGTGATTACAATATAAAATATAAGAATTTCTTAAGCATTATTACTTTATGAATATTATATATGACAGTTGTGTTAGAGGATACTTCACATACAAGAAGGCATTTACAAAATAAAACACAACTCACCATCCTCAAAACTCTCCTCTGATATTATTTATGATCGTTTCTAAATGTCAAAAAAAATGACAAGAATTAAGCATAATAAATTATTGAAATGTAAACATTTTCCCTCACAGTATCCAAAGCATAGTATGATATGATTCTTAGCAATCAGAGAATCAACATGCATTAAACAGTCAGACCTTACATATTCAGGGGTAGAAAAACAGGCATATTAGAAATAATTATACAACATACCATGTTTCAATTCTAATTACAATGCAAAATGGATATCTACAGTCATATTTGTACCTATATCTATGTCAAAATATTATGTTTAAAAGGCAAAAAGTAAACTGAGAAGCAAAATATATAAACATATGTAGGGAAAAACAAAGCATAGTCTAGTGGTTCATAAAAGATTAATCAACAAAAAAAATCTCTAGGAAAATTTGAGTGAAAAGTATCATGATTCTGTAATTTTATTACTACAAAAACTCTTATGTGTTTTTTTTTAACCCAAAGTAATACTGAGAAGCTCAAAGAACCAAAAGCTACAATAACTATATATCTAGTCTGAGAAAAGTGTTTAAAATAAAAGAATAAATCAAAATGAAATTGTAAGAAACTAAATATTAGTATATGGAATCTATGACAATAAATATTGAAGCAACCATTTGGCAAAATAAAAATCTATTTTGAAAATATCACTTCACAGCAAATAGTAAAGATAAAAATACAGTCGAAATAGCACTCGAGTGTGAAAAAATTGTTATTTTGAAATAGAAAATTTTTAAATGATTTTCCTATAAGTCATGAAGAATATCTTCTTTAATCAAGTTTTCCTAATATGTTATCTAGTAAGACTATTTCATTAGTGTCATTTCCCTATTTATAAATCTTCTAATTATATGTTTCATTACATAATGAAATACATGAATTAAGAAAACGGTAAAAAGTTTTCTGCTTTTCATTAAGGTTAAGTGTAGTTTGCTCCATCTTGGAAAAATATTTTTCTGTTATTTCATGGACTATCTAGTCTCTCAAGACTTGAATTTAATTTTCTTTAATTACTATCACACAGATCTTGGATTGTCTAGATAATTTAATGCTGATTAAATTACTTTTACCTAAGAGTTTATTATAATCATGAACCTAAAATAAGGTTTCAAAATATACAAAAGTCTAATGGAAATTTTGGAACAACTACAACTTCATATATATTATAAAAGTTAATATGAACGCATGCTTTAGACCCTTAACAAAAACTTGCACATAAACCTAAATACAAAACGCAAAACTACAAACATTCTAGAAGGAAACATAGATGAAAATCTAGATGACCTTGAGTGTGGTAATGATACTTAGAAACTGTGTGAATGACATTTTCAGTGAAAGAAGTAACTCAAAAGCTGAACTTCATTCAAATTATTTTTCTTCCGTGAAAGACACAGTGACAGGGGTAATATATTTACAAAATACATATCTGATAAAGGACTGTTAGTCAAAATATACAAAGAATTTAAAAAACTCAACAATTAAAAAAAATTAACTTCATTAAATAATGACCTAATGTCTGAACAGACATTTCACCAAAAAGATAACAGATAACAAGCAAGCATAATTTAAAAAGGTTGAAATCTTTTGTCATTATGACTTTATAAATGAAAAAAATGAGATACCACTGCACACCTATTAGAATGGCCAAAGTCTTCATCACTGACAATACCAAATGCTGCAATGTTGTGAAACAAGAACTTTATTTCATTACTGGTAGGAATGAAAAAATAGTTAAATCAATTTGGAAATTAGTTCGTAGTTTCTTACAAAACGAAATGCGCTCTTATCATGTGATCCATAAATCGTGCTTCTTGAAATTCAAAGGAGTTGAAAATTTCCACACAAAAATCTGCACAAGGATATTTATAGTAGCGTTTTTTCATAGTAGTCAAAACATGGAAGCACTGAAGACATAATATGATAGGAGCATGGATAAAGTGTCATGCGTCAGACAATGGAATCTTAGAACAAAAAAATGAGCTATCAAATTACTTAAAAACAGTGAATGCTTAAATGTGGATTATTAAGTGAAAGAAGTCACTATGAAAAGGCCATATTATATGATTCAGACTATATGGAATTCTGGAATAGGCAAAGCTATTAAGAAAACGGTAAGTGCTGTCAGGGTTTTGAAGAAGAAAATAACTGGATTTTTAGCACAGTGGAACTATTGTGTATGATTCTACAATTGTGGATGTGTCATTCTACACTCTACAGAATGTACAAAACCATGGAATACGTAACATCAGCGTGAACTCTAAGGTAACTATGAACTCTGGATTTTTATACTGTATTAATTAAGTTTATTGACTAAGAACTGTATCAGCATAGTATGGGGGGAGGCAATTATCTGTACTTTCTTCTCAATTTTGCTGTGACCCTAAACCCTAAATTTGCTCTAGAAAAAAGAACTCTCTCTCTCTTTCTCTCTCTCTCTCATTTTCCCCACAAGGAGAGATGAATTATTTAATTTATCAAAATAAGTATACAGAAGGTTTTCTGAGTTTTATAAGCTTGTCTCACAATGTGACCCTTACAGCTGGGCACATAGCAGAGTTATTTACAACTTTCGATGATTATAAATAATTATATTATGAAAACTTACATAATTATCTTTGTATGCACAGAATGCAAAACAAAGATCAAAGGTAACCTAGGAAAGAAATGACTAGGGTTTAGTATCTGCAAACGTTTAAAAATCTGATAATTTTTCCTAAATTAATTCTAATTTATACAGTGTGACGAGTTTTTATCTTTACTTTTTTTTAATTTTCAGACTTAAATTTCTGCCATCTTATTGAATGTAAAATAACATTTTGTTGTGATTTAATTTAGATTTTCCAGTATTGTCAGGTAAATTTTCACTAATGTTTATCATGTAACATGTTTATTATCATTAGCAGTTTACATTTTCTTAAATGCTTTTTTTGCATGCTGACATTATTTCTCATAGGCTGCATTCTATTTTATTTATGCATGAATTATGTATGCAAGCATGTATGCAGGCATATATTTTCATGCTATAATTAATACTTTACTCATTACTGTGTGTCAGATATCAACTCCCAGTGTAATAACTTTTGTGTTTGCTTATGGTATCTTTGATTAACATTGACTTTGAAGTTAAATGTATCTTTTTTTATTTTCATATGTCTATTATATTTGTGTCTTTTTTAAGAAAACATTTTATACCCTCAAATAACTTTCTATATTTTATGTAAAATTATTTTATTTTGTATTTAAATATTTTCTATACTTGGAGTTGTTTTGCCTATGATTGTTTCAGACATAATATTTTTTTTTAACATTGCTTATTGGTAACCTCAGTTCTATTGCTAATGCCCAAAGATTGTTTTTTTGTTTAGTCTGCTCCTTTGCTTTGTTTCTTTGTATTCCACTTAGGAGATGATTCAGTATTTGTCTTTCTTCTTCGGATTTACTTTGCTTATCATAACCTAGTTCCATTTATGTTGTCACAAATGACAGGATTTCATCTCTTCTAAGGGTCTTGTAGTATTCCATTGTGCATATATACCAAGCTTTATCCCTTCATCAGTTGAAGGGCCCTGAGGTAATTTCCAATTCTTGATTATCATAAATAATGCTGTAATAAACATGGGGGTGTATATATCTCTGTAAATTAGTATTTTTGTGCCTTTTGGGTAAATACACAGAGGTGGGATTCTATATAAATTCTATAGCAAGTTTGTTAAGGTTCATTCAAGTTTCTGCCAAAATTTAATTGCAGAGCATTAAATGTGGAGATTTTATACTGTGAGAATGTTGACTTTCCATATCAAAAAGAAATTATATTTTTCCATTTATATGTCATCTTTAATGTATTTCCATATTGTTACATATTTTTTCTCCAATAGTATGCAAGTCTTTTATTCCATGAATTTTCTTGTTTCCATATACTTTTGGTTGAAAATTTTCTTTTTATTATATTTTAATACTTGTTCTGAAGTATAGAAAAACAACTGATATTTGAATATTTAAACAAAGCTCTTTTTATTTCTCTTTTTATCTTTTATTACTATCTTTTATTACTATCTTTATTACTATCTTTTTATTTTATTTTATTTATATTACTATTTTATTACTATCTTTATTATTATCTTTTATTACTATCTATTATTAATAATTTAGTCTTTTCATTGTTCTTATAAATATTACATTTGATTTGGTCACTTACTATGATATTTTAAACCATCCTTAAAATGATGAATGTAAGTGGTCAAAGTGTATGTTCTTATCTTGTTCCTGATTTTAAAGGCAATGTTTTACATTTCTGTGTTGATCAAAATTCTATTTATTTATTGTTTTTTTTTAGATATCTTTTATCATGATAAGGAAGTTCTTTTCTATCTTAAGGGTTTTTATCACAAATAGTATAGAATTTTATCACACGCATTCATGGCATCTTCTGAAATGATCAATTGCTTTTTCTCCTGTAGTTTTATAATCTATTAATGTTCTGTACTGCATTGATTTATTTTATGCAGGCAAACTACCTTGCATTAATGGAATAACTCAAGTGTTTTTATAATTCTTTGCTTTTATTTATATAATCATAAATATAAATTTAGTACTTCAAGAATAAAATCTGCATTGCTGAAACTCATAATTTTACAAGGGGTTATTAGTACTATTTAACTTGTGTGTTATAAACAAATAATATTAATCCATCGAAATTGAAAAAAATGGTTAAGGATGACTAATGTTGTTGTGATGCAAATTATTGGTCCTTGTTTTACTTAGTCTACAACACTGGGTGCTTACATTCTTTTTCTACAGGAAAGTACGTTTTCCGTTTTTTTTTTTTTTTTTATTTCTTTGAAATCTTCTGAAGGAAAAATATTCCTATCAGAGATTATAAAGTTAAAAATAATTTACTCCATAATTTTTTTTAAATCTACATCAACATGAATCAAATGATTACTTGGTATTATGACTATAATCACAGAATTAATTTATGCCAAAGAGCTGATTACCATATTAACCTTTGTTTTCATGTAAACATATTGTTTCTAATACTAATTATCAACCTATTTATTTTAAGTGTGATGACTACTAAGATATAAAGTCTCAAGATTTTTCCTAAACCAAGTCAGCATGAGACGTATTCTACTTGTAGTACTTATTTTGTGACAATATCCTAGGTAATTTTTTGATTCAACAAAAATGATAGTCTTTTATCTTTAAGCAAGATGTCTGAAATATGAAGCCTATTCCAGTCATTTTCATTATCCTTAAGGGTGACTCAAACAGCTCAAGTAGCTAGTTACTCTACTCTTCAAATAGTCATGAATGCATTTATCTTATCCCTACTTTTCTGTACATTTAACTCATTGAAGTAATTCCTCTGCCCCATTTATTTAACCAAATGCTACCCTATATTCCTGTTACATTCCTTTAGGAATAGTTCTATTCCTGCTGCTATATATATCAAATTCTATTTTCCTTGAAATACTAAAGAACCAATTCTTGTTGAAATCTGATTTACACTTCATTATATATATATATTATAAATATGATGTATGTTATGCATATTTATAATGTACTGTTTTATATTTTCAGTTTTTATCATATTCTTACAGCAGAAAATCAATGTTTTTCATTTACCCTAGATTGTCTAAAACTCCTATTGAAAACTAACAGCAAAAGAATATCTAACAGACATTTTATTTATTGTTTGATATTTTTAAATTACAATGCTAATGGGATAATTCAATTTACTATAGTAATCATCGATCCCCTTGTAAAATATGAAATAATAAAGAAGTTATGAAAAATGTATTTATCCAATACCGAATTTTCTCATTAAAAAATGAGAATATTTAGACAATTCCATCAAGGAATGCCATTTGAATCAAAACTGATTGTTACCTTGTATAGGTCATATTGTTTTTCTTTGTTATTGTTAGTAAGGGGGTTTCTTCTATGTGATAGTTATCAATAATAGATCAAGTACATCAGTGAAAGATCAGTTGAGCTATATAGGCTCATTTCATAGTCATAAATATCATCAGGGCTATACTTTGCAAACTGGAAATTCATCACGATTTTGATACTTAAGTTTCCAAGCAAACAAACTCATCTCAAATTTTTAAGTCTAAGTAAATTCATCACAATCCTGATCCATTTCAAAAATCTTATATATTATTTAATTTACATATTTTTTTCTCAAAAATAGAGTTAGACATATATTTTGCTTAATTTAACTTTTGCTAATATTATGTCACAATGACTTGTCACACTAATATCAGCAATTGATATTTGGTCATGTTACTGGTTTAATGAGAGATGAACATAAGCAGTTCACTCAACTTATTTTGGTTATCTATTTTGGCCAAATGCTAACTTTCTATTTCCTTGACTTATTCATTTCAATCTTCTAATCATAAGCGTGTGAATATTTTAAAAATTAATTCTCACTGTTTTTCATAACATGCTGCCCATATATATATATCACCCCCTGAATCTTATTTTAGTTATATAAAATTGGTATAATTATTTGCGTTCCCCTGTAGATTAAATTTTCATCATTAACAACAAAGACATATTTAATAAAATTTAGATAACTGATAGCATTCTTCTAAAATAGTTTTTCTTATAATTATCGACAAACTACCTTGCCATTTATCCATTCCCAATTTCGAAAGATACTACATGGGAAGAAAGTTGTACAGGAGAGTTCACTGAAAATTACAGCATGTTGAATCATTAATATTTGATAGCATTGCAAAAATATCATGAAAAACTATATATTAACATACATCCTGATACTAACTTCAAAAACATGTACAATCTCTACTACATGATCAATTAGGTATTTTTAACCAAATTAATACTTTTTAAAAATTTTGTTGAAGGAAAATAACCTCAATAAAGTACATAGATTTAAGTTGTACATCATCATAAATCAGCATCTATGGGCATTATAAAAAAGCGTTTGGAATTTTATCTTATTTAATTTATTCAAACATTTTGAGAAGGATTGGTATTAATTCTTCTTTGAATATTAGGTAGAAATTGCTAGTGAAATCACGAGGTCTGTGCCCTTTGAGGTTGGGGAGATATTTAACTACTGTTTTAATTTTGTTACTTTTGATAGATCTATTCAGAATTTCTATTTCTTCCTAATCGATTCTTGGAATGTCATATGATTCTAAAAATTTGTTAGTTTCTTCATTTATCCAATTAGTTGTCATAGAGTGTTCACGGTATACTCTTATGATCTCTATATTTCCTTAGTATCAGTTGTGATTACTACTCTCATTTATGATTTTATTTATTTGTGCTTTCTCTCTTCTCTTCTTTATGAGATGGGCTAGTGGTTTCCCATTTTTGCTTATCATTTAAAAAACAGCTCTTGGTTTCATTGATATTTTTGTCTATTACATTCATTTCTTTCAAAAACTATATTATTTCCTTCCTTGTACTAGATTTTGGTTTTATTTTTCTTCTTTTTTGACTTCATTTAGACGATGGGTTGTTTATTTGTGATTCTTCTTGATTCCTGAGGTAAATGTCTCTCTTTTTCTACACCCCAGTCTATCCCTGAGAATGTTTCATATGCACTTGAAAAGAATGTGTAGTTTATTGTTTTAGGTTGGCAGTGTCTCGCTCTCTCTCCTTACCATTTTTGGCGGAAGTCTATTTATCCCTGTATAGATGTTGCTTTTCAAAGAGGATATACAGATAGCCAACAGGCACATGAAAAGATGTGCTGCCTCTCTTGTCATAGGGAAATGTAAATCAGAATAGTAATGAGTTATCACCTCATACCTGTGAGAATCACTAGTATAAGAAAGAATGAAAACAAGTGCTGGTGAGGATATAGAGATTTAAAAAAAAAAAAAAAACACTTATACACTGTTGGTGGAAGTGTAAAATTATGTAAACATTATGGAAACCAGCATGGAGATACTTTAAAATATTGAGACTAGAACTCTTACATGACCCAGTTTTTCTATTGAGTATTTACCCTAGAAAAACAGCACAAGACTAATTCACAGAGCTATGTTTAGTGTGGTGTTATTTATAATAGCCAAGAGCTGAAAATAACCTAAGTACTTATTCACTAAAGAGTGGATGATTATATACATACATATATATGTATGTATGTGTATATATATATATATATGTATATTACATACATGGAATACTACTCTTTATCAAAAAGATGACATCCTGCCATTGGCAGCAACATGAATGAAACTAGATATAATTATGTTTAGTGAAATAAGTCAGGAGAAAACTGAAAATTCAGGAGGACTAGAACTAAATGAAATAGACAATATTTAATTTCCAATAGGTATATAGATATGTATATATATACATATATATATATATAAATCATTTTAAACAAGGTCTTTGTGTCATACTTATTTTACCTAAGGTTCTTGCTTATCTCCAAATTAAGCAAAGGGAATACAATATTGCCATTCGGATTTTATTAGCTGTTGTTGGTTTGCACCTTATAATCAAAATTGTAACCAAATACAGGTTCTAGGGCAAAGTCGATCTTTAATGTGTGGACACTAATATCCAATTTTTAGTTACAATGTTGAAACAGGGGCAGAGACAGAGAATATGAATATGGTGTGTCCAGTTAATTTTTAAATCACATGCCAAAATTTTCAATATAGTTATAATATTATAAATAACAAAATAATTGATGTAGATCACATTTGATGATTAGATATAATTATCAAATATGAAACTTAAAGAAACAAAATAATCTCTAATAGTGAAGCCAAATTTGTATATGAAGTCAAGTCAAATTTAAAAATAGATGACAGAAAGAAAAAAATGCTTGGAAGAATTAGTGCAATCAGAGTGGGCAGGATAAATTCTCTTATTGGTAAAGAGTAAAAATAATCCAGCACAGTTACTATACAAAATGTTAAAATGAAACGACCACTTAATATTCTATCCTTTGCACTTTGAAGTCCTCTCCTTTGTACTTTTTCTCCTTTTTTATTAACTTAACAGTTAAATTATAACTTAAGAAAAGCAAAATAAGTTAATAACTAGCTTTGCAAATATTAACAGATAATTTAAGCCCTCCCAGTGTATTTTTTAATCCATATTTATGCATATTTATGTGTGAGTTCTCTTTCTGTCTTTCACACAAGCACACACACATCTGTCTGTAAATATATTCAAATCCATTCTTTTTTATTTCTAATAAGTATCACATTGTATAATATATCACCAATTCTTTTTTATCTTATTGAAGAAACATGTATCATAACATTATCTAGGCTTAAGATGTACAGCATTGTAAACATCTGTATATAATAAAATAAGTTTACCACCAGCAGTCCAATGCTACTGTTCACCATATAATTGATCCCTATACCACAGATTGTTTTTTATTCTTACATTGATAGATATGTGAGTGTATTTAAGCTTGTTTTGTTGATGTCATTTTCGCAGGGGTGGACAAGAACAGTACTGTTAAATAAGTACGCACTGAGCAATCTTATACAGAGATTTTATGAACCTATGTTTCGTTTTCTCCAAGATATCTTAGAGAAATAATAGAATAGCTGATAATGCAGTTGTTAAGTTTCAAGAAACTGCCAAAGAGTCCTATAAAGTAGTTACACTATTTTATACCAATTAGCAATATATGTTTTGATTGCTCCAAATACTCTTCAACTTTTGGTGATTTTAGTCTTTTTAGTTTAAGCCATTCTAGAAGGTATGGAGTGCTCATTTAATTGTCAGAGATCCAGCTCTTAACCACAGAGCTCTTAGTCCTTACATATGATACTCATAAACATTTTCATTTCAGTGAGCACATTCTAAAACACAATAAATTTATAAATATGGCACTCAGATTAAAAGGTGTGTTAGATTTTTTTTAGAGTAGTTAAACTATTAAAATATTCTCTAGAAAAAAAATTAAAAAATCGTAGAGGATGGGTGACTATCATTCATACTGAACTTTTCTCCTTCAAAACAAAATGAAAATTTTTCATATTATGATTCTATTCCCAAGTGAATATCTTAGCTGAATGAAACCCAGATCATTCTAATTTGACCCCCATATCTAGCTTTATTTTCTAATTTTAGGTGTTTGTCCTCAGGGCTCCTGTCAAAAATCCTGACTATGAGAATGTTGAGAAAAAAAGATGGAAGAGACAGGTACCACAGGTGAAGAGAAAAACTCTATGAGCTAAATCCTCCAGGGCCCAATTACAGGCTGCACAATTGAATAAGTCAGATACATTTCTGACTTCAGACATCCTATTTTCATTTTATTTTGCTGTCATATCACAAATATTAGGGAAGTAAATGTTTTATCTACAACCTCAGTTAGGTTTACTAAATAAAGTACATTTTATAATAAATTATTCATCCTATTTATTAATTGTAGACAATAAGAATTTTACTTCATTGCTTGTCCTATCTTTTCTTACTAACAATCAGAGGTCAGTACTACAAATTCTATGCTTTTAAAAATGGTGTAAGAATATGTGAACCAGAAGTTACTAAGAAAGAAAAAAAGTAAAAACGTATCTAGACAAACTGTATAAAGTTTTCTTCCACTTGAAACTAGTTTACATCAGATTTTGGCAAGTAAACTAATATAATTTGTTTCTCTCAGAGAAGAATCACTTAAAACTTTTTTGGTGCTTTATTATTGGATAATTTTATCACTGAAAAATGATGGGAATTTACTGTTCTGTTTGTCTTTTAGACCAAGACATTGTTGACTTTGATTCTGTAAAAACAGATTAAAAAATCAAACAGACTTTATTTTCTCTAATAGGAAGATGGAGAAATCTCAAGAGACACTTAATTTACATGTGTCAAAAGATAAAATATGTAGTGTTTTATATTTATAATCTGTCTTATAAATGTATATAGTTGAATATCAATTAATAGTGGTGGCTAGAATACAGAAGGGAATGAATTCCAAACACAAATTAAATGATAGAGTCTAAACTGATAATGATGTTTACATTAAATATATCACACACCTGAAAGAAGTGATATAGAAAAATATAAACATTATACAATCAAGTTGATACTTCTACTGAACATTTCAAAACCATTTCATATCTTATTAACACTAATACTAAGCAAAGACAATTCTCTTAAACAACCTATACTTACTGAGTTTATCAGTTTGATTAATTGAAGATATGAATTTATGTCAGCAAGACATGAAGATAATGTAATTATGAATGTCTTGCCATCATTTCAATCTTGATTAAGTAGCAGTAATCAGACAAAGGTCTTTTTCCTTTCCTCCAACCACCATTAATCACTTAAAAAACACCTTTGCCTAGTAAAACAAAGAAATTGTCCTACATAGAAAAAAGAAACATATTAAAAGTATGTTAAAACTCAATTAAAATATTTAAAGTGACTTTGAATGTAGATTCTTTAAAATTAATCAAATAGTTGCCATTCTAACAGCTATAAAAATTATTTTGAAAAGTGGCCATGTTAATGGTTTGAGATAATTTTTAAGGGTAACAAAATTACAGAGTCTTAGAAATATTAACATTTAAATATCAGAGTACTGGTAAATGTAAAGTAATAAAAGATGTGTGTGTATGTGTTATTGTTGGTCATTATTATAAACATGATGAATTTATTTAACAGAACAGATTCCGTGAGCTAAACATTTGTTTATTCTTACAGGATGGGATAATTTGCTTTAAAAAATTATGCATAAGCTGCAAGACCCTAATTCCACATGTTTGATCTAGGCTTCTTATGTAAAGGCAAATTATGTGTTTCTTAGCTTTAAATTTTGGGAAAAATACTGATACACTTTTGAAATTCTATTCAAAATTTGCTAAAATTCAAAACTGTTAAAATGGTGCTTTTATTTTTATGTCTTTCATTGAAAATTTTACCTAAGTTTAAATACTAAAATCCCAAGTTTTCAAGGGCTCTTTCTTATCGAAAGCAGATTTGATTTAGGAAAGGAAGTTGTAATTATAGAAAATTTGTATTTTCAATCAGATATTTTATGTTGTTCTAATATAACTTGAATCATCTATGATTTATATGACTCAATCAAGTAGTTTCTGAAGTAAAAATCAGAATTTATGACTCCTCAAGAATTTAACTCAGAGAATATGAGTACCTTGAGTTCTCAAGTTTAAGTAAAAGCAGGACAAATGCAATTCTAGTTTAAATTATATATGCTATATGGGGATACATAATTTTATAAAACAACAGTTAAAATATAAAGCAAAATAACATATTTATTAGTGAATAATAGATATGCATTTGTTTAAAAATAAATAGAACTCTGTCAGTATGATTATAGAAAAGTCAAAAAGGTAAAAATTTATTCACATCTTTTACAGGAAGAAAATAAATTATCATTTCCTATTTGTTTGATGGTTAAGTTTTTTTGTAAAACTTATTATGGTATTCTAAAGGATTTGTTGTGCTATTTTTAGATGGAGGATTATATTAAGGAAGGAATTAAATAAAAATTAATTGCATTCATTTCAAATATTGTTGAACATTTTAGATTATTATTTCAAAAACAAAAAAATATGAAATTAGCAGCTTTCAAGGGAGTATTTAAAAAAAACAGAAAATATTTACAAAAACAAAAATAGAAAACAAATTAATAAAACACAAATACTAATTATGGAAAAGTTGAATCTAAGGAGAGTCAATAATTACAGCATAGAGCCAGGTTAAGAAGAATATATTCCAAGAATATTGATACTGCAAATGACTAAGACACAGTTTACCATCTCATTTTTGAGTAATGACTGCAGCATTACCTAATCATATTAGGTACCATTCTCTTTATTTTTCACAGATTATTATTTAAATTGGTAAAATAGTATTGCATAATGACCTTATAAATTGATAAACACTGATTCTAGGTAACTACCAATTTTGTTCTGGGATGAATAAATTAATCAACAATGTAAATAAATAGTATTTAACTACTTGGGAGAAAATATTCCAGTATTTAACTACTTGGGAGAAAAAATTGTAGAAGAAAAGCAACACTCAAACATCTGGGAATCTGAAGAATAATCACACCACTGCAAATAAGAAGAAATTTAATAATAACTTCAAATATTGAAAAAAAATACATTTTTAGAAAAAGAAATTGAATCTTCTAAGGTGAAAAACAGTTTGATCTATGTAATTGACAATATCAAATGCTACTGAGGATATGGAGCAACAGGAATTCACATGACCAAATTATTAAAATTGTCATTTTAATAAATGAGCTTAGCTAACAGAATCATCCTGGTGAAGTCAATCTAACCTCTTTTAATAAATTATATACTAGACAAATGCATTTTCATATCTAAAAGTCACAGATATTTTGTAGTTCTTTGCTACTGAACAATATTGTGCTAGTTAAATATAAGACATACCAAAAATCATCATCCCTATATAAAAATACTCCAGTATGAAGAATGAAAAATGGAAACAAAAAACTGTAGAAAATAAATGCTATGTAGGGAAAGAAAATTAAATGTGCAACAAAAATGATCATTAACTGTAGGCACATGAGATAAGGATTTGCACCTAAGAATTGAGAATAGACTTTCAGAGAAGAAAAAGAACATTTCAAATTTGCAAGTATGATAACATGTTAAAAAAACTCATAATAATTTCATCAGATTCAAAGATGTAGAACTATTGAGTTCTCAAACCTGCATCCTCCCTACTGAAACAACCAGAATACAATTATTAAGCAAATACAACGTTTGAAGAGGATCTGGAACCTGTACCTCCACAAAGGGACAAGATGCACACCTACATAAATGGTGGGAGAAGCTGATCTGCCTCAGAATCATGTTGCTCTGTTCAAAGACACTGGCACTGGGAAAGGTGGTTAAGATGGTAACCTGGTAGTATGAGTCAGATTCCCTGTTGACAGAAAAACTAGAAATCACTTATTCTCAGACACACAAGATATGGTAGGGCTGACCTGGGGTCTGCAGACACAGCAGCAGCTATCACCAAAACAAGGGAAGGTAAAGGAATTGGGGTTCAGTGCTGCATTGTGGATTCAGGACTCCCAGCCTCCAAGGGAAAATAGTGGAAGAGGGGGTTGAACACCTGGAAAGTCTCCCAGGAGTCAGTGAGAGGGCAGTAGGGAGCCCACCCTGAAAAACTGGGTCAGAGTGTGAGTAGAAAGTCTTGGAGCAAGTTAAAAGGAGGATTGGCACTCCATTGTTTGATGCCAGAGCCCCACAGAAGGAAAATTACACAGGGTAACAACATAACTGGAGCAGAAATTCTACAGCCAGGCTTAAAGAAAAGAAAAGGGTCCCAGAAGAAAGGAAATTTCAAGGCTATCCACAGCACCATCTCGTGGATGGAGATGGTTGCTGATTGTGGGTTAGTAACTAGGTAGTCTATTATTCAGAGCTGGGACACTGTGGGAAGAGTCTGCCTCCCACACACAAACTCTAGCTCCATAGACTAAACTCTCAGATCCCAACACAGGATCCACTTAAGAACATTTACAAATCCAACCAGTGGTCATACCATGCAACTCAAGATCCAGGCTTCTCTAGTACAAGTTGATACTCTATAAAAAGCCATCACTGCATGGAAATTCACCCACAGAAACATAAACAGAATGCCAAACAGAACAAAGATGTGGAGAAATATACACAAAATAATGAACCCAATTAAAACCCCGGTGGAAAGCTGAATATGAAAGATATGTGCTAATTACCTAAGGATTAATTTAGGGCAACTGTGATAAATATATTCACGGAAATCAAGAAAACAATACAGGAAGAGAAAGAGAACAATAAAAAATTGAGAGAAGAAATGAAGCGAGATATCAAAGCAATGAACACAATAGCTGAATTGAAGAATTCAATAGTGGAACCAAAGAAGGGAAGATATACAAACCACATCTTTCACAATGTCTAAAACTTCATAGTAACAATAATGGTAATAGAATTATAAAAAACAAACTTGAAGCTAGAATAACAAACAGAATAAACACGACGTTTTCTAGATATTGAAAATAAGAATATAATAAGCTTTTTTCTATAGAATCATAGATACTATCAACTATGGGAGGGTAGTTCTGAACAAGATATATTTTACTTATAAACCTTGTAGAAATTAATTGTTTTAAAGCAGTGCACCCTCATATTTAATGATAATTAAAAATTAAATTAGAAAAAAATGAGACTTCATTCAAAATTATTTGAAGCTGATGAGTGATCAAAATGCAACGAGTAGAGACAAAAACTGAAAAAGGTAAAGTCTAATACAAATACTCCAAAAGAAAAAAATAATTTAAGAAAAATCGAATTCACTTTTGAATTGGTAAATTTAGAGTTAATATAATATTGAATATGGAAAAAGTGTTTATATTTTAGAAATCAAAGAAAATTGCAAATTTAAAAATCAGTGAGAGACAACTTGACATTAAAGTAAAATACGAACATTTTAATACATGTATAATTGGTAGTCTTCATGAATTATTAAATGTAAGTAGAAAGAGTAAAATACATAGTAAATACAACTTTTTTGAAGTTAAGAACCTTTGGGACATTCTGATAGAGTCATAATTTGCAGGGCTAAATCAGTGAAAGTTAGATTATTCCCAAAAATATATGCAGTTTTCTGATACCTTTAAAGATATAAAATTATGAGCCTTAATGGAGACTACCTACAAGACCATATGACTGATTAAAATAATCAAAATAAGATAATAGTAGACTATATATATTGCCTTATAATTCATAATGCCTTTAAGAATATTTAGCAAAAAGTTATATCCTTTCATATTTGATACAGGAAACAATGTAGAGACAGAAAATTTATTTAGTCAAACAGATATTGAATATTATCTTTAATATGGAAAAAAGCTTTGCATTAGAGGACATTACTTAGTATGTAAGAACAATGGACTTCTTGACAATGAATTTCTTAATAAAGTAATATAAATACCAATAAAAAAACAGAGAGGTTGGATGGACCAAAAAACAGGGCTCATAGATAGTGTGCCTGTAAGCAACTCATATCAGGACCAAAGGCAAACAGGTTGAAAGTCAAAGTTAGGTGTGCCATACTGGAGCAGCAGTTGGGTCAATCACTGCCAAAGGAGAAAGCCACATACCCCTAGATTTGAATCTCAGTCCAGGGCAAGCAACTGGCATGAATTATATAGAAAATAAAAAATAGAAAAGATGCATTCGCCTCCTCTTCTTTCCTTCCTGACTGCCTAATTGCCTTTATTCCTGCCTGTATTTTTCCTTTTCTTTTAAAAAAGAAAGTGAAGGGCGATGGAAAAAATATATATCAAAGTAGTATGGATGGAAGGAAATCAGGAACTACAATACTATTATCAGACAAGATAAACTTCTAACTAAAAAGGTATATAAGGCAATGTTGGTCAAATGGATAATTCATCAGGAAGAAGTAATTTTCATTAAGATATATGCAACCTATGCCAGAACATCTAAGTATATAAAATAAATGGCAGCGCTAAAGAGAGATAGGCAGTAACACAATAGTAGTAGGGGACTGCAGACTCGTCACATCAATAGATAGATCATCCAGTCAGAAAACTAGCAAAAAAATAAAGACACTAAATAAATTAATAGATCACAAGGATTTAAGAGACATATACGGAGTGCTCTACCCGCCCCTCTCCAAAAATACATTTTCTCAAGTGTGCATGGGACATTCTCAAGGACAGACCACAACCTGGGACACAAAACAAGTCTCAGTAAATTCAGCAAAACTGAAATTGTAGAAAGCATTTTCTCTGACCACAAAAGTATAAAACTCGAAATGAATTAGAAGAACAAAACTGGAAAAACCAGTGATGCGGAGATTAATCAACAGGTTTCTGAGCAATTTGTGGGTTGTTGATGAAATCTGTAATTATCTGGAAACAAATGAAAATGAAGATGAACTACCAAAGCACTTGGGATTTGGCAAAAGATATTTTAAAAGGAAAGATTATAACAATATAAGTGAACATTAAAAATAAAGAGACCACCAAATTAAATCCCTGATCTCACACCTAAAGAAACTAGAAAGGGAAGTGAAACCAAACCCAAAAATTAGTGGATAGAAGGAAATGACAAAAATTAGAACAAAATTAACAGAAATTGAAAACAAAAAGTCATCTAAATGATCAATGAAACCAAGAGTTTCTTTAAAAACATAAGCAAATTTGGTAGACCCTTAGACAATTGAAATTAAAAGAAGAGAAATAAATCCTAGTAACAAAAATCAGAAATGAAAATCATGAGATTACAACAGACATAGTAGAAATACAAAGGATCATGAGAGACTGTTATGAGCAACTGTATGCCAAAAAACCTATTGATCATGAAGAAACTGACAAATTTCTAGAATGCTACAACCTCCCAAAACTAAACCAGGAAGACTTGAACAGAACAATCACAAGAACATATATTAAAGTGGTAATCAAAAGTCTCCAAAATTACAGCCCAGGATCAGATGTCTTCTCTAAATAATTCTACTAATAATCAAATGAGAGCTAATGTCCATCCTCCTTAAAATTACTCAATGGAGAAAAATTAAAATCTTTTCCCTAAGATCTGGAAAAAGCCTAGATGCCCATTGTCACTGCTACTATTCAGCATATCTCTGGATGTCTTGGCATATTAAAATAATTCAAATAGGAAAAGAAGAAATTAAACACTCACATTTTCAGCTTGCATGGTATACATAGACAACCCCAGATTCCAGAAAAATAAATACAAGAAGCAAAATACAAAGCAAAGTGGAGGATTTAAAATCAACAGACAAAAATCAGTATAATTCCTACATGTAAACAATAAAGTAAAAGAAAATGAAATTTAAAAAGAAATCTCATTCGCAATGGCCCCCCCAAAAAGATAACATTCCTGGGAATAAACTTAACACAGAAGATTTCAACAATGCACACTGCAAAACGTTTACAAAGAGATGAAAGAATATTCCATGCTCGAGTATTGGAAGAATTGACTTAGTAAAGATGGTCAAACTACTTAAAGCAATATACAGATTTAATGCATTTTTCACCAAAATTACAAGGATATTCTTCAAGAAAATTTAACAAACAATACTGGAATTTGTATGAAACCATCAAAAGCCCTGTAAAGATAAAGTTATCTTTAGAAAAAAAAGAATAGTGGAGGAATCATACTTCCTGACTTCAAACTCTACTGCAGAGTGATTGTCATCAAAATAGTATGGTATTAAAATATGGATACACAGACCGATGAAATAAAAATCAGAGTTCAGAAATAAAGCCATACATATGTGGACAATTAACATATGACAAAATAGGCAAAAGCATACAATAGAGGAAGGAATTCTATGCAACAAATGGTGCTGGAAAAATTGCAGACACGTGCAAAAACTGAAACTAGATAACTCATTAGCACACAAAGTTATTCAAAATAAATCAAAGACATGATCATATGACCTGAAACCACAAAACACATAGAAGAAAAATGTAGGAAAAATACTGCATGACATCAACCTCAAAGATGTCTTGGGAGGAGGAACACCTATGGCAAAATAAACCAAAGTACAACTAAACAATTGGGACTACATCCAACTAAAAAGTTTCTGTACAGTGTAAAAAAAAACAAAACCAAAACAAAAAAAAACACCATCAAAACAATAAGGCATCTCACAGATTGGGAGAAGATATTTGAACTACATACATCAGATACTAGTTTAATCTCCAAAATATATAATGAATTCCTACACCTCGACAACAAAAAAGAAAGTCACCCACTAAAAAATAGGCAGACCTTAATCGACATCTATCAAAGGAGAGACACAGATGGCCTACAAGCACATAAAAATTGTACTGCATCAATCATCAGGGACATGCAATTAAAAATCATAGTGGGGTATCACCTCGTGCCAGTAACAATGGCCTATACCAAAGCTAATAGAAACAACAAATGTTGGAGAGGGTGTGGGAAAAAAGGAACTCTCCTACATCATGGTAATGAAAATGAGTATGCCCTCTTTGGAAAACAGTATACAAATTCCACACACACACAAAAAGATGGAATTATCATTTCATACAGCAGTCCCACTTCTAAGCATATACCAAGAAGATATAAAAACTCTAATCAGAAAAAAATAAAAAAGATCTGCTTCCCTGATGTGAATTTCATGTACAGGACTTTCCTAATTGGAAATAGAATTGGTCTTTCTTGTCAAAAACCTGTGTATCTTTACCAAAAGTGTAACGTGCATATCCTGACTCTTGTGATGATTACAGTGATTGTCATCTATGATGAAACCTCTTAATAAGCCTGGTCTGGAGAGCACTGATAAATTTTAAGGAAGGATTGGATTGTGTTATAATAGTTATTATAGTGTCATATGTAATGACTTGTCAGACCAAATGAAAAGTAAGTTATGTTGAATTCATTAAAGGGAGGTATAATATATAAGAAGAAATGATGACTAATTGCATAAAGTAAATACTAGTTAAGTCAAAATAATCCCTAATTAATGCATTTCACAGGTGGAATTTTGGTATAAATTAGACATTAAAATATAAGTATCTCTGGAAATAAATTCCACTATATTGCATAAATCCTAGGATGTGAAGGGTACTATGAGTTAGAAGAAATTTCATGTTGTAGACGGTATTTGTATATGCTAAAAAAATCTTTAATGATTGATGATATTTTTAAATTATTATTATTTATCTTTCTAATTTAGTTGGAAATCTCACAGGAATTAAACTGTCCTGTGATACTTTAGTATGAATATTTCATATTTATACTATATATATATTCATACCATATAACGAGTGTATCTGGTGTTCTTGTATGTCAAATGGTTTTCCTGGTTCTCTAAGCCACTTATGAATTAGCATTTCTTTAATGTATTATAAATCTAATCTGTAATTCTACTTTCTAATTAGGTCGTCCCTCCTTGAGGAATGCTAACCAACCGAACAGCATTACAACTGTCATCATCAATGAACCACCAATCCAACATAGTGTACAGAATTAATTTGAAATTATAAAAATTATAAAATTGGTTATAGATGTGGAACCAGGCTGATAAAATATCTATGCATAATGGAACAATATAATGGATTTCCTTCAAAGTTTGACAAATCAAGCAAAACTTAATAAAAAAGAGTAATAAAATGAAAGACTCAAATGAATTGAAATGTATTTATAGAAATGTAAAATATTTAACATAGTATAAAGCTAGTTAAATACTCTTTCACCTGTAATTTTATTTTTGTCTTAAAACAATGCCAACCTTGGAGAGTTGGGCTTTATTCATCTCATCTTAGTTTTATTGTACTTTATTTCTAATAAATGTTGATCATAACCTAATAAATATAAAATGATTTGTACAACTGTTGATAGTTCAGAGAAAAGGTAGGAAGAATGGAAGGAGAGAGAGAGAAGGAAAGAAAAGGGAAAATATGTTAGAATGATTTATATGTAAATCTTATTTTACGCATTGTATGAGATGATTTCTGAAGTATGAATCATGAATTGTTTGGAAACAGTGGTTAAATGTCACAAAGGCATTTCCATTCAAATGAATCCATGATAGCCAACCATGTACTTTACCTTTTCTGCACCTTTAGACACATATTTTCTACTCTTGGATAATAATCTACACATCACTGGGAAGTTTTAGTTCAAGAGTTTTTCTTAATGTAGTAAGTGGCTTGACCAGGTAGGTAGTCTCAAGAAGTCCCATGAAAAACGAGGGATGATTTCGAAGTTTGTCTGATCTCCCATCTGCTCCTGGGAGCTGCTCTACTTAGAATACTATTTTTATGTCATCAAATTGACAGCCCCAATCTGCCAAATGATGAATTCACAAACACATTATCTGTCAGAGTCCTTAGCAAAGTATCAAAACAAATCTTACATGTTATAATTAAGTATGCAGAGTTTTTCATAACACTGTTTGGCACATGCCCTATCATGAATGGTCAGTGAAAAGTGTATGTAAATAAGTACATACCATCGCTTTAGCTCAAATTTACATAAGTATTCCCACATTTAAATATTTACCACCTGTCTAACTCTTCTACCCCTCATTTGTGTCTATCATGATGCACAAGAACTGATAATTATGTATGTAAATTTATGTATAAACCATTTTCACTGACAGGATAAAAGGAACGGACAATTCTAATAATATACAAACATGAAAGAAGAGAAAATTTTCTTAAATTGTGTAAAGTAGATTTACTCTTAGAAAGAAACTATGTAAAACTGAATTCATATTTAAAAATTTAAGCCCTATGTACTTTTCTGAACACTTCATTTTGACTTACATTGCCCCATATTATTAATTTTCTCTGATGTCAGCTGATAAAACATAACCATCCCCAATTTACAAGAACAACATCTAAGAGGAAAAAAATTTATATAGCTGTTCACAGAATCTAAATTTAAATAATGATTCACTGAAATGTTTTACCAATCCAGGAAATGTATTTTAGAAAGTGATTATTAAATTTGTCATATAAGCAAATTTATCCTACTTATTCATACTCATGTTTGCTCTACAATTGCTTTTTTAAAAATAATTTGCTGTTGGTATATTCTTTCTCTTGTAAGTGATAATGACAGGGAGCATGGATTTTTATTTTTTATTTTTAAGTGAACGTTCTTAAAAATAACATTAGTCATGTATTGGTGTCTTTCATTATCCATTATTATTTTATTACCTCTATTAATCTCCTTTCCTAGTCATTCTTAATTATACTTACATTTTAAATTTAACAATATGGGACTAATTGCCTGATGACTAAAGACACAAAATTGTTAAAATTCATTTAAAAAAACTGAGTTTATTTTCTTCTATTCCAGTATAGTTTTCCACTACAAAAGATTTCCTCTAACTTTAAAAAAAATTAGTTTTTATATACTCATGTGATCTGTATAGTAATAAATATTCAAAATGGTGGGAATATATTTTCACTATATTGTATGGTAATGCATGTCTTTATGTCATACAATGGTGATTTTTTAATACCTATGGAAACAATCAAAACCCTTGAGGATTTTAAGGTTTAATCAACTAATATGGAGATAATATAGTCATCAAAATTATATATATATACAAATATATAATATTAGAATATCTGTTTTATATTTTTTGACAAATAAAATTCATTCATTAACAACTAACCTGACAAACCATTGAATTGACTAATTTTCTGAAATATGTTCCATCAATTAGAAATAAGCTTCAAAATAGACTCAGCCCAAAATAACTGATGGAATGATTCAGAAAATGATCTTTAAGAAGCATGACACTACTGTACCTAAATAGCAAAATTACTATATTAGTCCCCTAAGGCTAATCTTCTTTCATTTAAAAAAAATTTGAACATAACTTCATCAAGACAATGTTTAATTTCCAAGATAGATTGTTTTTGTGTGTGATACTATTATGTTCCCAGCACTGAAGGAAGATTATTAATTCTATATGAGATGAGCACTTGTTACCTGAGAAAATATCAATACATACTTATATTTATAGTAATATATTATCATATTAATTATATTTATATAAGTATATTAATTATATTAATATTTAATATTATTTATATATGTAACCAAAAATTTCATGTTATTTGGAATTTGTCATGGGTTTTTCAATATGAACCATACATTTCATGTCAAGTTCATTAATTTTTTTGCCTAGTCCTAACCCCTGAAAATTTTCTGCATTTTTCTAAATGTTTTATAGTTTCAAGTATTGCTTTAAGTTTATATACATAAAATTATAATTCATACTATAATATACATAAAGTTGAATATGTTCTTAGAATTTCAAGTCACACATATATCCATATACATTTATAATGTTTTATTTAATGTATAATATGTAGCAATACTTGTTGCATTGCTTAGAACTCCAGTATTATGTTGTATAATAGTCCTCAAATTGAACAGCCTCACTTACTTCCAGTCTTAGGGGTAAAGTATTTTAATTTTTCACCATTATGTATGATGTTGGTTGTAGATAGTTTATATATGCTCTTTGTTCAGTTGATTTAGTTCTTCTTCCTAACTTTATTCAATATTTATTATAAATTATTTTATTCTTTTGATCATTAGTGTGTATTGAAATTTTCTGCATCATTTGATATAATCATATCTTTCTTCTTCCATTTTTTTTTCCATTAATATAATAATTTAAGTTGACTAACTTTAAAATGCTGAACAGGCCTTATATACATGAAATAAATCATACGAGGTCATGGTATATGATTATTTTATACAGTTTGAATTAAATTTGATAATATTTTGTTGAGGATTTTGCATCTTGCTTAAAGGTCTATAGTTTTTTGTCTGTAGTTTACCTTTTTCTATTTTGGTATAAGTGTAATACTTTTACCATCATATTAGCTAGAATTTGTTCTTTTCTTTTTTATTTTCCTTCACATTTTCTGGAAAATAAAGTGCAAAATCAATGTTAACTTTATTTTTCTAGAATTTGATAGAATTTTCCCCTGAAAACATCTAGTGCTAAGGATTGGTGTTCAGAAAGTTTTAATGAGAAATTAAATTAAAGAGTTATGAAACCATTTTATTGTGGTTAAATTTCAGCAATATATGATCTAGAAAACTGACCATTTAATTTGAATTTTTAAATTTATGTGTGTAAATATTTGTATTATTACCCTAGCATATTTTTATAGTGATAAAACATAGAAATAGTTCCCTGTCTATTGCTATTATTGCTGATTTATGTCTTTTTTCTTTTATTTTTTTCAATTTTGAAAGACATCTTAATTTTATTCATAGTTTTGACATGGTAAGCTTTTGGTTTCATTGATTTTTCCATTTTCCTTTCTACGTTCAATTTCAATAATATCGGTTATTATCTTTTCTGTTTTATGCCTTTGCTTTGCTTTGGGTTTATTTTGCTCTTATGTCCTAGCTTCTTGAAGCAGGAAAAACGATTATTTTCAAGAAGTTTTCTTATTCTTTACATAAGCATTGAATTTTATATATGCTTTCACACTTACATGTAAGCAAATACAACAACAAAAACCCAAAAACCTAGATTTCTTCCTAAGATCAGGTACAACTCAAGGATATACCTTGTCATCAATAATCATACTTGAAGTCATAGAAAATGCAATAAGACAAAGAAAAGAAAATGTATGCAGTTGGAATGGAAGAAAAAAAACTTTCTTTGCTCACAGAAAAATTACTATAGCGCAGGAAATGTCAAAGAATCAAACAAAAGCAACTGGAGCTAGTAGGTGACTATAATAAGGACATAAAATACATACAAAGTTAACTTAAAATAGTCAAATGTTTCCCTATATACTTGTAGTGAGCAGAAATGAAGAAAAATAGAACATATTCTAGAAATAAAAACAATATTGTTTACATTAACACAAAGATATAAAATATTTAGATATAAATCTAATGAAATATGTACAAGATCTACATGAGGAAATCTATGAAACTGTATATATATACACATATATGTATATACAATATATATGTACATACACTTATATACATATACGTGTATATAATATATAGATGTATAGATACGTATTACTTTTATTAAAGTAGGTGGAAACACCATACCCATGACTCTAGTGGAGGTCCTAGACACTAAAGTTTTGCTGCCTGGGCCACCCATAGCTATGAGAAACATTTTTATATCTAGGACTTTGGGCAGAAGCCATCTGATTAACAAGACAGTCACCCTGATGAACTGTGAATTGCCTTTGAGGTAATTCTTTCCTCCTCTTGAAAAATAGTACACTTTTACAGCCAAATGGCTCTGTCATCATGTTCTTTCGAATTCAAGAAGTCTAGCAGCCTTTCTTTATTTTGTCCTTTCTGTGTCTCCTTCAGTTCAAATTGACAATGCTTCTGTTTCTAAAATTCCATAAGTGCTTTATTAAGTGAAGTCCAGCCACATACCACTGATGTTTCTTCATAACATGTTTTCTGTTTTATTGCAATAGGATAGACTATTTTTCATATATTCAAATTAATAATTTCTTCTTTAACTCATCTCCCTACTTTTACATTTTTACTATCAGGAGGAATCATTTGATTTTCTTAATACTCCAAAATTTCCTCAGCAAAATATCCAATTTCATTACTTAGAAATTTTATTTTCCACAAATCACTAGGGTTCAGTCCAGTCAAGTCTTTGCCACTTTATAACTAGCATAGCCTTTTTTCTAGTTTCCAGTAATGTCTGAATTTTCATCTGAGAATTCACCAGAATTGCCTTTAATATCCATATGAATAGACTGTTCCTCAAAATCCCCTAACTTCTACACCTACTACTCCGTTCTAAAGCTGCTTTCCTATTTGAGTTTTAAGAGTGCTTCACTTCTCAGCACGAATATCTGCATTGATTTGGATGCCATAGTAAAATACCATAAATTGGATTGCTTAAATAACCAAAGTTTATATTCTCACATTTTTGGAAGTTGAAAGTCTGAGATCATAGTTAAGGCTCTATTAAGAGCAATTTTCTTGACTGCAGATGGCTTCATTCTTGCTGTATCCCCACATGCTGAAGGGAGGGGAAGACAAGCTGTCTGGAGACTCTTCTAAAACTATCATGTGGGCCCTGTCCTCAGAACCTCATCTCCAGGGATCTATCTCCAAATTGCTTCACATTGGGGATTAAGGCTTTAACATACAAATTTGGGAGGGGGAGAACAATTCAGTCCCTATCAGTCACTTTAGAAGATGGAGAGTTTCTTATAAAATGAAACATTTTTACATGTAATGCTTTTCCTTGTTTTTTACCTAAATGAGTTGAAAACGTATGTCCACAAAAATTATCCACACACAGACATTTATAGTAGGTGTACACATAATTGTCCACTTTTCAAGGCAACCAAGATGTCTTTCAGTAGGTGAATAAATGAACTGTCATATACAACATTATTCAGCACTGAAAAGAAGTAAACAATAGTCACAAAAAGTAGAGCAGACTGAAATTCATATTTATAAGTGAAAGAAACCACTCTGAAAAGGGTACATACTGTATGATTCCAACTGTATGGTATTATGGACAAGGTAAACCTATAGAGATAGTAAAAATGTCTGTGGTTACCAGGCATTAGAAGGAAAATGGGATGTATAAGCAGAACATAGAGGATTTTTAGAGCAATGAAAGCTATTGTGTATGATACAATAATGGAAGACATTTCATTAAATATTTGTCAAAACACATACAATTTTCAATACCAGTGGAGAACCCTGTTGCTACCTATACACTTGGGTGATAATGATGTCTTGATATAGGTTTGCTGATTTTAACAAGCGTACCACTTTGTTGTATTATGTTGACAGTGAAGAGTTGTGGGAGAGTGAGATTATATGGAAACCTTATCTACTTTTTGTTCTGCTCTGCTGTGAACCGAAAACTACTCAAAAACCATCTATTTTAATAGCAGAAAATGGCTGTATCTGAAAAATATGGCTTTTCACAGTAAATCAAATTTTTCTGTATGTTTGAAAATTTTTAAAATGAAGCTTTAGGAAAACAATCTGCCCCAGAATTTCTCTTTCCTGTGGTTCATGGTCCTTCTTCCTCCCTTGCTTCCTCATCTCCATACACACACACACACACACACACACACACACACATATATACATATATATGTATGTATGTGGGAATAACTTCTCCCTTGTCTGAGGTGTATTTTATTATTCTATCTTAGATTTTCAGTCAGTGCAATCAGACATTCATGCCTTTGTTATATCCTTCTAGACAGAAGGAAAACAGAAATCTAAGTTTGTTTTGCCATGTTTTTAGGAAATAGAAGCCTATTTATTTTGTTTATTATTACTATTACTATAATAATCTATTGTCCACTTGACATCCTCAACCACTAGATTTTTCTTGCTCACTTGAAAATTTCACCAAAAATCATATTTTTTCAGTGTCCTTATTTCTTCTATTATTTCAAAAATCACCAACAGTGGCTTCAAGAACTAGAAGGATAGAATTCATTTAGTTTAAATATTTGGAGCCATGCTTGTATACAACTCTGTTTCCACTTTGAACATTATTCTAGTTTATAGGAAGGAATGAAAATCAAAATATCTCTTGTCTATATTTTACAACACAATACTTTCTTCAATCTTTCATTAGTGGAATATACTTTCATTCTTATTAATTACTCATTAAAGGAATGTAATCCTGTGTATAAATCTAATATTGTATGAATATCTTCAAAAGAGTTACAAAATCTTGTAAATCAACTCATGGTTTCATTATAACAAAATGCTTCTAGATTTTCCAAGGACTTTATCACTTAGGTACATAAAGTTATGATGATAGCTGTATATAGTTCACTGGCTTTGAGAAATTAAGATATAAACCTTTAAAAATCTAAATGCAAGGATAAAATATTAGTTATGTTTAACAGAATTTACTATTAGTTTTGAAATTTGCTTTGTTTTAAATCCAACAGAGACATTTTAATGATCACAGTAAAAAATACAGTTGTCATATACACCCACTTAAATTTCAAATTATAGCATCTTTCTATATACAATGTTTTTATTTGTCAAAAATAAGATACAACATCTAAATAAGGACTTTGAACAAATCCTCCTAAACATTTTATAGGCTTTTCAAGTCTACATACAATTTTCTAGAATCCATTTTCAAATTTATTTCAAAATAAATTCATTTATTTCAAAGCAGCAGTTTTATAATAAAAATTACACTGTTGAGTAAAAAATAGAAGTATCGATTAAAGCTCTAAGTGTAGTAAAGGCAGATATGAAAACTGTTAGGCCTTGAGAAAGACGGCTTAGGGCCTTTTGGTTGTTGTTACTGTTATGGAAAAGTGTAGGCAGGACAGAAGGAAGCAGGCAGGCAGGCAACCAGAGGAGGAAGAAGCATTTTATTTGTTTTTATTCAGTTGCTCATCTTGATTGTTTTTCCCAGGACCAGGACACCAATCAGGGTCCTTTGGATGTATGTGAAGTGCGCTTGGCTGGAGGTGGTAAGACTTATCCACTACTCCACCAGGGCATGCCAGCTTAGGGCCTTTTTACATATAGCAGTATTATTTTTTTCATCAAAATAAAGTTTAGCTGTTTTTTCCAGGAGTGAGTTAATTAGAAGCTTCTATTCAAGCTGCTGATAGAGTCAATCCTGTTAAAATGCATCTGGTTTAAAAAGTTAGAAACATATTACTCTTTTAAATAATACGTGAATGTTAGTGAATTGTATACAAACAGGAAGGTTAAATATGACCCTGACAACTTCACAAAAAAAACCTCTCATATACTTTGCATTCTGGAAGTTAGTGATTAAGTCCACAAGGCATAGTCCCAATATACCCCAATGACCTGGGTTCCAAACTCAGGGCACGGGGACTGCCAAGATGAACAACTAAATTAAATAAATGAATATATAAATATATAAACAAATGCTTCTCCTCCTCTCTCATCCTGCCTGCTTGTCTCCTCACCTTCATTTGTGTCTGTACCTTTCCTTTAAAAAAAGAAAAAAATCCCTCACACAAATGAAAAATTGATTTCAGAGAGGAATGACTATCAAGTGGGCAAATGCAATATTCACATTTAATGTACTGATGTCAGAGTTACAAGCAGGAGATTAGATATGCAAAAACAATGTTAAAAAGATTCAGTCCTTCTAAATATTTTTCTTTTTTTTTTTCTTCCAGTTGTGTTTTCACATGGCCAGATAATCTCCAGTGCAATGTCCTGCCAGCAGTCTCAGACCCATACACTGTTAAAGGCCATTGCACATAACTGGAAGCAAGAGACTAGATCACTGGCCAAACAGATGGTGAGGAACAGTTAATTGACCCACTTGAGAAGATGGTGACTAACTCAGACTGGATTCATCAAGGGAAATGAATAATAAATTGCATCTGTTTTAATGACTTCAAAAAATGAAATGGTTTCTCAATTATTTCAAACAATATAATAAGGAATATATTTAAGGTGCTAAGCAGTTTAGATAGAATAATACTTTAATTCTGATGACAATTTTGTGGGCTAGCAGCACTCGTATTCTCATTTTACAGATGAGGAATCTGACACTGATCATTAACAAATCATTCAGGATCACTTAAAATATAATGAGGTAACCCAAAAATTAAAATTGGACAAATTTTATGCAAAGTCCTTAAGTTACTCTGCTACATTTCTTAGAATACTTAAAATATTTCAAAATACATTTAAATAATAAAATGAAACGTGGTCACTAAACATGATCAAAAACATAGAAAGGTAAAGAGCAAAGACAATTAACCAAAACCCTCTCAATCAAAGGAACGTATTTGAAACTGTTGGCAGATTTTATCATTTCTGTACATTCTACTCTTTACATTTTTTTCTTTAAAAAATCTGGGTTCCTTTTACTAGGTTGTAAGAATCAGAGTTTGGTAGTCAGTTACAATAGATAATGGAGCTGGTGGTTACAACTCTTAGTTTTAAACAAGACAAATGCAGAATAACGAATAACAATGAATTGGATTTACTAGAGAATTGAAACCTCATGACAAACCACTACCCAGAAATTAGATTAACTCACTTGGAATAGACTTTGCTGGAAACATAACTGATGGGAAAGTAGGGACTCCCATATTTTTGTGAGTTTTACCTCCAAGAACTCCAGTAAGTTCTCCTGGTGAAGAGCCAAAACAATAGCAAAAACAACAACAAAAAAACCTTCTTTTTTGCTTTTTTGCAGGGGCAAGGGAAAAGATTTGAAATAAGTTCAGAGAATTCTGTACAACCAAAGCCTACAATGCCGGGGGAAAGACTTTCCTAGACTGTTTGTACACAGGGTAAGGACACAACCAATTCCATCCAATCTTCTCTCACATCGCTGTCTCACTTAAGGTAAGAAGACATATAAGAAATACTTGTCAAAATCATAGCCCAGGAACAAGAAAGACCACTAAATGACTGAGATTTAATCATTGAAGAAATTGTCCCCTCTTTCCTCTCCCCTCAAATAACCACCATGTCCATTAGGGTCCAGAATAATAACTGTGGCTACAGAATTGACCTCTAGACAATTCTCCATAGTTTGATGCTATTTATGAAATTCTTAGGGAAAAAGAAGACAACAGGAAGACAAAAATAGAAACTAGAGGAATTTAAAATTGCTAGCACCTACAGCAAAAATTAAACACAATACAACTCATAACCAGATACACATAAAAGTTTACGTTAAAGGCCTGTCTGTATCCATTTTTATTATCTAATGTATTAGATAAGCCCGATTACATCCTATTTTCAATAAAAAATTACAACACATTCTAAAAGATAATAAAGAACACTTGAAGAGACAAAGCAAGCATCAAAACCTAATTCTGTATATGCAAAAATGGGAATTATTATTATTAGCTTAACATATAATTAATATTTATGGGTAAAAGTAGAAAACATACAAGAACAAATAGATAAAGGAAACATTGAGATGGAAATTCTAGAAAACAATCAAATGGAAGCATGAACAGAACTTAGAATATTTTTGATGAATTCCTCAGTAAAATGGACATAGCTGGAGTTAGTAGAAACTTCCTAAAGTGAAATGTAGCAAGAAAAAAAATAAAGGAAAGCAATAACTTAATAATCAAGAACTGTGTGACAATTTCAAAGGTATAATCTCTCTATAGTTGTACCACTAAATAAATATTGAGCTGTTTTCTAATTTCTTCTGTATATCAGAAGAAGAAAAATGAAAACATAAAAAGATTTGACCAAATTAATTATAGACACTAAATTACAAATTCAGGAAGCTCAGCACATAAAACAGAATCTACATCTAGGTATGTCATATTTATATTACAGAAAATTATAGTACAGAAATCTTGAAATCAGTTGGGGGTGGGGGTAGGGTGGGAAGAATACATTACTATGTTGAAATGCTCTCTCATGTCTATAATTACCTTTATAAAATATGATTTTGCATGGCTGAATAATTTTTTCATCATTTGTCTGTACTATAAGTTTTGAAATATAGAACAATTTCCGGGGTATAAGACATTCCATCATTTAATGATGCTAAGTGTTTAAGAAATATCTCAAATGCATAATGTGTTATAAATTCCCTATTTTTATAAAGTGCAAACAGAAGAAATGGAATGCTTGAATTTTTCTGATTTTATGTTATTAAAAATATTGAGTATGAGGTCTTCAAAAAGACCAATGTATACTCTAATCAACCATATTTAAAATTGTTTCCACATACAAAGTGAACTCTGATTTATTTTTCTAATCTTAATTAGTCATTTATGGATGAAGTAATTGGCACAGAATGTGATAAATAGCTTTTTCTTCACAGTCTGAGCTATTAGAGTTAATATCATTATTAATATAATTATCACAACACAATTAATACTATTTATCCCAATGCTAGGCTAGTACATGTTTAAGATTGAAAATAATGTTATGTGGGACTGCCTTTAGTCCTTTAAAAATACTTGAATATGACATGAATAAATGTCTGTTGTTATTTGTAATGTCTTTTAATTTCAAACTGCTTACGACATTCTATGATGAAAAAAGTTCTTATTCAAATAGAGAAATCTCTCATTTTCTTGATTTTCTGCCTTATGTATTTTATTTTGAATAAGTGACATATCACTACCACTAAATAAATATTGAGCTCTTTTCTAATTTCTTCAAATTATTTTAAATGTATTATTTCTTATTTACTATGTGTATGTATATGTGTTTATGTGTGTATATTTTTAGATTTTCCTTCGTTCCCCCATTTATATCTCTTCTTCCTAAATAGCCAATTCAGCTAATTTATTTTCCCACATAAGAATATGTGATCTATATTTTATTTTTTTCACATTATAAAGTTGTTGAAATATTTGATATATATTTTTGCTTTTTCTCTCTCTTTTCCTGCAAATGTGCCATTTCTTCCATTATTTAAACAATTTTACTTAATTTGATGTTTCCTCCCTCTATTTCAATTATTATCTGATTCAAAAACGTATTTTATTACTTTACATTTTTATCTAGTAGTAATTCAAATAGGAGTGATTTTGCCCCACAAAATAAGAGTGATTCTGTATATTTAACAATGCCTGGAAACATTTTTCTTTATCAGAAATTGGGAGAAAATGCCACTGGCATCTGGTAGATAGTGGCCAGGGTTGTTGATAAACTTTCTGCAAAGCACAGGATCATATTGCACAAGGAATAATTATAATATATTATTACGTATGCATAATATCTACTTTTATAATTCAATCACTTCATAAGTCAGCTTTAAGTTTTATACACTAATTCATGAACAATGCATCCATGATTTCAAATTATTTTGCTAATTTGATTTAGAATTTAAAAGATTCTATCCAGTTATCATTATAGTTGATTTAGGATTTCTGTTATTTCTGAAATTGAAAAAATATTGGGCATCTGGTAAGCTTTAATGTTAAATTGAATATTTTGAATATTTTTCATTTAATTTTATAAGTGACTAATTATACTCTGATATATAAATAGGAAATTATTTTCCCTCCTTTTTCATTTAGTTTCAATATATATTATCTTAAAATTTCTATTTGAAAATTAAATTTTACATTAAATTAAATGTTAGCTAACATTTTCATTGCTTAAAATATTTAGTTAATATTAAATTGTAGTAAATTTTCTGGAATTGCTGTTTGTTTGAAATCTATTTGTCCAGAGGGTGCATAGTAGACAGATTTAAGATGGCAGTGGGGTGCAGTGGTAGGTAGTGCTGCTGTGTATCCATAGATCAATGTTTAATGGGGCCTAGTTGCCCTGGGGTCAGGGGGTCCCTGTGTTTTTTATTGTTGTTGCTTGTTTGTTTCAATCTAGTGTTAGGGAAAAGGACTATGTCCTGAAGAAGTTCCTCTCCTTACGTCAAAAGGCTGACCAGAATAGTCCCATGCCCAAACAACTTTAAGTATCAACACTCTGTGTTGTGCCCTTATTAAAAGTTCAGCAAAAGTGTTAACTTGTTTTCTTCCAGGATTCAACACAGCTCTTGGTTGACAAGAGTTGTGATCTCTGGGGACACCAAAGGATTTGCAACTTGGTCGCTTTATCTGTCCCCTCCATGCCTACTCCCTCTTTTACTGTATTACATTGGGGGTTTATTTCTGTCAGTTTCTAAGTATTAAACTTGTGTACCTCTGAAAAAAAATTGAACGGTAAAAATCATATTGCATATACTTACATATGATTCTACTGTTTATAATATATCCTGATTCTACTAAAAAGATTCTTGACTAGGAGGACTAGAAAAATGTTAAAGGTCAAGTAGTCTTCATTTCCAAATTCATCCAGTATTCCTCTACTTTAGAAGTGTTTTCTGAGTGTTATTAAATATCTGATTGATACATAGAGATAATGTGTCATTTTATAGTCAAATTGTCTTTTTAGTGAAATAATTTTTTGAGGCTATATGCTCCCAAATAAGCACAACTTCTCTTTTCTAAATCACTCTTTTACTCTGAATTGGTCAAGGTCATTAAAAACCACAATACCTAGAATGCAGCCTATTGGGAGTTTACTATTTGCTAAGCGGTCAGCAAACTTTTTTTTTTCTTTCTGTAAAGTGACAAATAGTATATATTTCTGGCTTTGTGGAGTAGCAGAGAAGGAAATACTTTCTTTAGCATTTATTATGCAAAAGTAGTTGCTTGAGTTAACTGCTGCCCACTGAATTAGCTCATAAACTAGGAACCTCTTAGCCTTTTATATCAGCTAATTTGGTATTATTTCCATTCCATATATCACAGTGTTTATTCCTACTTCCAAGCATTCACATATTCTGAAAAATATACTTTCATATTTCCTCCCAAGTACTGCGATCCGAACCCCATTTTCATTTCAAGGCAAGATGTTAGGACCATGATTTTCTCACATGAATTTCCCCACTCAATAGCTCTCATAGAACTCTCCTTCCACTTTCAAACTACTTTTCAGAAATATATAAATAAAAAGACAGAGATAGAGCTCTGTATTATCAAGAAAATGGAAAGAATGTTGGAGGTATATTACAAATAGTACACTCAAATGTTAAAAAAAACTATTTGAGAGAATTAGTTTTAAAGGAAGATATAAACATGTAAATATATGTGCCCATTTAAGTATAACTTTACACTTTCAAAAACCTCACTTGTAGTTTTCTAATGATTATATATTGATTTTAGAATTCAAGAGTATCAAGAATTTTTTTGCCTGACTCAGGTATCAGAAGGTATGTTTAAAGAGGTAAGCTACTTCTAATTTTATCCTAAAGGCACAATAAATTTTATCACAGTGTGTTATAATCAGCTGTCTTCCTTTATATATTTGGTGAATATATTAATAAAAAAGAAAGTTAAGAAAAATGAATAAATATTAATAAATAAATGTAATACATTTGTCACATCCCTGTTGTGATTTTGTTAAATTTTATTTTGCTTTTACTATAGTTCTATAGGTCCACATTCTTATATTTCCAGATAAAAAGTATTAATTGCCATAATTTAACCCCTAGCATTTTCTAAAGTTATACCTCCTTTAAATAGCACTTCTTTAAATAGATGTCTTCTGAACACCAAGCTTTAAACAAATGGGAAATAGGGTGTTGGTCCAGTAAGAGGAACGCTATTTTATGTGTAAGAATAAAATTTCAGACTCAGTTAATGGCATATAGACATTGTCTAATTCTACTAAGGTAGGTAGCAAAACCAAGTTTCAGATTCTTCAAGTCACAGAATGACACACTATCTGAGTATTCTAGATTGCAAGCAGCTTTTCTGGGTTGGAAATAAAAACTCTCAGTAGAGCTTTTATTCCCTACAATTCTTTAATTATACGGAAGGAAAGGTGTCAAAATGTATTACCTATCCTGTTAAAAGAAAATAAAGCATTTTTCTAACTAGCGAAGCACTGGCACTAGAGATTCCAATAATCTAGCTGGAGATACATAGAGCAACATCTGGATTATTTACAATCTATTAGCTTTGGATTCAAAATAGCTTTTTCTGCTGCTATGTAATCACCACTGTGCCATTTCCTTGAAGCTCTGTGGGATACACTGAGAAATAGTGCCAACTTGTAAAGGAACTGCTTAGATTTAAGGTTTCAGGGAGGATTAATTAATTTCTCTACAACCCAGCTAATATTCTGCTGATGTTACCACTATCATTTTTACTGACCAGTGTAGATACACATATATCATAAACTAAAAAGTGTTCAAAATTACACATTTTGGAAAACGAATGTGCTTAGGTTGGTGATAAACTGCATGATATTCTTATTCTCTGAGCCATGGGAAATCAAATATTTGCATAGAATAAAATGGTCTAGGTATCATTTTCTTGTAAAGAAACCAAAATAGTAATCTCTGTAATTGCAATGAAAGTATAATTTTGATATCATGTAAAATACAATTTTTGGAAAAAAAAAGTTATGCTTATTGTGAGTGCATTACACAGATCCATGCTAAGGCAGAAACTTTAAAGGAAAAGTCTGATCTAATATAATCTTTTTTTAAGAGTGTGTTTGCAAAAACTCTTAAAACCTCTGTAACGGTATAGGGAAAGTTCTCCCATCCCCCTGAGGTTCTTCTAAGACTGATCGGAGCAAACAAATTAACATCAGACGAGACTAGAGAAAATTTAGTGACTTGTGTATGGGGAATTTACACAGCTATAAATTCTGAGGTTAATAGAGCAGAGCCAAAACTAAGATCCTATATTGAAGCATGAGCCAGGAGGTATCATGGACAGAAGAGGTGGGTCTTACATGACAAGGAGAAATGATGCATCTTTGCTCTGAAAGTAGAGATAGGTTTCTTACAGAGGACTGTTCACGTACAAACTAACTTCTAGATTAATATCTTCCCAAACTACATTATTCTAGGGAATAGGAACAATGATCACTTCTTGATATTGGAAAAGGTAGAGGCCTGGGAAGTGGTGAAGGTGTCTTTGAGTAAAAGAAGGGCAAGGGGTTAGAAAAAAGGCAGGAGCTTTTCCTTTACCTTTAGGATTGTCATTTCCTTCTGTTCAAAATAATCTTCATACCAAAGTAGGGCATCTATAGGAGATCAGTTTTGAGCTCCTGTACCCCTATCCTTCTAATTGGGCCAGAGTCTGGTGGGGGACCCTATCTTAGAATCTGAAATCCTCAATGCCTCTAGATAATAAGTATATCAGGTTAAGCAGTTATATAAAATAGAAAAGAGAAAACAAATCCAAGAAATAACATGTATACCAGGATTAGATGAAGAATAGTAGAAGCTTCAATACCTGAAATAAGCATCTGTACTAATTAAAATAGATTCTTAATAATTAATTTAATTATCTTTATTTACAAAACTAAAATTCAAACTAAATATATGATATTTTACCTTGCTCTATAATTTAAATTTGAGCCAAACTTGCTCCTTTCAATGAATGGTGAGACTGACTTTCTTTATTTGTACTTACTTATAGCAATAGAAACACTAGATTTTTAATTCACTTGGCACAGGAATGAAGTCTCTTTTTCATATTTAGTACTTTGCAGAATTATTTACCACACTCAAGAAATGAAGTAATTATTTGTAGACAGAAGGATCAAAAGTGGGGAGGAAAGCAAAAAGAAGAAATTTAAGTAGTGAGAAAAGAAAGAAACTACAAAGGAAAGAAAAAGAAAGGATGAAGGAAAGAAATTCAAATAGTTTTGCCATTTATCAATTTATTGTTTGAAGTTCTCCCAAGATCTCCCTCTCCTGTTCTGAATTCTTTAGACAAAAGGAGAATCTTTTAAACAGCATGAATATTTGAAAAGTTAACAGGAAAAATAAGAATTCCTATAAAAGAGAACTTCCTCAAATTTACCCAGACTCCCTGTTAAACTAAGAATGATACTATAAATTAGGGTTTATACTCTGAGCACTAGAATAACAAAATGAAATTGCCCAAATATGTGTCCCTAGTTTCTTCCTTCTGTCTGATTCTTTCAAAAACTCCATATTCAAGCCTTTTACTATAATATTCCAAAATAATTTTTTCTACTTCTAAGCTCATTAACTTTACTCCCTTTTCTTCTCAGTTGATTCTTATTTAACATTCAAATGGAACTTCTTACTCATAGTACCTTTGATTGAGCCATAAAGAAGTTAAAGCATTTTCACTGTAAAAAAAAAAAAAAAAAAAGCTATTAAATCAAAGAGATTTACCTCTAACAATGAGATAGCATGTCTCTGTGTGGTTGCTAAGGTATTTTCCCAGTATTCCAATCTTCCTTAAAATCACGAAGTCTACCTCATTTGTTTGGGTCTGTAATGAAAGGAAGCAGAAACAGGTTGAGCTGAAAAATTAACTTTCTCACAACAACTTCTGGGTTTAGAAGGTCTACTACCACAGGTATCTCACAATAAATATATAAATAACTAATAAACATATATCAATATATGAGTCTTTTATTAGGAATTCTCTTTCTCCCATGTAATATTATTGTTCCAGAACTTCTGATATCTCCTCTGAATGTTATTTTATGATCTGACTTTTAACAGCTTCATGTAATGTTCTATTTTAACAAATAGCAAATAAAAATGTTAATCCTCTATTTTTAATTTGTACACATTTAATCCCAATAAACAGAGAAATAATTAGCTGAAATGAGTAATGCATGTGTAAAGCTATGTCTAACATGTTATGGGATACAGACCCATTGCTTGTCACTCCAAAAGTCAGTAATCACAGAGGACGAATATTGGTGTAAGGAAAGTAGATTTGTTACTGAGAGGCACCAAATGAGAAAGTGGAAGAATTATTGTGTTTCAGATCCATTTTTCAGAGTGACAGACTCTATATAGACATATGGGTGTATGGGAGAAGATGAGGTATATGGGGATTCTGAAGGCTTTGATGAGAGTAGATACTATGGAGCTTACAGGGATCTGCTTTGTTATCAGGCATCACAAATCCTCCTGCCTCACTGAAAAGACTGGTTTGATCTTATTTGGTTCTTTCTATCTCCCAACTAAGCTTATCTGTAACTACACTGTATGTTAAGAGATTCCTCAGTATAGGATTAACTGATTTTGCTGGACAGTGAAGTTCACTGGGTCCTGATTTACAGACAGTTACAATGATGCTGCATTATTAGAGTAGAAAGTCTTGGGGCAGTGTAGGACAAAAAATGATGTCAAAGATCCCCAGGTGGATCTGAAAATTAAACTGTTACAGACAGATTAACAGAAAAAAAAATTATTGCAATTTTACATAGAAGTCTTCACAAGAGAATAAAGACAAGACGAGGTGATCAGAGTAAGAAGATTTTGTGTCTTTTAGACAAAGGAAAAATAAATTTGTGAAGAATTGATAAGACAAAGGGGTTTGGTCCAGAGGTTATAAATGGTGAGGAATTAATTAGGAATAAGCTTCTGTGGAACAAAAGAAACAGTCAACAAAATGAAAGGGCAATTTAAGAATGGGAGAAAATATTTTCAAAACATGTCTGTTAAGAGGTTAATTAACCAAAATATAAAGAACTCACACAACAAATAGTAATACATATGTATATATATATATATATATATATATAAAAATCAACAGAATAATTGAATATAATTTTTAAGGAGAGCATCTAAATGGTTAACAGGTACATGAAAAGATGCTTAACACCACTAATCATCTAAAAATACAAATCAAAACCACAGGAGAGAACCTCATACATTCTAGAATGATTAATATCAAAAAGATAAGTTACAGCAAGTGCTGGTGAGGATGTAGAAGAAAGAGAACTCTATGCCAATGTTGGTGGAAATGTAAACTGATACAGAGACTGTGGAAAACAGTACAGAAGTTCCTTTAAAAAAATAAAAATACAACTATCAACTGATCTGGCAATCCTACTTCTGTGTATGTGTCTGAAGGAAATTGAATCACAATCCCAGAGAGACATCATCACCTTCACATTCCTTGTAGAATTATTTACAAAAGCCAAGATATGTAAACAACCTGTGTCCATCAACAGATGAATGACAACATAAAATTTTATATATAGTATAATGATATTCTGCATAATAAAAGGAAATTCTATCATACATGACAATATGAACAGATGTTAAGGGCATTATGCTATTTGAAATAGGTCAGAGAAAGTAAGTACTATATGGCCCTACTCATGGATAGAATATAAAACAAACAAACACACACACAAAAAGAACAGATTGGTGGTTGTCAGGGCAGGGGTATGGGGTGGAAAGTTGAAGAAGGTGGTCAAAATGTACACCATCAGTTACAAAATAAATAAGTTCTGGGGATGAAATGTACAGCATGAGAATTATATTTTAATGTTATATTATATATGTGAAATTTGCTAAGAATCCATATTAAAGGTTCTCATCACAAGAAAAACTTTATGAAAAGTGATGAATGCTAAAAAATTTATTATAGCAATCATGTTATAGTATATGCATATATTGGATCATTCTGTTTTACATCTTAAGTTTATACAATATTATATGTAAATTGTATCTTTAAAAAACTGAAAAAAGGAACTCGGAGAAGAAAGATTTAATAAGGCTTATTTGTATAGATTCCTTGATCCTAAATTCCCCTTCTTTGGGGATACCAATGTCTTCTTTCCTCCTGATAGAGGGAAGGCACCTTTCACATGGGCGTTTTATGACGTATTTCAGGGAAGATGGGCAACCGGGAGTTCAGAGCGATCTTACTGTGGCTGCTGTTTGCTTATATTTTCTTAAACTCTTTCCGCTTAAGCTACTGAATATAGTATCATGCATATATATATATATATATACACACACATACATATATAGGCTCAGTGAAGTTGTAATGCAAAATTTTCAAAAGCAAAAAGATTTATGATCTGGTTTCTATTTCCATATGTAAAGAGATTGGAAGTCACCACTGTGTCCTAGCAAGTAAAACTTAAATGAGAACTCTTCTTGGATTCATTAGAGAACAGAAGACACAGAGACTTTTAAATGAGTAGAAAGAGCAGGAAAACCTGAACTTTAATCATGGCTGGAGACTCTGAGTTGAGTCTGGGTGGATCTCATTTCTGGTGGGTGGGGAGGAAGACCAGTGCTGTGAGATTCTCTCTAGATACTCTATCAGGTAACTGCAGTGAATGTCAGAGAAAAAACCCTCCTTGGTTCCTGCAGGATCAGGGAAAATGATTTGTTTTGAAATATGCCAGGTCACTTTTTTTACTAAGCCTTGTCTTCAGGAGAAACTAGTGAGAAACTAATTGATCTGTGAGAAAGGAAATATCCAACCTCAGTGCATTCCAGTCATCCTTTCCCACCTATGGATGGGAATAAACAAGGGCTGAGAAACTCATACGAAATTCATAGACCAGAGGTATAGGCTTAGTAAAAGACTGAGACCAAATCATGGGATTATAGAATGCTTACCCTCTTGTTACAACTTAACTACATTATTACTAAAAGCCTATTTATGGCAGTTCCTTTTTATTTATTTGTTTTTCCCAGCACTATTTACATACAGTTGACAAGGAAATATTATATATGCTTAATGTAAACAATGAGATGGCTTGATATACATCTATATAATGAACTGCAGATATTGTTAAAATATCAAACATATAGAGCAGCAGGAAAAAGAAATGATAATGAAAACATACAATGAAAGCTGTTAGTAACAATTTACATAGATACTACCTGTTGATATATTTGTCCATGTTAATGCTATAGATGATTTTTTTTTATTAGAAACTACGTTCTGTAAGTTACATTGGCAATATTTTTACTTTCTTGCCTTAAACTTTGTTTTAGTATTAATATAATAACTCCTACTGATTTTGTATTTATTTTTGTAATATATTTTTGTACTATTTTCTGTCTTCCTTTTGTATTCACTTAGCTTTAGATTATCATTTTTATACTGTATATTTCAATCTTTGATTTTTCCACTGTGCTTCTGACACAAATGACATTTTTTGTTAGAAAAGTTATGTCTGATTTACACCTTTTATTTTATTTATGCTTTGTAGTAATATAGTTTAATTTTTTTTACTTCTACATTTGGCTATGTGAATAATAGATGCTTTTTTCCCTTTCATGATGCGCAAGTTCAGGATTCTTTTACAATTTGCTACTAGTTGCTTACAATTTTTAAATACGTATATATACATTTATGTGTAGATGTTAACATTTTCAGCTGAAAGACAATCACTGAATAAAACCGGATAATTAAATGAGCATTCACTGCTATCATTATTGATTCAGTTTTAATATTTTAGTCTCTTCATAATCATTAGTTACCTTGGAATGTGTTTTGTTTATTAAACTTTCTTCTCTCTCTCACCCTACCTTGTTTGTTCCTTTTACTTTTATTAAAACCTGAACCCTATTTTGACAATGAAGAATACAGACACCTTTCCTATGCCTAACATTCCCAGGTCCTACAGATTTGTGTCTGGATTATGATTTATCTTGACACTAGAATATTTACTCATAATCACTACATTTGTGACTTTCCTTCTTTCCCTGCCTCTCTAATTCCTTCCCTCCTGCCCTTCCTTCCTTTTCTATATAGGGTCTTATTTAATGTTGCTCTTAGAATATCTCAGTTTTGCCTGGAATCTGACTTAGAGGTTGAAACTCTGAAAAGAGAATTTCTGTCTCTTGGCAATCTGTTCCTGCCATTTTTCATTAGTTTCCTACATTGTCTTGGTCAAAAGTTTGGCATATTCTCAGATCGTCTCCTTTTTTTTTTTTTTTCTTAGTAGGCTGTTTCTTCAAAGTAATATACTAACATTTCTGTTGTAGGACATGGGACATGAGAAGTAACACATATGCTGAATCTTGGTTGCTTTGGTCCTAAGTCATTTATCTTTGTTCACAACATACTGGCAGATAGCATCTTTAGTGGGCTGAAAACTCTGAGGATTCTGCTAGCTCTGATGGGTTCCAGGCAATGAAGCAATGTAGTTATCAATGAGTCTAGGAATATTTTTTTGCCTCCCTTCTTAAGGACCAAGTTGAAAACTCATATTGACATTAACAACGGAAACGAATTGATCTGCACTTTCTTTCACCTTCATCAGTCCTCCTTGGTCTACATCAGGAACACCCTTTACTCAGTAGCAGGTCGACAAGGCAGTGTGTAAGGACTTACTGCTTCATGGATTTCATGGGGAAATCTGCTTTGTCAGTCCCACTACTAATTAGGACCCTTCCATTCTTCACCCTGAATCTTATTAGTAAATTCTTTGGCCATACCCTTTTCACAAAAGGCAAATTTGTATTCATCACCCATTTCAATAAAATTCTGGAAGCCAAAAGAATTTAAAGAAACATTTAGCTTCATTCTGAAGCAGCCAGCAGCCTCTGACGTGCCATGTAAAAGGTATGGATTTTCAATCATCCTCTTATTATTTACCAGTAAAATACCAGTTATAGTTGAGACTTTATAAAAAGGAAAACAGATTTCAGGGACACAAGTTGTTGAATTTTAAATGTTCATCACTACTGAAGAATGTGTTAGACATTTGCAATATCCCCAACAGTCAACTATTGATTATCATTTACAAGGTTAAATTTCACAGTGACTTTCCATTCTGATAAAAGAGTAATGAGTTTACTAAAGGCACTAATTATAGGTTCTGTTTTAAGTGCCTTTATTTTCACAGTATCTTTATTTCTAACTTGAATAATATAGATTGTCAGTTTCTCTGATATAAGATTCTTTTCTTTATTTGATACTACAATACTTTCTCATAAGAGAAAATTCTCCAACATACATCCTCCCCACCATGATGTATTTTCAGTTTTAAATAAAATTAGAAAAAATAACTGAATCTTTTGCTAATATTCTTTAATTAGGTGTCCTGGTGTAAAGAAAGAGTACTTGGGGCTTGCTCGCTTTGTGATATAAATTGGTATTTGTGAGAAGCATTTGTATTGCAGTTATAAATGGAAACGTCTCTGAAAATATAGAGGTTGCAGAAATTCCTAACATAAAGTCATTGTAATAATGAAGAGAACAAACCATATTTGGTTAATTTGATGAAAGTAAACCAACAAAAATTCATCAGAGGGTGTCACTAAGTTGCAATTATACAACAAATGAAGTTTGTCTTTCTTGTCTTTATAATCTTTATTTGGCAGCTATTTGGACAATATTTAATTAAGTTTTTGTTATGTGCCAGGTTCCCTAATATTTTAATCCTTTTTAATATATCATCCTACAAATAGCCCAGGCAGCCATTTTTAATTAATATGGTGAGATATGCAACATAAAAATTCACATCATTCTCCTCTGATCATTGATGTCTTACAGAATCATCTGGCAATGTACTTTAAGTGATAAATATCACTTTCAACTAACCAAAGACCTAATTGTGAAGATGAACATTATTCTTACTATTAGTGACACTCAGACAAAACAGTCTGATATGTAGTGCGAGACTATTTTAATGTGGGGTTCTCCAGAAGCATGATCCACATATCTGAGTATAAATTATTTACTAAGAACAGCTCCAGAAGTAATTAATAATAAAGTGGATAAAACAGGCTCATAAACATAGGAAGCCAAATGAGGTGATTTCAGGTGACGTGCACATTCTTCCTGGCCTTTTACAGAACTCTGGAGTATTAACTAGACTGAGCTCAAGAGCCTTACTTTTGTCCTCCTCACAGATCTCTCATTAGCTGTGTGCTATCTCTGAGGTCATAAGATTCTCAGGAAATTTTAAGTTTTCTTTGAAAACTAGCAGCTTCAGTGGGGAAGACCTACTGATAACCCCAAGTATAAGCTGGTAACAGGAAATCTTGAGGAAGAGTATATGTAGAAAACTTATGGGACATTCAGATATTTAGACCAAGCACTCACAGTATGTGGTTAGTGCTGTTGAATTTCAGTTTCCATATCTTTATCATCTTTTACCTATTCTGTATTTATATTTTCTCTTGATTCCTTTAATATTTTCTTGCATTCTTATAATCAGAAGGAAGCATCAGCAAATATAGGTGAAATGACAACATTAAAAAAGTAGCAACTCAAAATAAAGTGAAATAAAACATATTTCCTTGACCTACCAGAAGCCTATTTAAGTTCCCAGTGAATTGTTCTCCCACTGTTCCATAATGGACTATTTGTTCCAAATCTGGGAATAACTCATGACCTTAGTAGTGGTCTATAAGACAGATGCACAGTCTCATGTTAAATGTCTATTACAAGTAAAATTGTATTTTTCTTTTCTTTACATGATAGCTCCAGTGGTTTGGGAATATTACTATAAAACATGTATTGTTCATTTTTAAAAATTCCCATGCAAATCTGCTACCTCATATCTGGAAGATATAATTTTAGTTTAAAGTGTTAAAAATAGTCCAAAATTTAAGTTTTAATTAAGGAAAAAATGAATATAAATGAATAAAAGGAACAAAATATTTAAATTTGTGGTCCTTGACACTGAATAGTTCTAAATTTGACCAATCTGCAACAACAACAACAAAAAGAAATGTAGAGCAACGGGCAGGCAATCCCATTTGGGGGAGTTTTTTCAATGAAATCTTGCAAGCAGCAATCAAATTAGTCTATCAGACTCCTGGAAGGAGACACAAAAATGATCTATAATTAAATTCCTGGAATCCAATTTACACTAACCACCCCTACAATAAACATCATTAAACTACACATTGCTCATCAAAGCAATGCATAAAAGCTTTCTAGTTATAGGCTAGAAAGACACGAGCAAAGGCACAAATTATGTCTAATACTGGATTCCTCAATCTAATGAACAGAAGCAGAATATATGAAAAAAGGAGGTAATAAAACTGTTGATCCTTGGAGAGCTTGACACTTAATAGATTTCAGATGATTTTATTTATTTCCACTCTATTGGAACATTATATTCCCAGTCCCCCACCCCACCTTTTCTACTAAAGATAAACATTGAAACAGAACATGGACTTGGAAAGTTCAGTTGCAAGCTTTTAAGGTAATTTTTTTTGTATTCCAAAACAAAATTCATACATAATCTGAGTTTCTATGTGTTATATATAGTATAGCAAAGTGAATATTAGTATTATTGCTCTCCAGCAAATTGTTTGAAGAGGAGTTAAATTATAAAGAAAACTTTTTCTTCACCTGGAAGAGGCATATTGTGTGGGAGTTCTCTAGGAAGCTTATATATAACATGCATATGCCCTTTTTATGTTTTTATTCATATATGCTTCATACATATTTATATATAATACATACTATATCTTATGTATTACATATTATAAGTTATAGATATATGTGTGTGTACATATAATTATTTCTGTCTATAGCTATAAGGTTTAAAAATATATAAGTACAAGATAATCCCCAAAAATTGGTGCCTTAAAGGCCATAATCAATTGTCTTAAAAAAGCAAACACTTTTTATTTTAATTCAATGTGTTCTCAATGGGAAATCATTTTCGAAGGAAGGTAGCAATAATAACTTTAGTGAAGCATTTGATATTTAAAAGGTTGGGTTATTCTCCAATAGAAGTATATCCTCTCAGATTATCCTGCTAAGATGATTCCATTTGATTTTTTTTTGCTACAAGTCAAGTCTAACAATCTTTAGACTCATTTGAATTTATTGAGTCTTAAAACTTGCCAAATATTGCCAAAAACAAAACTTAATTGAACAAGCAATTATGTATGCATAAAAATAAGAATACTATTATCTGTTAAATTATTAACATCTCAATATAACCCTAATTGAAATAATTTTTAAAGGATGTGATTAAATTATCTTTACATTTACTCTATAAGAAGATATCTCTACATTTACTCTATGAGTAATAAATATATTAATGAATTGATTTGCTACAATTCATGTAATATTGTTTTAAAATTGATTTATAAATATTAGTGAATAATCATTTTAATTTGATAAAGATGATTTCCATTAAATTTAACATCTTTGGAATAGTCAGAAACTACATTCAAAAATAATTATAAAAATATTCTAGAGCAGGAGTGAACTTTATTTTTTCATAGAGGTCCAAATAGAAAACATTATAGATTTTCTGGATCATCTAATTCTGCTTCAACAACTCATCTAGTGTTTTTAACCAAAGCAGCAATAGATAATATATAAATGTATGAGCAAGATATTGTTCCAAGAAAACATTTCTATGCAGTGTGACTTTAAATTTCATATAGTAATCACATGTCATGAAATATTTTTTCTTTGACTGTGTCAACTATGTAAAAATACTATTCTTAGTTACCAGGAAAACAGATGTTGAGCAGGATTTGAACTCTGGTTCTTAGTGCTCTGATCTTTGATCTAGAGTTCTATAGTAAGACCTATAAATTAAGTGTTCACATTTTGATATTTGTTTTCTTCTTTTCTATTTATATAACAATATACACAAATATGTTTTATTCTATTTACATAGCATACTTGTATACATATTTAATATGGTATTACATATGTACCTTATTAGTAAAACTCATTGTAATATTATATCATTAACATAGTTAATGTCAATAATAATTAGTTCTTAGAATTTTCATCATCATCATTAAACATAAAGCTTTTCAATTATAAAACAAGGAAACTAAAACTAAGAGAATATCTACAATTTCCCAGTCTGTTCCTATTTGTTGGTGATGGAGATCAAAGTAGAAACAGAAAACATATAAGTACAATAAAATATTTGGGACCTGCTGATTCTAAAATACTTCCAAAAGTACTCTGCTAGATAAAGAGAGAGAAAAAAAGGTCTAGGAAAGTATTATGCAATGAGGAACATTTTAATAATGTCCAGGAGAGGAATCATCTCCTTTCCCTGATTCTCAAAGCAAAAACAAACAAACAAAAAAACATTGATAATCACCTGATTATCATTTAGATTGAAGGCTATCTCAACAGGACAATGCTGAATAAAGACTCTCAAACTGACTCTTTTTGGTCTTTTTGTTTATTAACTCATGTTAACCACCTTATTTTAGCAAATATTTTTCCATTCAGTACAATAAATTCAATATGATTTTCATTTATTACAAGTTTACAGTTCAGATTTCAGACTCTTAACACATTGTAGTTGTAGTCAAATTCCTTAGATTTTCCTTTAATTCATTTAATAGTTTTCACTGTTAGTGGATATAATATCATACACTACTATCATAAATTATTAGTGTAATTAACTAACCAATCTACCGAAAATTATCTTGTTCCTTTATTTCCACTTAATTCTTTTTTTTTCTTTAACTTCAGAGAAACCTTAAATTTTCCACCAGGTACTCTCTACTTCACATGGTAGTATGAGATAAATGAATAAGACTTGACTCATTTTAGATGCTAAACACATTTTTGTGCTTTTTTACTTCCCTTTTCTCTCAAGAATGATGGTAGAGAAAATCACTGCCCTCTCCCATGTTTTAGTTTACTGTAAGTACCAATTGAAATGTCAGTTTCCTTCTTTTGTAGTTCATTAGTTTAAATATGTAGTGAATCTAGAAAGTACAGTGCAGACCTCAATTATGTGTGTGTGTATGTGTGTGTGTGTGTGTGTGTGTGTGTGTGTGTGCACGTGCACAAATACTGTAAAGTGTAAGGTCTAAATTTCTGGGGTAATATCATTATAAACTTAAATCTTACCTATATTTCATACAGATATGCTCTAAAGAGTTCAGTTTATAATTAAACTTTCACAGATAAAATGCATATTATATTTTCAGAGCAAGATATTAATAACTTTTCTTAACATTCATACAAAGATTTAAACATTAACCTAATATATTTTAATTCTGCCTCATATAGATTTTTCATGTATCACTGGAAAATTCTACCTTATTCAATTGTGAAATAATGGGCATAGTAGAAGGATAAATTAGCAGTTTTTAAAATGTGACTACACATTGGCATTCTTGTTAGCAATACATGAAAGTGACACTATTAAAATATGTTGATTTGTGAATATTTTGACATCTTACCACTAAATTGTCAAAACAGTATCAGGAGCACATTCAGTTCCATATTTTCAGAAGTATTAACTGACAGCTATTAAATACGTTTCTTAGTACCAGACAGCAAATCAATGTTCTGATCAATATCACAATCCACGAGCTCTGAATCAGCTACAAAAGAACTGTGTTTTGTCCAGATATTAATATTCGCAAAAAAATAATCATTAATGTCATTAGTAAGATTGTAGCAATTAACATTAATTATTGTAGAGTTTGATTTAATGCTATCATTTATTTTACAGTTTGGTCATGTTATTATTTCTTGAAATTTGATTCTCAGCCAGTATTTTATTCTTGATCTCCTGAGTTCAGATGCTGGATTTATATTACTTAAATGTCAAGAAAATTATGTGACCCTAAGAATATGATTTTGACCAAATTTCAAAACAAAATGTCTGGCAGGCACATAGCTAGCTGGTGCCTTGTAAATGGTAACTGTACTTGAAGAAGCTAATCTAAATGATGCCACAAAAATTTGTTGTTCATTTGGTATTTTTTAAATTGCTGGTTAAAAAAACTGATTATCATCTTTATACAAATATTGGTCTTCTATTTTACAGAAACACTATAGTATATGTCTCAAATAAATAATCTATTATAACTTTTTAAATTCACACTGAAGAAACTCTGGTAAATTAATTTTTATGCACCAGGGAAATGAGAAAAGAGCTTCTATAAAGCTACATGCTATTAAAAATAGACATCTATAATTTAAAAGTGTAAAATCAAAACACAATAAATGAGTATTCCAGTCAGAGGGCCCTAGTTACTTCAGATTTAGGGTTAGGGTCACAGGATGTGAGAGATAGCAGTTCTTCCTCATTACAATTAACCTGTATAATTCCTTCTGATGTTAATATGGGCCACAGACATAATGTTGATGTAGAATTAGAGAAGGAAGATCAGTTTTATGAAAGCTCCCATTCACAATAGCTTGAGCATGCTTTAAATATGGGCTGATTCCACTGAGAAAAGCGTTTTAGAAATGATCAGCTCCAGATTTACAGGATAACTAGCTAATAATAATTAACACTTAGGCATTTTTTAAATCAGAAAACCTTCTAACATTACTTGTGAAATTTCTTTGATATTCATTTGTGTTCAACAAAAACTCCCTTTTTCTTCCATGGATAGTAGAGAATCCAGTCTCAAACTCCATCTGCTCAATGTGAGGAAACATTTGTTGCCTTTTCAATTTATCTGAGATAATACTTCAGGATCATTATATTATAGTTGAGATCCCAAATAAAATACTCCTCTGATATAGCATATTCTAACACATTTTCACTAGTTTCCATTAAACTTCTCATGCTTATCTACATGTATTAATTTCACATAATAAAATGCTTAGAACAGAAATGATCAAAACAATAAGCATTTTAAAGTATATTTCCCTTTGTAATAATTATAGAAAAATATTTGGCAATATATTTTAAAACATAGCAAGTTAAAAACACAATTTCACCCATTTATGTCAAGAAATGTTACAATTAAAAGTAGAATTTAACTGCAAGAATGTTCATGACAGTCTCTATTAACAGCAAAATAGGAAATACTATGATTATCCAAAGGACTTTGATTAAATACATTAAAATATGGTGTAATGAAAGCAATATATGGAGGAAATTGCTTACCAGAAATATATATCTGCATGAATTTATTATATCTTAACAAATCAAAGAAGAATTACAAAACTTGATATATATTTGATTTCCTATTTTAGAGACAACATAAAGTATTACAGAAAAAAATCAATAATGATTACTCACAGAGTGAGATTTAGGGTTAAAACGTATATTAGTTGCTAATCTGAATTTCCTGAAATTAATTATTTTTGTAATAAGTTATTTCAAAAGATGAATACATTTTTTATGCCAAAATATTATGCAATTTTAAAAGGTCCAGAACTTGATCTTACTTTATTCTTCAATCTTTGCTTGGCCAAAATAAGAAAAAAATAAAAGGTAAATAGTTCTCTTTATACAATAAATTGCAACAATCAAACTGTCAGCAAATATCAAAGGAAAAACAGTCTATGATAACTACGTAATGAAATGTCACTTTGGGATAGTTGATATTTTGATATGATCATTGATGATTATTGTAAAAAACTCAGCAAATTTGTAAACCAGGTGCAAATAATGTGGCATAAAATGTTAATTATGCAAATTAGATGGTTTAACTCTTCACATGTAGCTACTATGTTTATGCTGTAGTTGAAAGCATTTATTTTCTTCCCACCTAGCAGAATTCAATTGCACATCCTTTTAATTGTGTACATGTTGAGAAAATGATTTGTATTACTACACAAATAAACTCATTGAAGACTAAGATGTAATCATTCTAGTCCTGATATACAAGTTGTATGGCAGAAGAAAGGCTTGAAGATAAAAGAACTTAAACTTAATTGTACAATAGGAAAGAAACAGCAATCAAAAATTGTTTGCTTTCATTTAATCAATGAGAAAATTGTAGCCTGAATTTAATTTCTCACTTAAAAATTTATAATTAGTGGGAGAACTACAGTGTGACTCTAGTGAGATCACAGATTTGCCTATATATTAAATTAAATGTGGGTATAAAATATACTTCCTTTTATTTTTTCCCTTCTGATATTATTGCCTCACTTTCTTTTTGGTTCATGGGGTGACGGAGGTGTATGGGAATGGAAATCTTAATGGCTATTTCCCTCAGTAAACATGGCCTCAGCTAATAAGTGTGTTTTGGTAACTTAGAGAAAATTCTATTTTTAGATCCCACTTGTGCCTTTGTGATGTGTCACCTGCCTGTATGAAGAAGTTGTATAATAAACATGACCTCATGTGCTATAAGAGATGAACTACACATACACATATTATATACTTCTGAAAACTCTTAGAGGCTTGTAGAAATAGGTGACCTGCTTCTCTTTCCAGAATGATTAGTGAGAGCAAAGGTGTTTTACTTGACTTTTGTGAATTGATGATAAACTGGCGCTTATTGCTAGAGTCCATGTCCCTAAGACATTTGCCCAAGGTCACAAATTACCTTCCCAAAGATTTCTATCTGTTTTGACACACTTTCAATTTTCCACTGAGATCTGTAATAACTATGAAAATAAATAACTGGAATAGAGTCAAGATGATGGGAAGGTCCAAGGAGTTGAGAGTATTAAGAAATTAAGAAGTATGTGTGTGTGTGTGTGTGTGTGTGTGTGTGTGTGTGTGTGTGTGGTTTGTGAGTGTGTGTGTGTGATTTGTGAGTGTGTGTGTGTGTGTGTGTGAAAGAAATGAGCAGGACACAATAAAGAGTAAAAACCTTCTATATTCTATTTTAAAGCAGCATCTTTTGAATACCTGGGACTTCAAAGCTTGTTTATAAAATAGTCAACTGACAAATAAGCTTTGAAAATTAGTACCCCCTGAAAATGATTCATTATCTGCAGAAATTATTTATCCCAATATAATTTTTGTAAATAGATGACTAACAATTTGTCTAAGTCTAATCAAGACAAATACTATATAATCTCAGAGCAGGTTAATATTTGCATACATTTAATTTAGACAACTTTATGAACAATAAAATTAACTGAAATGCAATTTTCTTAAAGTCACTGTGTCTTGAGATCTATACAGAGGACCTTGTGCTTAAAGGTGAATGTTTTGAATTAGACAGCAAAGCTATTTTATAGCAGTGATGGGCATCATAGTTACTCTAACTTGTTTCCATAAAATCTTAAGGTAACTTTCCTTGCTCTGATTCTGTAGAAGAAAAAAAGAAATTCTAGTTTATACATCAGTTCTTTTGTAAACTGGGAAAAAAATGTGCCTAAGATTCAGATTCTAGATTTCATGTTTCTATTTCCTGGTGGCGTCCAGCCTTACTCATCACACTCTCTTTCCTTAAAGACCCTACTATTATTACACTCTCTTTCCTTAAAGACCCTACTATTACCTTGAACATTTATGCAAAAATTAGTTTAAAAATACTGTGTAAAATGTAAGAAACATGCAAAAACACTATGCTTATTATTTTTATAATATTTGTAGGCACAAGTAAGCGCAAATTCTTAATTAAGAAAACTACAGCTACATTGATACTAAGCTGGGTGATCTCAGGTTGGTGATTTACCATTGGCAGGATCAAAGCTTGCTTAATATTATGTGCCCAGAGATGGCTCTCTGTCTCTACTTCCTTTCCCTACCACTGTGGTGCTGTCAGCCACAGCCCAATCTGTTAGATGAGACCCAGGCTTTTGGAAGTTTCATTTCCGTCTTGCACATATGCTGTCTAAGTGGTAACGGGTCCCAAGGTATGCCCCCTATGTGCAGGCCCAGCTGTCTCCTCTGTTTTCCCTCTTCCCATGTGGCAGACAGTAGGGAGACTGTCTCCAGCAGCAACCTAAGCCAGATCATCACTAGGCATCTGAGACAAATGCTGTCCTGTGCTCTTGTACTGCCATTCTCTCACAAAATGTACCCCACCGCAATTGTTAAATGTGTTGTTCGAGGGTGAAGTTATTCAGTCCAAATTAGTCTATTAAAACCACATTGCTTCCTGCAGTTCAGTTCCGTTTCCTGAAACTAAGGAATTGGGACTCAATATAGAATAAGAGATAAAAAATAGTATTACTTTGCTTTCTTTTCTCGTTTCACTTCGTGACTATAAGACCCTCAGATATTTTTGTGAATTATAATTATTTTAGTTTTAAGACAGAGGTAGTGTTCAGAATTTTTAACTATTGCTATGCCACCAACCCATCAGAATAGATAATGGCCTTACAGGTAGAATAAGAACCTAGATAAACCAGTTTAACTCCTAGAGTCTAAATTCCTATACTTTAATATGTCTATAATCAAAACATAAAAAATACAAAAAACTGTACTATGCACATGTAATATTATACATGGATACATCTATACTTTATACTTTATCCTTCTGTTTCTCTGTCTCTCTCTGTCATACACACACATACACACATACACAAGCTATAATATGAGGATTTATTTTATTGAAGTCTAATGTAATCTGAAATTCTGAAACAAAGTAGAAACCCTCTATTAGAAGTCTAACCCAATTAAATGAAATTAACTAATTAATTCAGTCTGTTTTCTGTCTGGAAAGCTCTAATATGGAATAATCAAAACATAAAGAATAAAAGAAAAGCTCTCTAAAACTGGCATTTTTAAAACACACTTTTCATTAATTATTATCCAAAGACTTTGAGGTTCATATATTTAGATTATTTTGACTTTTATTATTTTCTGTTTAAATTCCTTATAAATACATGTTCCTCTCTTCTCCACATAATCAGTCCAATTGCCTCCTGTTTCTTTTATGCAAAACTGCTTTCAGAGTGGATCTACTTCCTTCCACACTAGAGAGAACTGAAAATTAAAGGTCATGCTAATCATAACTGGTGCTTCATGTGAAAGTTAAACGGAGTTACCTCTGAATTTCTGAAGTGTAGCAGTTCTTTCAGATGAAGTCATGGCTGCCAAATTCATTAATTTTAGTCTTAATATTCCTGAGATAAGAAAGTTTCTCATAAGTGGGAAGGGAGTGGGGAAATAACTGGATTTTCTTGTGTGGTCTGAGAGTGCCTCCATGTTAGTCTTGCTAGGGTGCTCATGATGGCAACTCACTCACTTTCAGGGCCCCTGCTATCTTGCTCCAGAAACACAAACATGCCTCAGTGTAATTATTCCTGAGAATTATTTTGCTGTCTTTAAATAAAAGTTTAAGATCCCCGAGGCAACTAGGAAAAGAAGAATTATTAAAGTCAAAAATCAGTGGAAAGAAAGAAACAATAGAAATTTGAGCAGACACAGACAAAATGGAAATAAAAACAAATATTTAGAAGAAAAATAAAACCAAAAACTTGTTCAATGAAAAAATAAAAATACTTGACAAATCTTTCACTAGGTTTAATAAGAAAAAAAGTGAGAACTCTAGTAAAAAAAAAAAAATCAGAAATGAAGGGGGAAAAATTACAAAAGATACCTCAGAAATATGAAACATCATAAAAAATGACTATGAATAGCTATATGCCAAAAATTGGACAACCTAAAGGACATGGACAATTTTTAGAATCATACAGTAAATGAAGACTGAATCAGGAAGAAATGGAAAAACTTAACGGCTCTATCACACATCAGGAAATTGAAGAAGTAATCAAAATTATACAGTATTGGCATAAATAGATATATAGACCAGTGAAATAGAACTCAATCACCAGAAACAGACTATATATATGGTTAGTTAATTTATGCCAAAGAAGCCAAGATCATCTTATGGAGAAAGGAAAGTCTTTTAATAAATGGTATTGGAAACACTAGAGAGCCATATGCAACAGAATAAATCTAGACCTCTAACACTGTACACAAAAATTAATTCAAAATGTATTAGAGACTTGGATGTTAAAGAGCATTAACCAAAAAATTCTTAGATGAAAACATACATAGTATTTTCCATGACATTACTTTGGAGAGTTCTTTGAGGCCTCAGCTCCAGTGACAAGGGAAAGAAAAATAAAATAAATAGGTCTATAAATTAAAAGCTTCTGTACAGTGAAAAAAATTCACCAAATCGAATAGATACCTTAAAAGCTGTGAGAAGATATTTGCACATCATACATCTGACAAAGGCTTAATATCCTAAGTATATAAAACTCAACAACAGAAAAACAAGCAACAGTCAGAAAAATGGGCCATATGATTATACTTTTCTCCAAAGAATACATACAGTTGGTCAGCATGCACATGAAAAAATGCTCCTCCTCTCTCACTGGTAGGTAAATACAAATTAAAACAAAGAGATATCACCTCACATCTGTGAGATTGGTTACTCTTCAAAAGACTGGAAACAAAGTAAAGGAGGATGCAGAGAAAAGGGAACCCCTTTATACTGCTGGTGGAAATGTAAATTGGTGTAACAATTATGGAAGGCAGTATGAATATACCTCAAAAAATTGAAAATGGAAACTCCGTATGATCATGTCTTCCCACTTCTGGGTATTTACTCCAAAACACACAGAAACACTAATTTACAGAGATATATGCACCATGTTTATTATAATATTATTTAAAATACCAAAGAATGGGAAACTACATAAGTATACAACAAAAGGTGAGTGAAGAAATGCCTATATATGTATATATATGCATTATACATATATATGTGTGTGTGTGTATGAATACTACACAACTCTTAAAAATAAAATACTGACATTTGCAATACTATGGGTGAACTAGAGGGTTTTAGGCTAAGTGAAATAAGTCAAAGGGAGAAAGACGAATATGGGATGATCTCACTCATATGAAAGGGATATACAAATTGAGCTAACAGCTAAAAGAGAAATCAACTCTTGAACCCTGACAATAGAACTAAAGTTACCAGCCAGCAGGGAAGGGGGCGGTGGTGGGAGCAAGTAGTGTGAGGGTTCCATGGTCAGTGGAAGAAGACTATTGGTACTTTGGTGGTGGACATGGGGTGTTAACATGTAGTTTCTAAATAGTGAACTGTATATCTTAATTTACATTGTTTTGGAAATCAAAATTACCTCAATTGAAAAAATTTCAAGTTCATGCCAAGGTTTTAATTTTACCAGTTGATCACCTGGGGAAAGGGATGGGGTCATAATGATAGTAAGGAAATAATAAAGTAAGATCATTTGACTGTTGTGGGATTTTGAAGTGTCTTGTATATCAAAGACTGGTGAGATTATTATGAACTTGATATACCAACTTTGTCAAGACCTAGTAAACGAATCAGTGACTGCGGAGCTCAGATTTTGTACTTGAGGTCAAACTCTTTATTTCTGATTCATGAGTCCCAATTTTAACTCTTTCAACATAATTGTTTACTCGAGTCATATTTAATTCGGATCATCAAAAATGTGCAAAAGAAGTTATACCCCTTGTACCGCATCTATTTGACACATCAAGAAGATAAGTATTCTTTCTCATTTTCTCTCTTCATTCCATCATGTACCATTCATGTTTAATGTTTTATTGTTAAAATCTTATCATGAATATTTTATAATTACTAAACTCCAATTAACTTCCACTCAGCTCTTCTAACCTATTACTGATAACTGTCTTCAGTGTTTTTTTTAAAATTATAGTTTATAAATAAATCATCTAGGTCTATGTTAACAATGGTGATTCCCAGGTAGCATTTTGATGGGGTCTTAGAACCTGCATAGTTTTAAAAACTTCAAATAATTCCAATTCAGGTATTTCTCTTGATCACACTATGAGGAATACTGATCTAGGTATTATTATCCCCTAGAGCTATTTCATCATACAGATATAAAAATCCAGTAGAATCATCTTTGGTCACAATTTTATAATTATTTTTACCTCCCCTTCATACTGCTAGTCTAAGATTATGGACCTAATAGAATATACTTCTCTGATCCTTCAAAGTTTCTCAAAACAGAAATGAGGTAAACTTTCATATATCATGTGTCTATGCTTACCCTTTCTCTCTATAGTGTCCTAGTTATCTTCGGTGTCTTATTTCAGCTAAGAAGACCTACAGGAAGATACAGAAGAAATAGAAAAGGGAAAAAAAAATCCCTGAGAACTGTTATAATTATACATCTGCATTTAAGTGCAGTTGGAGGAAACAATTTAACTTGGTGGTTACTATCAAAGTTCCTCATTTTCAAAGTAAGCAGTATCCTCAGAACCATTTGTCAGTATTTTATTTCAGTTCTATATTTTCTTTTATCCATTTTTCAAACACTGTTTCAAAAGCAAAGGCCAATAAAAGAAATTGCAACTAATTTCAAAAGACAACTAATATTTCCTTCCTCTAACAGAAAACTGGAATCAACTTGCATATTGCCCCATAGATGTTTAACTCTTTTACAAAATTAGAAATATTAATGCAACTACAGACTTAGTATCATAGGTTGAAATAATTGTTCATTCTCTTCCTAAATTAAACTATCATTGATCTCCTTAACCATTTAGTTTAAGAGCTTCCTATATTGAATATATTATTTCTCTTTTATATATTCCATATATTAGTATACTATATGACTAATGGAGTAAATTAATGCAGTAGCTAGTTTCACAGTAACTTGTAACTAGTTAGGACATTGTCCTTATCCAGCAATGTGTTTATAAAAAGATCTCTTGACTCTTATTAGCTCCAGTTCCTGTAGCATTTTTAAACATTTTAATATCATGAAAAAGTTACTTTACAAACAAATTTTGATTTTTGCCCAGGCAGGTGTTATCCAGTCATTATCATCAACTTTCTAATCCTGTATTTTTTCTCATATCCTTTACATTGTTATTTCATAATTCTAAGTACAGAGTACTTTTACCTTGTTCTCTCTATATGCATATATATTTCTTAGATTTTTAATCCATCTAATTTAAAATTTATATATATATATATATACACTAATATAGCCAACAAAATAATAAAGTACTTTTATTGCTAAGTTTCCTGCATTTTACATTTTCTTCTAGGACTCACAATATACAGCAACTGGATCTTTTAGATTCATTATTTTTGTCTTTTTACTTTTACATTTGAAACATTTGTGTTCAAATTATACAATACTGTTAATTGAAGTGCATAATTATAAATATTGATATAATATTAACTAAAGTTCACAATTTACATTTGAGTTCACTCTTTGTATTGTATATGGGTTTGGTAAATGGATAATTTTGTTTATTTACTTATAGAACAACTTCTTAAATATGCCTAAAGCTCCATCCATTCATCCCTCCCCAAAATCCCTGGCATCCACTAAACTCTTTACTGTCTCTATAATATTTGTATTTTCCAGAATGGTATAGAATTGAAATACTACAGCTTTTGCAAACTGGCTTCTTTAATACTAAACAATATGTATTTAATATTCCTGTCTATTCATAGCTTAATAATTTATTTTTAATCAATAGTTAATATTCTATATGTAGATATATCACAATTTATCAATTTTCCTTTTGAATGATACCTTGATTGCTTCTAGTTTTGACAATAATGAATAAAACCACATTTTTGTGTTCATAACTTTTCAACTCATATGGGTAAATATAAGATGATTGTTAAATGATGTAGGAAGACTACATTTAGCTATGAAAAAAGTGGTAAACTGTCTTCCAATTTGTATGTATCATTTGACATTCCTGCTAGAAATTAATGACTCCCTGCTGCTCTAAATCAAAATTAATGATTGATATTTCCAAGTTTTTGGAGTTTAGTTATTATAATAGATATGTAGGGATATACCATGATGATTTTAATTTGAAATTTCCCATTTATATAGATACTGAGTCTTGTTACATATTTTCATAATCAGACATCTGTATATATCATTTTGTCATTTTTCTTTAAGTAAATTATAGATTTAAACAAATTTTACATTCCTTATTGGAATACTTTAATTTTTTTTCCATAAAGCATCTTATTTATGTTATTTATTCATCCTAATTGCTCATCCTAGCCTTGGGATGTGAACCTGGGTCCTCAGGATACAAGTGGACTCTGCTCTCACTCAGTGGCAGTTGACCAAACTGCTGCTCCACCAGGGTGTCCAGAGTAAAAAGTTTTTAACACTATAAAAGTTTTAGGTATACAAGTTCACTATCAAAAGTATGATATCATTAGCCCATTTTCTAAATCAAGGTATTTATTTAGTGATTATTGAATATTGAGAGTTACTTGCACATTATAATAGTTTTCTATCAAAAATGTTTTAAAAATATCTTCCTAGTTTGTGAGGTCTGTAAGATATTGAAAATTTCAAGCAAGCAAGTCTGCGGCTCAATAACATCAAACTTTATCCTCACCTTATATATAGATACTAAGGAAGAGTGACTTGATAATCGAGTTTTACCGCTAATTGTTGAGAACACAACAGTTCCAGAGTCTTAGCTGATTAAGCAAATAATTTGCAATTATTACTTTTTGTGTGTGCACATGTGTGTTACATACATATATGCCAACATATAAACAGTTTCATATATATAGTACATTTTAAGCATATGAGACCTCGATAGAAAATAACTGCATGAAACTCAGTGATAAAGAAGAATCTTCAATTTTCTGCATGGAATTTAAAGTTCAAAACCGAGATTAAAATAACAATGAGTCATTATGTGCTAAAATAAATGAGATAAAAAATAGTACAATAGCGGTGATAAAACAAAATAACTATTTTAATTCCAGCAGTTCTTCCAGAGGAATGAAAAATAACGAAGTAGCAACAAGGCAGAAATCATAAAGTCTTCACTGAGAAATCTCTATTTTCTTTGTGATTTTGCATATATTTTATAAACATAAAAATTCCTCTGGGAAATTAATTCTTATTCTTCAGCATTTCACCTGAATATATAAAATTAGACAAAGCCAGACTTGGCAATTTATATAAGAATTAGGCCACATCTGTCATTGTCTATGGGATATCTAGTCAGAAACAGACAAAAAACAATGTTTTAAGAATATCTTTAATAATGGAGGCATATACTCAAAGTAAATCTAGATGTATTATCTGCTAGATAATCTAGAAATAACATGAACTGATTTCTATTAAAATGTACGTTTTGTTAAAAAAACTCAGAAAGTTTACTTGAATTGAAAAATGATAAATGAAAGGGATAATATAGGTTACCTTAGCTATGTTAAAAAGAACATTAAATATAACACTATATATGCTATGAATTGAATCGTACACCTCTAAAATGAATATGTTGAGAGCCCGAAGCTTCTAAGTGATGATTTTTGGAGGAGACCCTTGGGAGATAATTAGACTTAGAGGAGGTCATGAAAGTGGGACTCTCATGATTAAATTAGTGCCTTTAAAGAAAATAAACCACAGAGTTTGTGAGTTCTTTCTCTATTTAAATCCATCACCTTACATGTTGACACGGAAAATGTCTGCCTACAATCCAGAAAGAGATCTTTCATCGGAAACTGGACTTGCTTGCTTCTTGATTTAAACTTTTAGCTTCCAGACTGTCAAATAATGTTATTTTTTTAAAAAAATCACCCAATATAATATTCCATTATGGCACCACAAGCAAGAAATTTGGGGTGTGTGTGGGTATGTGTGTGGGGGGGTGTGGGTGCATGTGCACGTGTGTGCACACGCGTGCACAAATATACAGCAGGCAGTAAAAGAAAAGAAAGTAACAAGCAAATCAAAAAAATACATTTTTTCATTCTAGTATTCTCTAAGGTGATAAATTTGATATATCTATGTTGTAGCCTAGAATAAAATTGAAATTTGAGTCAATCTTCACAACAGCACATTTATTGTTCTCCCTCTCTTTGCAAACAAAATATGCCCTGGCCTAGTGAAATTATAACATCTTATTAAGAAGAAAGTATGACATAAAAAGTTCACTCTGTGCACAGAGTTCTGTGTAAACTTTTTTTTTTATCATATATATCATATATTGCACTTCTGTGTAAAAAAAATGAAAAAGAAAGAAGAAAATATTTCATATTATTTTATTTCTCCCTTATCTTGTCATCCCTCTGCAGTTTTAGATAATTTGATTTGAAACTAACGAATGATTAGTGATTTTTTACAATGTGCATATAGAGCATACATTATAGCACACTCAGTATATGAAGTCTTTTAAATATCACTTTAAAAAAGAGAGCAGATTTTGGAGGCTTATAGACAAAAAACCCTGAACTGTTGATCTCTACCACATATCTATTTTGGACATATTTGCTAATTTTTCACTCAGGTTAGAGATTATAAGACAATGAAAATAAAGGAAAACAAAACAAATTAATCTCATCATTAATTACTGACTATATACCATATCTCTATATTTAGCATGTGCTGACATGACATTGCTGTATAGAGGGAAGGGGATAATTTATTTTATATTTAGAGAAACATAGAACTAAATCTGAACCCTGTCATTGCCACCAACTTCTCATATGATCTTTAAAAGCTTAAATGAGAAAATGTATATATAAGGTGCTGAGAACACTTGCCTGCAATTAGCCATTCATTACTCAGTGTCAACTAATTCAATTAGTACTTGAAAGGACACCTGTTTCATCATTTCTACTTATTATAATACACTTTTAATATGCAAGTTCATGCTTTTATTAATTTTCTATTTATGCATTCAACAAATATTCAATGTGCACTTATGCTAGATAATGCTATAGGCACATCACACACAGAGGAATCAGTGAACCCTCAGAATATCCTCAGAATAATCCTGTGATGCACTGCTAGATTACCAAGGCTTCCTACCTAATAAATAAATATTTTATTTTTCATAAAAAGAAAAGCATAGGCCAAGAACATATTTATGTATTGATAAATTTCAAGATTTTCCAGGAGATTTGCAAGTTTAGACATCATATATGATCATACTATGTTTCTTAAGTCACATTATAAATTTATATTGTATGGTTATTGCACTCTTACAGTACAAAAATAATAGAAACTTGAAATAGCTTCTTTGTTTGAAAAATAAAACAAATCTGAGCTCTATAGAAGTAAAAATTTCAATGATTCCAATATCTTAGTCTTTTTTAACAAGGCCATATGAAATAATTTTTGATCAGAATATCCTGAGCATTTCCCTACATTTAGTATAAAATAAATTTATTAATTAAACTGAGATTGAGCAAAATTGCCTATGTGTTTGTGTATATGTATATAAATTCAATTAGAAAGAACAGTTCTTAGGTTACTAGCAAAATAGGGAGAAAGATAGCAGTTGAAGATCATTTATACAAAGAAAGTAGGCATCAACTGATGATTATAATCTATATTATTTATGTTGATGCTTAATAAATTGCATTTTATTAATTAGCTCCTCATTGCAGTCTATCTTGTTGCACCATTAATATTAATACAGTATTGCTATTTTAACATCTAGTCGTAAAGGATAAAAGTTGATTTATTAATGTTTATCTGAATCATATGGTGGAGAAAAAAAATTAAATCCTCAATGTATCAAAAACTTGTCAAAATCATAAATAAATAAATAAATAAATGAAACTCTCCCAGGAAATAAATTAAACACATTAAAATAGTATTATACATTTTAAACATCTGAGTATTTGGTAATGGTAGGGAGGTTGAAAATGTCTTTATCCGATGAGTAACAAGGAGTATGCTTATGCACAACCAGTAGATGCATAATTGGTATAAAAAGGCATATAATATTTCAATATATTTGCTGAAGTAAAATATATTATATATAATATGTAAATATATTGATATTATATGCATATATGTTTATATTTCTTTTGATATGTCAATTTTAATTTTAGGGATTTATTATAAGGAACAGTAGTATGCGCATGTTTTTACCTACAAGAATTTTTTTATCAATATGCACATTATAATTAGCGATGCAGTTGAAAAACTCTTTTGAGTTCAACAATAAAATACAGTTACTAGTATATTAATATAGATAAATAGGTAAGGGTAAGTCTTGGCAGGATATAGTTAAGTGGGAAAACATTTCTAAATATCATGCGCTGTATGAACTCATTTTTATACATGTAAAAATAAAAAAAAACAAAATCTCATATTAAATGCTTGATTGCCATCTCTCAACAAGTGGAATTACATGTGAGTTTTAGATGTTTCTTTTTTTTTCCTTTTAAATTGTCTATATTTTCCACAATAAATATGTGTTACTTCATAATAAGATCATCTGCATTTATAACAGATTATAGTTTGCTCCATCCATGTTTTAGTTGCTACTTCATGTTGCAACTATCAAACTTGGTCCTTTGATTGTACCCTGTAATATAGTAGAACAACCTTGCAACTGATCTTCACAGTGTTTAAAGTCTCTCCGGATTTTCTCCTTTTTATTGTTTTAATAATTTAATGTCAACTGTTTTTTCATATAAAAGCAATCTTGGGTATTTCAAATTGATGTGGAAAAGCAGGAACATATTTGATTATGGAAGACTGAAAATAATGACTCTATATAAGGTCATATTCTTGCTATCTTTATTTATATTTTTTCTGTAGGAAAATACAAGAATTTTCAATAGAAGACTACATTAATTAAACTGAAATTTGTATAATAGTATAAAATAATTACTTACGGGAGAATAATATACTAAAAACTACCAAGTGAGAAAAATTTAGATTTAAATTTAAATCTTTCCATTTGACAATTATGTGATCTTGAAATGATTACTAACAAATCAATGTCCTGGAATAGCCACTTAAAATAGAAATCATCCTGTTTTCTTTATGAGGCCCGGGAATAAATGAGTAATGCACAGAGCTGATGCACGGTGTCAATTACAAGCTATTATTAAAATTGTTATTGTTCAACAAGAAAACATAACATTTCAGATAGTCTTAAATTCAACAAAGAAGATAAACAAGCCAAAATAATAGTTATTTGACTATGTCGAATGGAATACATCAGATTGAAGCACTGGAAAATGACTATATAATAAGGTGGCATTTGAAAATGTGTGTTTCCTACTGTCTTTAAAAAGAAATTCCCACAAACTTAAAAGCTTAAAGTAATGTTTTTACAGTTTTTGTGGGTTAAGCATTTGAGTATTGTTTCAATGGGTCCTCTATTCATGGTTTCACCAGTAAAAAATCAAGGTATCAATCAGATGCATGCTCATTTGGAGCTCAGGGTCATTTTCTAAGCTCATTTTGGTTGTTAGTAGAATTCACTTCCTCTGTGGTAAGACTGATATCTCCATTTTCTTCCTAGTTGTCTGCTTAGTTCCTGCAGCACACTCGAGTCCTAGCAACTTGGAAGCTTATTTCTTCAAAACATGAGAATCTTTCTCTTACCCAAAATAGAACTGTGTATAGCATAAGATAATCCAGATGAATGACAACCCCATCATATTTATAGGCCCTGCCTATACTCAAGGAGAGGGAATTATACATGGGCATCCACCAGTTTCAGGAAATTGAGGCCACCTTAGAACACTGCCTACTGCTAGGAGAAACTGAGATATGAGTAGGCGCTAGTCTTGAAATTCAGTGGGTAGCTAATTTTAGAGCACAGATAGAATAAAGACACAAATAACTGAATATCATTTGGTGTACATACAATTGTCTAAACTGATTCTTGTTGACTGATGCTACATCATTCCTTTAATATGAAAGATTCAGAGTTACTGCTTTAAAAGTAACTTCTACCAGTGTGGATTTGTACTTGCAGTTTCTGACATGTTTTAGTAAATGTAGGAAAAGGCACTTAATTGAATTTTCCAGTTAAAATACTGACAGTAATACTAGCAATTTTCTAAAAATTTCTTAAAATTCAAAGAAGAGATAATGGGGGGGGGGAGAGAGAGAGAGACTCAGAGAAAGATAAATTCTAATACGATACCATCATAGTCAAAAATATAAACTATGCAATTTTCCATGGTTTTCCATAAGTATTGATTTTATAGGACCTAAAGTGTATTCTAGACAAGATCAAAGAACATACAAAGACTGGATAGTCAGTTTCAAACTGATTTCAACATTAAGAGATCAAGGTTGAGTTTTGGAAAAGAACTGAGGAAACTGAATTAGAAATGCATTTGATCATGAGAATGTAAATATACTCAAACCTAGGACAAGTGTGGTCATACCAGGTGAAAAACACTACCATACTGTGAATTAATAACAAAAATCAAAGTAGAACTATTGCTTCATATGTGTTAAACTGATTGTAATATTATTTCCTTTAATACTATAATGCACAAAGTTTGAAGTGTCCTGCATCTGAAAAAAGTCAGAGAGAAAAACTGATCTCTACTGCTTCCTTTTCATGACACTTAAAAATGATATCGCAGAGTTGAAAGCTCTCTTATGGCAGTGGCTTCTCGGTGCTATAACTACACCCATTAAGCTGTGCTAAGTGAAGAGAAAAATGCATGTAGAGTTGATATTCAATTTAGGATACCTGGGGATAGTCCAACAACTTTTGGGCCAACTCTGAAGAAATGTGAAACTATTTATATTTTCCAATACTTATTAATGGTTCATGAAACATTTTCCAGACCTGATTTTCCTAAAACTTAAGATTTGTGCTCCTGCTTATCGTTTACTGGATAATAGAATTCCTTTCTCAAATTTAAATTGGGGTTAAAATAAAAAATATAGGTCTTGGAAATCTTTTTTTTTTTTTACTTTTCAGAATGTTTTTCATGTAACACTGCTATCTGAACTGTTACTTTCTTAGCTCTAAAGTCTGTTTCTATAACCTATCAAACTATTATAAAAATGAAAGTAAACACTGACAGCAACAAGGTTAGTTCCAGGAGTTGCTCCTGCCTTTTACAAGAAAATTATCCCATAAAAAAGTACACTATGTTAAAACTCCTTCTTCTTCAACTCTCTCCTTCACCTCTCAGGTTGTTGCTATATCTGAATAATTTCTAAAGGCTAAAAGTAGAGGGTGAATAGGAGGCATGTGTTTTCTTCTGAAGAAATATCTGTCGCAGTATAGAAGAACTATCTTCTTATTTGGATATGGTTTCTAAGTTGAAGTACATGCAACAAGAGAGTTGACTTACTCATAGAATCTATTTCCTGAATTGAAGCCAAGATTGTTCAAGAGGATGAAACTGAATTTCATAACACATACATACATACATATATGTATATATATATATATATACACATACACACACAGTTCCATTAGCCTTGTTCATAGTCTATAATCACTCCAAGCCCATCCCTTCTACACCCATTTTGTATAATATTTCTCAGGTTGAATGAGAGGTAGGGCTATGTTTTAATTATGCTTTGTTTACTAGCATTTTTGAGGAAGTTTGGCAATATCTATATATAGATGTATTGGTTATTCTACAAATAAAATAGGAATCTCTTAGGGGATTATAATACAGCTTATTAACAATGCCAACTTACTCTAATTACAAATTGGTAAAAGGCATTACCTCCTATAAATACTACACCTGGGCAATTACTTCTGTCCAGGGTCTAGGACTTCAGAATCTGTAGTGTTAGACTCTAGCATTTCTCTGTTGAGCAGGCAATGAGACGCTCTTATGTGTTACCATGGGTGGAATTGAAGAAAGAAAGAAAATGAATTCTAGCCCTCGTATGTTTTAAAAATGCAGAGTATGACTAAATTTCCATTATGAAAATTATCCAGTCTGTCAATTTTACAACTTTAATATATTAAATATTCCCCCAAAATGCTTCTTGGGGTCTGGCACCTGAAAATACTGATTTCTTGAAATTTGCTTTGATGCTATGTTCCAGAAATCATAATTAGAACAGTTTCAAGCAAATGGTTGTACTGAATAATAGGTTCACTAAACTTTAAATATGCAAATAAAATGTTTCTGAGTAGGTAAACAACACTGTTCAATTCCTTTGACAATTTGAATTTAGTTATAACTATGAGGTGGCTTCAGAAAAAATTTTTGCAGTTTGCATATACCCTCATAGCCTATGGGTTATTTGCTTTCACAAAGTTCTCTACTTAAACTGCTAGTTCCGTGACACAATATGCTAAAAAAAAAAAAATAGAAAAATATAAAATTTAAAATTACCATTCATAGTAAAATAGTGTATCATCTTATGTATAACTTTCAGACAAACTACACTGAATTTGTTATCCTTTTACAATGTAAAGCTCTTAACCATGTAAAGCTTCACAATGACAGACCACACTACAGAATTTTATTAGTTATATGTGCTCCATGTTTATAAGTGACACATTAAAAAATTATTTTCTCATTTATCTGCTATTTTAGGTGTATATTGACATTTTCCCACTTGTACTTGAGGTCAAATAATGTACTGTAATTTGTTTTATTATAATTATTGATTTTTATTTAAACAATAAAAAGATTGTGATCATACATTTTTAAGGGCAATTAAAATCAGTTTAATGCAAATCAAAATCAAATCTCTGTAACAAGAAGGCTAGCAAAATATCTCAAGAAGTAGGGAGAAAAATATTTAAAAAAATTATACTTGGCAGTTCAATACAATTATCCTTTTTATTAGAGAGGGTATTCCAATAGGATAGGAAAAATAATGGTTCCTTGAAAATATCTACACACTAATCTTCAAGTTCTGCTAATATATCATGTGACATGGGTAAAATAACTTTACAAATTTAACTATGCTTATAGACATTAAGACGGACGTGTTATACGTGTTATGGATTTAGTTTATTAGAAAATAAGTCATCTATACATCTCTCTGAGATAATACAGGATTATTTGGGTGGTCCCACTCTAATTAAATGAATCCTAAAAGCAGGCAATTTTTCTCTGGCTGAAGGCGGAGGTACAGAAGAAGGGGATATTAAAGAGTTGTGAAGCTTAATAAATATTTTGCTTATATTCCTTTTTGAGGAAGGAAAAGACAACAAGATCAGGAATGTAGATGACCTGAAAGCACTGAGAAAGAGCTGCCAGTCAGCAAGGAAACAAGGACTTCAGTCCTACAATGGTAAGGAACTGAATTCTGCAAAAAATTGTGAATGAACTTTGAAGTGGTGTTCCCCAAGACCCTCCACATAGGAGATCAAGTTGAACAATACCTTGATTTTGACATTGAGACTAGCCTGATTAGTGACTTACTTAACTATAATATAAAGTTGTATTATTTTAATCCACTAAATTGGTGGTAATTTGTTATGATAGAATAGAAAAGCAACATTGATTTTGATACTAGAAGTGAGATATGTTATAGAAAATGTTTAAATATGCAACTAACTTTAGAAATAGTTACTTGGTAGGATATGGAAGAATTTTGACAGAATATGATAGAGGAAGACCCAGATTTCCTTGAACAAAGTATTGCAATTGATATGAATACTAACAAATCTTTTAGTAAAGGAGCCAAAGAAACTGAGCAGCGTAACAGAGAAGATCTAAATTGCCTTGGAGAGAAACTAAACCTTCATGACTATTAAGGAAAAAAAGAAAAAAAAAGGAACACTAAAGGTGTTGATGTTATGGTCTCAGAAGGTGAGGGACATAGTAATGAAAATTGGCAGAAAAATTAATGAAATTCTGCCCTGCAGTTACATGTAAAGCAAAATTTGTAAATAATAATGAATATTTTGTTCAGGGGTTTTCTAAGCAAAGTATCAAAGATGTGTCTTGTTTCTTGCTGCTTATAGTAAAATGAAACACATTGAACTAAATTATAAAAGAAATAGAACCAGAACATGATAATTTCAGTGATTTGTCAGCCTATCTAATGAAAAAGACATTAGAAAGAATATTTACTGCCAAGAAGCATGCTGTAGAGCAAAATAAAGTTTTTGACTTTTCATTTCTTCCCTTAAAACTGGGAAAGAGCAAATGTCGAAGAGTATTCAGTTGTAAATAGTCACAGGTGTGGTTCACAAACGTCAATAAAAAAATAAAAATAAAAATAAAAAGTGGTCTTAACCATGTCAGAAGGCAAAAATAGAGACAGTGTTATCTCAGAGAGATGTATAGATGACTTATTTTCTAATAAACTAAATCCATAACACGTATAAGAAGAACCATGAAATTCTTGAGAATAGCCTATCAATATGAACATTGCCAATTTAGACTAAAAGATAAAGAGAGTACATAATAGGAGAAGGCTATTAAATTTCCAAATTTTACTGGCAGGAGCAGGCTATCTGCAGATATGTGCTGTTTTTAATAAAATCATATTTAAAGTTTGTATTATTCAATATATCTGTTTACTGGCCACATGAAATAAAAACATGCACTTCAATTTAACATGTCAAGTTGAAGAGTCCAGTTCCTGGCCAATAATTTACATGTATTCGTTGATAACTGACATAGATAATTATAATAATTTTACTTGATAACTCAGAGGGAGAAAAGTTTTCCTGCCCACATAAAAGACGTGTTAAAATTGCAATTATAGTTTTATATATTTTCCTTAAAGTTAATTATGATTATTGCAAAATATATTTCCAATGTTTATTGCAGTGTTTCTTATAATGTTATATAATTCAGGTGGACAGCCTTTCAGTTGTTAATAAAGGTGAAAACAAATACATATAAATGTACAAAAAAATCTTGTATACATATTGTATAGTAATACATGTTACTATATATGTTATATAGCAAAACATATTATATCAGTTTTATTTAAAAATAGGTAGATATAAGAGATAATTGATAGAAATGAAAAGACTATACAGTAATATGCCATTTAGAACTTTTCAGTCTTTGTTATAGGGTTATATTCTATTTTATTTTCTAAATTATCTATCGTAAACAAGTATTTATTTGAATTAGAAACAAAGTCTTTTTAAAATGATTAGAAACAAAGAGACTCAGTGGTTCAGAAACTTTAAATGAGAAAATATACAAATGTATTTCATAATGAAAATATCGAATCTGAACACATAGTATTAGCTATTTAAGTGGGCCAGACTCTCAATGCTTATAATTTCCCCCATCATGCCAATATCCATTATAATCTCTGCTGGATAAGTGGCCTAAAATTTTAATCATTTTATCCACAAATCTCACATTAGGTTTTCATAGATCTTTTTCTAACCCAGCATTAGAATTAAAAAAAAAAAAAAAAAAGTAATCCTCTCTTCATCCAGATATGATAGAATCCCAAATATAAATCTTTATAGTTTTTAATACCATATCGTAACCTTTATGTTGATTAGGGTGTAAAACACCTATTTGACTGGGAAAGTCATCAATAAACTTTTGATATTCATGTTAATTGGAATATGCATGAAAATTTAAGACTCACATGTTTTGCTATCATACATGACACATAATGGAAATAGCAAGCCAAAAAATGAATTCAGATATTTTTACATTGAGAAAATTTTCCTTTCTAATAACTGCATTTAAAAATTACAGTAAATGAGCAAAGTTGCAGTTTTTTAAATTTAAAAGTGTATTAATTCTAGATAGTAAATGTCTGAAAATTTTACATGACTTGCTTTATTTTATATGTATATGCGTCATACATGAATCTCTATCATATAATTGCCATACCCATTTTATACCAGTTTAACCTATAGACTAGGGTATGAGAAGGATTTAGAAAAAATAAAACTGACTTTTCTTAAATAACAATACAGTCATGCATTCAACAAAGTTATTTTCTTTTCAAAATGTGTACAACTCATTTGTAGAAGCATCTATCTTAGCAACGGTCATCTCATTATATAAACTACAACTTATATTTTCTGTTCAGTAAATGCAAGGATTGATTCTCTGTCCATTAAGTAGAATGATTGTTGTTTCACATTATATTTTTCTTATAAAAACTGATCCCAAAACAAATAAAAAATTTCCAGGATAAATATCATTTTCTCATAGATGTCTCTCCTGTTCATACACAAAAATAATTATTCATAATAACACCAAGAAAGCCTAAATCTAGTCAATTTGTAGAAAAACTTTAAGCTATTTTATAGTGTTATAATGAATATTATACTAAAACTATTTATGTGGCTTGCTTTGCTTTTACAGAAATAACAGAATCCAATTTCTTATAAAAAGATTTACTAGGAAAGGAAAACTAGAATATGTTACAGGAATCATGTTTTTCACCATCATTAGTAATAGAAAGGTAATGATATTATTTATTAATTAAAAGGATAAAATGACCAAAGACTGCATTAGATAATAATTTGAATTACATATTAAAAAATTGCCATTGGTGTTCACATATGGGTAGGTATGTGGGTTTTGTTTTTCAGTATCTTCGAGCAATAGTTATTCATGCTCCCCCACTTTGTATAATCTGATCTCTAGTTCATGGACCTCAGTTTAGCCAAGAGAAGTTAATTTTATAATAACAAATTAATACTTTAAGATTTTGAAAATGAACTATTTATAATAAGAACTCCTCTGCTATATTAAGTACAATGCTCAAACCTAAATATAGGAAAGACAGCAAAGTTTATTTTATGAAGTTCACCAAGTTATTTTAGCAATGTAAGCATACAGTTGTTAAGGCCATATATATATACATATTTTTGTATACTGTATAGCCTAAGTATATATTTCTTATATGAAAATAATTAACTATTTAGATACATTGAATACATACACATTGTTCATCAAATGATACCCTAGTTTACATAAACCAAATAATATGTACACATATTTTACCTAAATATTTATGTATTTTAATTATTCAAATTATCATCATAAAATTCCTTAGAAACTTCTTAAACATGTCATCTTCGATCACAAGAGCATAAACTTGTAGAAATATTTACCAAATGGTACTCCTAAGTCCTAAAAAGTTAAAATGTGTGCTTCTTAAATTCCTTAACATTCCTGAAAGCATATTTAATAAATATAAAAATGTTAAGAATTTCATAATTATTAAGAATCCCATTAAATATATTTCCTTATAATTAAATGAAAATATTGAAAACAAATACTCATCAAAAATTTTCTACATCATACTTTTCTATTGATTGGTCAGTTTTTACTAGCAGAACGTAGGAGTGAATTTTCTTGCTTAACTCATAAATAAACAAATTTAGAAAATTTCACAATTTCTTGTGTTATCTAGAAAGGAATGCTTTCCAAATTCACACCTATAACTAATGAGTATTTTACCAAGGTACATATAAAAAGCTAGCAGGAAAATTGATTCCTCCTTAATCACACTAACTGTTGTCAATCTTACATATTTCCAGTAGGGGTTTTCTCTCAAACAGGCAACAGCTGCAGTACGATGAGTCCACAGTGTGGGAAATTCTTGCCCTAGATTTCTTTTTTGTACTTTAAAATCAACTGACTAGGACCTGAATGAGTACATGCTGTTATAATAAAATGCCTAATACCATTTGCCTTTATGATGCTTTAAAGTTCATCACTCAGAATAGTTTGAAATATGATTCATAATGCTATCTTTCCTTAATATGCAATTGTGAGAACAAGGAACGATAGCTTAGCTGTTTCCCTGGCTGTTTCATAAGTAATGCAAAGAATCACAACATAAACATAAAGCAATGAACTTCTTTATATTGGATCACTGTAAATTATGAAAAGGAATATTATATTGGTATAAGAACAAACAACCAATAAGGCAAACTGAAAACTCATGGTCAATTTACTAAATATTAAAAGAAACACAGAGTTATTATATAACTCTACCTTCATTCTTAATATTTGTGGAAAATATATTTAGAGATTGAAAAAGAAAATATTATTTGTAATCTTAGCATCCACGGTTAACCTCTGATGACAATCCTTTCTGGTATATCTCCGAATTTGGATTTCACCATATAATGCTTAACAATTTATATTTCTACTTTACATTCTTCAGCTACAAAGTATTTAAATGCATTTAAATGGCTAAAGAGTATTTTCATGTATGCAATAGTGAAGGATTCATCATACTTACAAACAATATGGTATGGGCATTATGATTTTCTAATGAAGGACAGATATCAAAATCAATCAGAATTGAAAATTGAATATCAGAATCCATTATAGAGCTGTAAATACATTTTAAATGATTTCATTCGGTTTCATTGGGTTTATTTGGAGGGTATTTTTCAGATCACTGATAAATGATTAAGACATGGATGTTGGGTATATATGTGACTAAACTGACATGATTTGAATGCCCTTTTATTTTTATATTTGTTATTTATTAATCTTATTTGCTTAATGGAGCTAATAATGCAAAAGATGCTACTAGAAATAAAATAATCTCATTAGTGTTAACATGATCATGATTAAAAGATGGATATTTTCATTCTGAACGAAGGACATGTCAGTAATGACCTTTTCAATAATTGATGAGAAGTTCCTATTAGTTCAATAACATAAAGTTAATATTTCTCCATTATTTAAATAATGCATATTCCAATGATGTAACATGTCCCAAAAATTAAAAAAAAAACAAACATATCTTTATATAGTTTTAAATTTGACTTTTTATAGTTTATTTTTGGCACATGAGATAGCTTTCAGTTTATCTCTATTAACTTTGTTTCTTCCAATCTTTCTATATTTGTTTAATCCAGGAGTTTATTTGTTGACTTTGGGGGATTTTCTACATAGAAAACATTATCATTTGAGATTAATCGCTCCCTGAGTTTTCTGAGGAGTTAAAGGGGTAGAGTTCAATATTTTCTCTTTCATGTCATTATTTTATATTCTATATGAACATAACATATATATCTTTTTTAATATGATGGATTATCTTATCTAATTTATTCTTATTGAGGTAAAATTCATGTAACATAAAACAACCATTTTAGAGTGTGTGATTTAGTTGCAATCACAATATTCTATAACCATTACCTTCCTCTAGTTCCAAAACATTTTCATCATCCCCAAAAGAAATTTTAAGCCTGTTGTGCAACTAACTCATCCTCATTCTTTCAACACAGCTTCTGGCAACCACTAATCTGCTATATATCCATTTTGAATATTTAATATAAATGCAATCTATTGTAGATGGTTTCTTCCCTTAGCATAATATTTTTGAGATTCATCCAAGTGGTAGAGCGTGCCAGTTCTTCATACGTTTTTATGTCTGAATGATATTCCATTGTGTGTTTACAACAACATTTGTTTATCCATTCGTTCATTAATGGGAATTTAGGTAGTTTACACTTCTGGCTATCATGAATAGTGCTGTTATGTACATTTGCTTTACAATTATTTGCTTATATTTACCTTTTCAACCATTTCAAGTGTTATATATTTAAATTTAAAATTACTGGAATTTATTGGGAATTCATATTTTTAAAGTTGTTTACTGTTCTGTTTCCATATTTTATAACAGAAATGGCATGAAATAGTCTTGCAGTATCAAATGATTTTCTCGCTTAAGAATGTGATTGCAATGAATTGAAAGTATATTTTAAAGAAATGTCAAATCTCCCATATCAGAGTTATCTGTGGCAATTTTTCTATCCACAATTATATAGCTCTTCCAATATAAATTGAATCATAATTTGTAGGTAGTGCCCATGAATCTTATGCCAGCCTCCAGATACACAACTACATTTGAGAATCCTAGCAGTTCTCCTTCATAAACTGGATCATAGAGATATCCTCTGAGACATGGCATTATGTACATTTTACATAAAATATCTCACCACAGAACTAGAACTTTCCTTAACAGTTCTTATTATCATCAGAATAGTTTTCAACATCTTAAACAATAATTTAAAATTAAACCTAAATGGAATCAACACCAAATTCTTTCCAACAGATATTCTTAAGTGCAAAAAAATAAGCACTTATATTTTTCTTTTATAATTTTATTATCTGATGCTATGTTAATATGTACTTTGTACATTTGATTAATTAACTAGTTACTTGGCATGTATGTTCCAAGAGCCAGGATGGCATAGAGACTTGATCATTTATTTTGGAAATTAAACAACCTTGGTGTTTATAATTCTATCTCTGCCTTTCAGTAACTTTGTGACCTTGTGAAACTACTCAACCTCTCTAAATCTCACTTTAGTCATCTTTAAAATGGAGAAAATGATGCTACTCATTTTAGGAAAGAATATTTGATAAAATGCATGTGGCATGCTCAGAGAAGCCATAGAGGGATTTCATTACCAGCTAAAAAGGAAGAGGCACAAGGGCAGGGATGTGGACACACAAACCTAAGGTCATCTCAGTGTCAGTGTGCAATTCTTCTTCTTCTAATCCAGAAACCTGTCCTCTCAACCATGAACTGAAGCATGTAAGCATGACTGATACCCAGCTGTTAAAGGAATGGGAGATGGGAAAAATCTATCAGGGTAGATGAAATTTTATTTTATTTTTTAGTGGGATGTGACCTGACAATCTTTCATCATTTTTATCAATAATATTGGCCTTTGAGGGTTATTTTATTAATGAACTAATCACAAGGCATGCAAATTGTTTATCTTTTACTTCAAGGATTGTATCTAGAACAACACAGGTGTAAATGAGATCTAGGTATATCAGTTATGCTTTTTCCACCTCCCAGTTTTATTGAGGTATTATCAACTAATAACTATTATGTATATATACGTGATGTACCTGATATATTTTATTATACACACTGTGAAGAACTTTGAAATAATTACCATGATCAAGCTAATTAACATATGTGTTGTCTCACAGTGATATTTTGTGTGTGGAAGGGATGAGAACACTTGAAATTTTCTTTTAGCAAAGTTCAAGTATATAACACATTAAGTATAGTCACTGAGCTGTCGGAGCTGAACATTAAATATCCAGAAGTTGCTCATCCATAACTGAGTTTGTACTTTGTGACCAATGTTTCCTCATTTTCTCACTCCCAGCTCGTAGTAACCACCATTCTATGTGTTACTATTGATTTTGACTTTCTAAGATTCTGTACATAAATAAGATCATGCAGTATTTGTTTTCTTTCTGACTTATTTCATTTAGCACAATGTCCTCTAGGTTTCTGCATGCTGATTAAATAAATAGTAGGTTTTCCTTTTTCTAAAGGCTTAACATCTCAGGTTTTATTATTCATTCATCTGTCTTCAGACATTACACTGTTTACAAAGTTTGACTACTATGAATAATGTTGCAATGAACATAGGAATGTAGATATTTATTTAACTATTTTTGTAGTGATGTTTGAGTGTCTTACCCACCAGAGTTTATGACAAGCAGTGATAACCTTTCTTGTTAAGCATCATGTTTTATGAATGTTTGGAGGAGGGGATGGCAAGGCATGAGGAAGGAGAGAGGGTGGGAGATTGAAAACAAGAAATGTTTGGCAATACAGAGTCAAAATTAGATTTTAGGTTTTACCTTCTGATAGTCAAAAAATTAAAACCATCATAAATATTTCTATCTACATACATTATAGAAATGGCATCTGTCTTTTGGCTAAAACATAATTTACCCCTTGAAAATCTGCAGTGCTTGTTAAAATGCAGAATGAAATTGTGGGTACTCATTATTCTTTTGCTGATTCTCTATAGTACTAGACATTGATAATGAGGAATATAGTGAAACATTTCTCCAGGTTTCACCTGATTTTTTTCAGATCTTTTTGTTCCCTATTACACTTCTCCCTCTGCTTTATTTATTTTCCACTCTTGGCATTAGGCATTCCCTAAGCATTCATTATGCCACTAAGAAAAAATGAATTTAATTGATAAATGAAGTTATAGTTTACAGCTGCTTCCTTTCCATCTTTCAACTGGATATTCTACTTCTCTACGTGGCCAAAGAGCTAAATTGCCATGATTTCCCAGTTCTCTAGCAACCAATGATACACACATCATACACTTATCCAACTAAATCTATTTATAACTACTTTATCTTTTAAACAACAGGAGGATTCTAAACTAATATAATATATATAACCATGACAACAGGGAGAAACATAAAACAAAAACAAAGCACCTGAAACAAAGCATTATCTTGTTTTAGCTCTCTGCATCATTTGTGTTCTCAACCTACTTTTTTAGAGCTCATTTGGAGAACTGCTGAATCACAACTTATATTCTAAATAAATTACAAAAATTGATTGTGGAATTAATCACATTCATTGAAAATAGTACTCTCAGATAAAATGGAGGATATTTGGATGAGTTTTATATTTAGCGAAAACAACAAATAGCTATTTAAGAATGTCCCAAATACTGCATGAGAAACACATATTCAAAATAGTTGTTATGTATCTGATATTCAAATTTATCTGATAGTTCATTTTTTTATTTTGTGCAAGTTTTGCTATATATTGATTTAATTTGGTGTATTTTTCTTCTTTAGATAAATGAGATCAGTATTGTCTCTCCTGCTTGTTGTTTCAAAAACATTCCCCCTGCTCAGAAATCAAATAAATAAAAGTCACTATAAATGCATTCCCTTTAAATACACCTTTTCTGCCCCTCTTATCTATCAAGAGTTCACAACAATCAGCTTCAAAACTTCTTCTTCTCACCATGTTTTATTCTTTCATTTGGTTGCTTTCCTTGCAACCTGAGCTCTCTGATGAGTTCAATGAAAGTCAGTAAATTTCAGAATGTCTTTTCAGACCTTTACATTTAATGCTGAAACTGGGGTTGTGTATCAATTCACATCAGTAATTTATGCCAGTGTGTATATTCTCAAGAATTTTCAAGAAAACAAGATAAAAGTTTTAGATATTATGCATCTGGTATTGAAAAATATGTTTCTTTGGTTAGTTCATAACAATTTATGAATTAATTTAGGGATAAATTATTTTGACACTTAGTCTTGTATTCTAATACAAGACTATATTGTATTCTAATACAATATTATATTGTATAATATTAAACTTTCAGCATTTCATTATTTGTTTTTTTAAATATTAATTAATCAGAGAATATGTTAGGTATGCTAGCTTAGAGAGGAATTAGAATGAGAAAGTGGGGAGTTCCTTGGCAGACAAAACTCTGCACTGCTCAGATAAAACTCTGACCAATGGTAGAGGAGCACATACATTCTTGAGGTCAAAGAATAGGATTAAGAAGACAGTCCATCCAATCCAGCTTTGGTCTGTTGGCTGCACAGTTGCACTTGTCAGCCTGATTGACCCAAAGTAATTTTACTTCATTGTAATTCATTTAACATGGCACGTAGATTAAGCTCATCACAACAGCTGAATTATGGGTAAGGAGCCCAGTAAAAGGAATGACTGTATCTAGAAGCTTTCACCCTTTTCCTGGGAAACCCTGCCTTAGCACACCCTGGACCACCCCTGGGGCAGGAATGGGGAGAGACAGCAGAAGGATTCTCTTTACAAAAATGTAGGTCTCAAGAGGCACAGGGGTTAGTGTTCTCTCAAACTTGGCCCATGTCTTTTCTCCTCAAGGAATGTACTTTCTCTTGCTTCAACAAACCTTTCTTTAGTTTTCAACTCTGTATCAGCAATGATAATCTTACATGCCAGACACGGGACCTGGACCCCTGAGCTTTCCAAAAGTCCGCCTGCTAACATATGTACTTTAGATATTCTTAAATTATTTTACTTTATTTATCTTGAAATTCTTTTACCTCATTGTGCAGATGATCTCTTTGTAACATGTGTTCATTTTCTATAGGATCATTATGTTGATTTTTAAAAAGCTGCATAGGAAATTTGCACGGAATTTGAATACAGTACTTCATGTTGCTTCGTTTTAAGAGGTATCTATTTTTTGTACTTCCAGCAAAAAAGGGGTATTAGAAAAATTCGGTCAACAATATTTATGCTTGACTATTGGGTGATCTTTTTAACTTCCTGGATTGTTAGTGTGGGGGACTGAGTCTATTTAATTGAAGTTGATTCATATTTGACTTGTGGTTTACAGCTGATTCCATGTGAAGTACAAAATGCTGAACCATTGCTTCTAGAGAAATTACAGCATTTGGTTCTTGAAAGTGTCAGGTTTCTCATTTTCATTAACTGATCAATATATGACCTGGTTTTACATGTTTTTTTTCTGTTTAAAGAGACTTTATTTAATGTATGCCACTGATTATTAATATTGAATTTATGATCAATAGCGCTATAACTCAAACCTGAATGAAGCTCCTATGTTGGTGGTTTTTTCCCAAAGATTTCTTGCGCTTAAGAACACCAGACAACACTATAGAACTACACTTGAAAATCATTTTAAATGACAAAACCACCAAAAAATCATAAAAAAATTAAAAAATCCAAAAAAATGAAATTGTAGCACTAATAGATGATGAAAAGGACACAGACTGTGACCACCCACACCACAGATAAGTCTCTCTTTCTCAATCATATGTATTTCACTTAAGGCTCGTTAAGTTGAATGAATAGGGGTTTCTCAGTTCTCTTTTCCAGACTTAGATAAATATTGTGCAACTGTGGCTCAAGGACAAACCTTCCTATTCTTGCTGCTTTTCTAGTGATAGAAAAAGTAACCTTAGCTTTCATAAAAGGCTAAGTAGAATTGTAAAACATTTTCTGTAAGGAATCAGTCTGTGAAAATTTAAGCTTGTATTACGTATTCTAAAACGTTGTAAACCTTTGAAAATGAAAAAGAAAAAACAAATATCTCAATTCCAGGGCCTTCAAAAACAGACTAAAGGATGAAATGAACCCCACGCTATGGTTTATTTACTCTTGATCTATCTATTATTTCCCATGCTTCCCAAATTTTGGCTGCTAAACTCTTGGATCATCAGAGATTTTGGCATATGAGCACTTTTTTGTTTTGCTTTGTTTATTTTATTGCTGTTTTTTTTTCTCTCCCCAATCAGTAGATTACTATAGTGTAGTGCAATGAAAATTTGTGATGGATTTGTTAAGTTTTCTTCCATTTCCCCAGAAGCAGCTAATGTTCCACTGGCATCAGATGAGGGACTAGAATGTAAGTAGATCTGATGCTTATTGTCCAGTCAGTCGCCACTTTACATACAAGTAGGGCTCAGATTATGGAGATTTTTTTGTCGAGTTTTGCACTTTTACACCACACAGGGGTTTAAATCAGATATCTTGTCCTCCACCTAGTCTTTCTTCAGAGCATGCTATGAAAAGACCTTAGAAATATACGTCATATAAGTTCATACATACTTCCCTGTGTCTGGGGGAACTAAAAATGCTCAAGAATCTTGCTAGTCCTAATTAAGTCTTTGCAAAAATTTCAGTACTTCACTTCTTTCCTTGTTACTTATTTGTATAGTTTTCACTTTTTTCTCCTAATGTACCAGAGCTGAAAGAAGTAATATGATCTGCTCTCCTTGGAACAAACTTGCCACTCTTTGTAATTCAGTTTATAAGAATGCCTTGAGAATTTAGAACTCTGATGGACTTAATTTATAATTTTTAAGTTACTTAAACATTTCTCTAAGTTACAGTGGCATTCCCTTGTGGCATTTTATATTCCAGTTGAAAGAATTATAAATTAATATATGTTTAAGTTTTCACCTCCATTGTTTTTGGATTTAATTTCTTATTCATATATTGTTCTTTCTCTAGTTTACTTTAAGATTGAATTGCCATGGCAGTTCCATCCCCTATTAAGTAGCTAAAATAGTATGACCACCTCCTTAATCAAAGAATATACATTGTTACATATTCCCATAGACATTAGTGGACCTATTTTCTGTACACAAAATGAGCAATATGGAAGTTTGACTTCTGAAGTACTAGCCATGTTGGATTCCATGAAGGTCTTTTCCAGGTGTGTGTACTTCATGTATCACACCAAGAATTAAGGAGATTATATGAATTATTCTACAAGTGTACTTATAAGAATTTTAAGAATAACCCTATTTTATATGGTAAAAGTGGTGTTTACCCATAAGCCTCACTATGGCATTGTCTTAAATCAGTTTATCCCAGAAATTATCATATTATTGTTCTTTCAAATATATTTTCTTTGGTTTTATTATTTCTGTTTTATCTTTAGAGTTTATTCATATTGGTTTTATGACTTTTTATTACTGTGATTTTTGTTATAATAATGTATTACATTCAACTTTATTTTATTTAATACTCTCTACTCATTATGCTTCCTTCTGTAGCAATTTTCTAAAATCTGTCTTTTAGGCCCACCGGAAGAAAAAAGGAATAATTAATCTGGTGAATTAATCTTACATGCAAAAAAACTGGATATGTACAATTCTGAGATTACAGAGTAGTGAGTATATAGGAATTTTCAATAGGGTGAGTCTTTAGTAGTTCAGTGACACTAGAGACAGATAAGTTAAATTACACTAAGAATGTGGTGAAACGTAAGTCAATCTATCCCATATCTAAAGTTATACTTCCATTTCCTTTTTTGTCCTACTCTGATTTTTTTTTTCTTTTAGTTTGCTCAGAAAAATGGAGAAAATGTTCCCTATTCTCAGTCTGAGTCACTTACATTTTGACAAATAATGATTACCTTTGTAGCTGTTGCCCTTTTAGTCTCTGCCCTTGTCTAATAACACATGAGGAATGACCTTCCCTAACTAATCTCTGGCAAGTCCCAATGAAAATTAGAGCCAGCTAGTTAAACCTACCTTTGATCAAAAAATTCCCAGCTGATCTGTAGATTCATGAGTACAAATAATGATCATTTTCTGTCATGGTCGTGTCCAGTATGTTTGTAGCAGTAATTAATTGTTACAATACATGTTATGTGTTAATTTCCTTAAGTTCCAATATTCAAAATATGGGTCAGAAATCATGGAACACAGATAAAGGCTATTAGGTTTCAAATACTGAAGTAAGAAGTTACATCACTGGCTTAGCATAATGAGTATATATTGCAAATTTCTTTTTCTTTTTTCTTGTAGTTTTAGATACATGCAAAACATATACCAATCACGAGCATAAATCTCAGAGACTCATTACTATATTGTCACAACTTCAGCGATGAAGTCAAACATTCCTATCATCCTAAACTACCACTCCCTTTCAGTGCCTGTATGAAAGGTGATATTCTCAGAAATGAATATATTGTGGGGTTCAGATTTAATCAACAGATTCAAACACAAAGGCAACTGTGAGCTAAGGGGAAATAATTATTTTTGTAAGCCAGATTACTAAAATGATTTCCATATTAATGCTTTAAACTGTCTGTTACAAAATGGCAAAGATGATTGCCACAATGGCTACTCACTGGGTTAACTACTATATGCTCAGCATGATAGCAGATAGTCTTAGTCTTTCTAATTTAAAAAAAAGATAATAATTTATTATAATGCATATATATTTAATGGTAGTAGTATAGATCTATTGAATAAGCCACTTAAATTAATAAATATACCATACAGTGGAGAAGAAAACAAACTGAAATTTTGTTTTAAAGAGAGTCATGATGAATATGTTGATAAAATAAATTAAATTTAAAATTATGTGATATTTTTCAAAGTCAAGCAACAATAGAGCATTTAAATGTCAGCACAAAACTTCTATTTGGATAAATCCTTATTCAAATTAAATCATATTTTTTAACTTTCATTTTAAATAGCAGTTAATTAATATATTCTTACTGGAATTCAGAGGAAAATTAATTTGGGAACTGACATAATAAATGCGTAGATAAGTAACTTGGAATAAAATCAATAAAATTCTTTGTGACAATAATGTTACCACATTAAATTTATAGCAGCTGGTTAAACAATACACATCCTCCTCCATACTTCTAAGTTTTGCTCCAGGATATTTTTTATAGACTTTATTATTTCATGGTAGACTTGTAAAGCAGCAGTTAAAATAAATTTTTTTTGAACATTCACTGCACCTACAAGAAAGGTTCTATTTTGAAGATTTCTCCAAATAATAGCTTACTTAAATATCTCAGATACAGTTTTTCTCTAGGGCACATGTAGTTTTCACCATGGGTAATTCTAAAATAGAATGTTTCTACCCTAAAAGGGAGCCTCCCACAGGGAATGTTAACCTTTTAAAGATATAATCAAGATCAAACTTGATATAAGAGAATCACCAAGTTTTGACATCTATTTTTAAATCATTCCATTTTCATCCTACTTTCTTTATACATATATATTTTTTTCTCTTAGAGATAGTTATTAGACATAGTTGTTTTCTCCCAAGTTTTAAAATGCTAGACTTTATATCTTTATTCTATGGTCAGGGAACATTATTGCATACAACCTAATAAAATCTGTTGCTGTTCGTAGGATGTTAATACTCCAAAGACACCACATGTTACATTGTTGAGTATTTTCTCTATGTGGACAAAGGGAGAAACAGATTGAACTTTGCCACCTGAAAATCTGTATTTTATCTGAGCTGACAGTTTCAGAACTGTTATTGGCTATTAGTAGTTTGATGTTTAAGGAAGAATCAAATTCATGATTCATCTTCAGCAGATATACTACACAATATGTATGCATTTCTGTTTTCTGAGATCACAGTCTATTATTCTTATTTACTTGAATAATGGCCTAATTGTTGAAAATATTTATATTTATATATAGATACTAAAACATCTAATTGTGAAGATTATCACAGAAAATGCTTAAAGAATACCCACAATAAAAATATTTACTATCTAAAACAACAAGGAGTATCTCTCCAATAAATGGTGTTGGGAAAACCGGACAGTCACATGCGAAAGAAAGAAATTAAGCTACTATGTAATGCCATATGCCACAATTAATTCAAAATAGATAAAAGATGTGGATGCATGGCTTTAACCCACAAAATACACACACAAAAAAAAACATAGAAGGAAGATTCTTGGACATTGACCTTAGAGATATCTTTGGGGACTCAAATTCAATGCCAAGGGAAATAAATAAATGAAACTATATCAAACTAAAATGTTTTTCAAAGCTAGAGAACTATCATCAAAATAAAGTCACATCCTACTATATGGAAGAAGATATTTGCACACTATAAATCCAACAGGTGTCAATACCCAAAATTATAAAGAACTCATCAAAATCATCATCATCAACAACAAAACCAAAACAATCTGATTTAAAAATGGGCAGATATAAGCAGACACTTCTCCAAATAACATGCAGATGACCAACAGGCACATTTAAAGATGTTTGTTCATCATCTCTTATTATTAGGGAAATTAAATCAAAATACAAGGCATCATGTCAGGAATATAAAATAATACAACCATTATAGAAATTAGTATGATGATTCCTTAAAATATTAAAATAGATATTTCCTATTATCTATTTGTCCCAATTCTGGGTATGTGCCCTTCATGGAAAAAAACAAAAGCATTAATTCAAAGAGATATATGCACCCCCATGTTTGTTGCAGCATTATTTACAAGGAGAAGAAATGGAAAAAACATAGGTGCCTATGGACAGATGATTAGATAAACAGGCAGTATATGTGCATAATGAAATACAACTCAGCTTATAAAAGAACATAAAATACATCCATTTGCAAAGGCAACCACATAGATATACTTTAGCGGTCACAATGCTTAGTGCAATAAATCAGAAAATAAAGCAAACATGATATTATTTCTTTTATATGTGGTATATAGAGAAACCAAACAAATGAGTAAGGCAAATAAAACAAACAAAAAATTAGTTTATAAGACAAAAATTAGTGATTACCAGAATAGAAAGTATGAGGGGGTTGGCAAATGAGAGAAAAGGGGTCAATCCTATGGTGAAGGAAAGGATTAAACTGTTAGTGGTGAACTTGAAGTATATATAGATGTTGATTTACAACAATACACTGCTTAAACATATATGGTATAACGTGATACTACTTTAATAAAAAAACAAAATGAATTCAGAATATAGATATAAAAGTCCCATTGACAAATGAAAATAATGCAACCTCAGTAATTTTTTAAGAATATATTTTTTAAATTTACTATAGCATTTTTCATTTATCCAGATGGGAAAAAGCTGTTATCTCTTAAAACGGAGTGAGCAAGAATGCAAGTCAACGAGTAGTTTCAAACTATTTGTGGCAATGGAAACTGATGCGTTTTCTTTGAAAGGCATTAAGATAAATCCTTTAACATTCTCTTTAACAAAGTAATCACATTTCTGAGGATACATCCTTACATATATATCACACATGAAAGAAAACTTATGAGGCACTTGTTTAAATGTGGGGTTTTTATTTCATCTTTTCCCATTTCCTACACGAAAGTGTAATTTTCTTGATGTGCTAAAATTGGTTACTTCACAGGGTAGACTAAATAGGTTAAAAAAATAATGAAACCAGATCTCCTAGGATTAGTCTAGTCCTTTCTGATTATAGGAAAAATTTTAAGATTTTATTGAGTGGTTCTGGATGCAATTAATGAAGAGAACTTCTAAAATATCTTGAGAAAATTTAAAAACACTGCGATATTCTGTGCTTTCTCCATGTGAAAAGAGAAGGAAATACCATTTTCTCAAGCTAAGTGAGAGAGCTTTCAATAAACTTTTACAATAGTTTGACGTATTAATCCTGTAGTTAAGGGAATATCATGTTCATTGCATGAATTTTGTCTAACTAAAGAAGGAGATGTTTTTTTCTTTTTTTTCTTGCAACTGTCCCTTCTTATAGGTAGCAAAGAACCAGGGTTGATTTGGGGATGCAGTTCTACAAGTGTGAGAATTTCCATGGGACAGATATTGACACCATGATACTTTTTCTAGAATCCTAAAATATGTTCCTAGACTCCAAAATGAGGAGAGATTTTTAAACTGCGAATTGGAGATGACATTGCCCATGGCAAATATACTACAGATAAAATATCCTCAACGATATGGGATGAGGGACTACTAAGGAACCCAGAAAACTGTGATAGGAGAGAATCAGATTGGATTCTGTCATACCTAGAGTCCAGTCACAACATTTTAAAATTATATCATGTAAAATTCTTATATTTTTTTAAGAAGTTGTTACTTGTGCTTTATCATTGTCCTTTATTCTGTATCCTAAACTAAGAAGGACTCCCAAATGAGGATAATTAAATAGAAAAGTAAGTCATGAAAGAGAGAGTTGACCTTGTCATCCACTGCACTGTGGGTCTCCCAGTTGAGGCAGGCCCAAATTGAAGAGGAAAATAATTGTTTAATTGGATAAAAATTAATTTCATTATGACAGTTTTTAAGATGTCTTACTTAAGGTGACAATAAATTATTTTATTTATGACCACGACTAAGAAATAACGAAACACACACAAGTCCTCATAAAACACAGCAAAGTTGTCATTTCGCAGAGTGGACTTGAAAGGGAAGTCAGTAAAAAGAATGAAGTTCAGTTCAGTTAGTAAACTGGGTTGAGATTTGTCCAAAATCCTTCTCTATTTATGTCAGTAAAGGATATACTAAAACCTTACATGTTCCCAAATAGAAAGCCAGTTAATGAAAAGAGAGTACAATGAATTCACCATAAAAGATGTAGAATTTACCTGGGATAAATATTAATTATTTTTTTTCTTTCACAAGTTGATTTGCTTTAGTGTGGGTAACTATTTTTAATTGCTTTCAAATTGTGCTATTGGGCTTTTCTGTTTTATTACAACAGCAAAACACTCCTGTAGCTTACCTGCTTTCAATAACAAAGATTATTTTCTGTTTCACTTATGCATCACCGCTCACCAGAAACTCTATTCAAGGACAAAGGCAGAAGAAGCAATCTTATCTTGAGGGCCTCATGATCAGTAAGAGTAGTGGCACAACTTCTTTCCTTCTCAGAAGTGATAGGCATATGCCATTCTTGCTTAGATTTCAGTGACTGAAGAAAATCATGAAGCAAATCCTGTTGTTCAGAGAACAAAGAAATGCAATTTTACTAGGAGGGCAGTAAAAAATTAGTAGCAATGATACTTTTATCATACAAGTTTTAAGATATTTTTTCTTTTATGAAACACTAGGAAATCATGCCTATATTTTTTTATTTTATTTTTTTTTGGTAACACCACATAGCCTGAATTTTAAATGAAAAATATTTTTGAAATAAAATTAAAAAAAATTAACTTAACAGTAAATATCCATATATCCAATACCTAGACTCTATTAAGATTTTATTTTTTAAAAATTGCTATTTGTTTGTTCTGAAGTCCTAAAAGTCATGTCTCTATGAAGTAGGTTACCAGGGCAAGTACTGTAGTGATCATTTTGCAAATGAGGTTCTGAGACTCAATCTACTTACTACTTACTAGTTCAGAATTAACCATTTCTCTATTTCTTACTCTTGTTTATACATGACTGTCATCCAGGAATTCTTAAAATGCTGATGCATATATCCGGTCTCTAGAAATTATATATGTACACATATATAAAATTATTATTAAACATCAATATATGATAGCAAATACAGTATATAGGTAAATAAAATATAATAGTTGTGCATTTTAAAGTTATAATAGAAGTTTTATATGACTAATATTATAAAAAATATTTAATATAACATGCTATATAATTATGCTATTATAAATAAAATGTATATAGTCATACATACATACGTATATACACAGTCTGTGAAGTTAGTTGATCGTTGGAAGTTTCACACCTATTTGGACGTACATTTTGTTGTTAACTGAGTGTCTCTGTGGAAGAAGGAAGACCTGGAGTTTCCTAGGCCACCATTTTATTGATGTTTAAGTAACATCATGTTTATGTAGACATGCATGTTTATGTAGACATCCTCCGCCTTACACAGTACAGTAATCCCTCACCTAGTGCGGGAGTTACATTCCAGAGACCCCCGCGATAGGTGAAAATCCACGAAGTAGCAGCGTTATAATTTATTTTATTATTTATATTTATTTTAAGACTTTATTAACCCTTCCTACTCTCCTGTAAACCCTCCCCACACTCTTATTAACTTTTCCCACACTCTTATAAACACTTTCTACACTCTTAAATCTACGTGATTTTAACGACATATAAAATTCTTTGTGGGTGCTCACTAGTGAAGTAGACGTAGACCACAAAAACCTGCAATAGAGAGAGAATTCTGTGATACAGAATTAGATGTTTGTTTTTGTTTTGTTTTTTTAAAACCTGCGATACAGTGAAGCTCCGATGACTGAACCGCGATATATTCAGGGACAACTCTATATTGGAGCAGATAACATAATGTGCCACCAAGGTCTTCTTTTCAGGACTGAGGAATTAATTCCTCTAGTAGTCAGGAGTGTTGACTACTCGGGTCAGAATGGAGTCTCTCCTTGCGGGAACTGGAGTCTCTTTGCTGCATATCACTCTTCAAGAAGTTTACACAGTCTCATCAAGAACAGCCACAACCAGAGCCTCTTCTACATTGTAGTCCTCATACTTCCCCTGATGTCTCAATGGGTAACAATTCTGAAGGATTTGAATGAGTGTCAGAACTCATCGTTTTTCTCTCTTCTCAGTACTGCTTCCTTTGTTTGTTTGTTTGTTTGTTTTTTTAACTGTAGTTCATGAGAGTATATCTCAATGAACTTCCAGTTTGTACATTTTATCTCAGTCTTTTTGAAAAAATCTGGGTAAGTTTTTCAGATACATTCTTTTCTCTATTGTGATATCTCTACCTTGGACTGCCCACACCACTAAATTACTATTTTCCGTAGGGTCTTTGTATACATACACACATACATATATGTACTTGTATGTACATGATGTACATTGCCCTTAAAAAACCACACATAAATGCCTTTTACCTTTGATCAATCCTAGGATATGGTCATCAGAGAATATTGCGACACTATATTCTTACTCTTAATATGTTGATTTTCATTAAGGTATGCAAGATGCAAGACTTTGAACACACTCTATGTGCCATCCATCATTGTTTCTACCTATCTAATTTATATTTGCACAAATGGACTTAATTTTCATACTCAATGAAATTTATTAATCTTTTGATACTGTAACTCACTGATACTTTTTTAGATATTACAAAGGGTGGGAAGTACAAAGTCAATAAAATTCAGTAAATTTAAGATGAATCTTATTTTTTAAAACTTAAAAAAGATCCTATTCCTTATCAAATTGGAAACAAAAGGAAGGGTGTTAATGTCATTATTTTTTCATACTGTTTATATCATTTTTAAGTTTTAGGTCTCTCTTAGAAGATGCCTTTTCATAATGGATAATTTATGAAGAATGTTTTTAATTAATATTATCTTTTTGTTTAACTACAAACCTTTATAAAGTTTGGTTCTACTACTAGTCCCATGAGAATTCCATTAATTTCTGCATGCCAATTTTCAACGCTACAGACATTTCAAATTGTTCTAAATTATGATGAACAAGAAATCAAGCAAAATGCAAATTGTTATTAGAATATTCATCTGAAATATACTTATTAATAAACTTAACTCTGCATGCAATTTTCAAAATTTGAGTACTGTAATTAAATTAGCACTGTTTATGCTTTCAGTATTTAAAGCCTGAAATTGCAAGCAATAACCATAAAATAAAGGAATAAATAATAATAACTAATTAACAAAGAAATGTAATGAAATCATAGTAATAATCAGTTTTTATTGACAACAGCTCCTTTATAGCACTCCAAATGACTACATAATTCTACAAAGATTATTTTTATTATCAACAAAACTTTTGATTCTATTAAACATATAGTTTCTCCCTATTTACAGTTATATTTTTTTTATTTCTGCTTTGCAAACTATCTATGACACAATGTTCATTCACAGAGGATAAAGTAATTGATGGCCATGTCAAATTGAAGATTTAAAAAACAGATGCATGACTAAGGGAATCATTTTGATTTGTTATATTTATAAAGCAATAATCATCAAATGCATGTACATATTTCATGTTTATTCCTACTCATCTACCACCCCATTTGCACTTTTTAATTCTGCAAAAATAAGGAGAAATATATAGCTTCCTAAAAGCTAGGAAAGTTCAAAATAAAACTACCTGAATATATGATTTAGATAATACTTGATAAATGGAGGGCTCTATGTGATTATTAGTGAGCTATTTTCTGTGAAGCGTGGAGGATGTATTGGTAGAATCTACTATGTAAAGTGAATGAGAATGAAATAGAAATATCATTTTTGGTAGACTGCGCATTTAAATCTATAGTGAAAAATAATAATGTTTACAGAAAAAAAAAGAAAACAATGCATTTATTACTTCAGAATCAGTAATGGTTTCATAAACAGAATATAAAGCAACTGACCAAAAGAGACAAAATAAGGGCTAAATTGGATTACAATGAAATTTCAAACACTGTTCTTCAAAACACAAGTTTAAAAGAAAAAAAATCAAGGCACATAGTGGGAGAAGAAATTATCCATATATGTCTATGTACATGTATAGCTATGTAAACATTATAATAATAATCTTGTCCTTATATGAGAAAGTATGCTTTTCCTTATTAGGTGTACATATATTCATCAAAAAAGAAACACAATAGAAAACTGAACAAGAGATTTGAACATGTATTTTACAAAAAAGAATGTCTAAAGATCAATACCAGTATAAAAAAAATCTATAATAATAATAAAAGTTAGGTAATAATAGAAGTTAGGTAAATGCAATGTATACTGCAATGAGCCACAAAATATATTTAAATAATAAAAATGACACATAATGACTTTTTTAGGATTAACAGCAAAGTAGGGGAATAAGCTTTCACATGAATTTCTTATGAAAATGCAAATTTGAACACCATATTGGAAACTTTTGTACATTACCAAAATTTTTCTACATTAATCATTTCATCTTTTAATACCACTCCCAAGAATAAACTCAAAGGTTCTTCATTCACATGTGTGCCAAGAGGTAGGAGCAAGCTGTTCATGTCAGTATTATTCAAAATAGCTCTAAACTACAATTAGAAACAAGCATAAAAAATTAAAAACAAAACCCTTTAAATTCAAAATCCACCTACAGTGTAATTGCTGAGGGATATATTGATGCAATGAGATAACATAGTACATTAAAACTGAATGCCTAAAGTTACACATAACACATAGATGAATCTCATAATGGTTTAATTATGAGTGAAAAAGCCTAGAGATATTACTGTGGATTCTGTTAAAACAAAAGCTAGATGTATAGAGCTAATTGTTATTTTGGAGGTCAGGGCAATGTTTGCTCTTCGTAAGACAAGAAGTTGTGGTGCTCTAACAGGAATATCAGAGGACCTTTTTATTCTGATTAATTCTGAACCTGAATTAAACAGCAAAGCAGTATCTACTTTGGATAATTCTTTGAGTTGTAAACTTACAGTTTGAACACGTCTCTCCCTCTGTCTGTCTCTATCTCTCCCTCCTCTCTCTCTCTTAATTAAAGTATTATTAAGCATATTTCAGATGAATAATTTAATAAAATTCTGCATTTTTGTCTGCTTTCTAGTTCAGAATAATATGGAACAAACTGAGAGCAAGGGAGAAAGAGAGAAAGAGAGAGATGAATGAATAAATGATTCAAAAGCAGAAGGTGATGGAAATAAAGGGAAAGCTAGGGAGAGATAGTTCACACTGGGGACAATCCCCTTTATGACTCTAAATAGGATTACCACGATGAAAGGAAGACACATCCACTTTCCCACAGTTAAATGCAAAGATGACTAAAATGTTTAAGGAAAAACATAGAGCAAGAGAGAGACAGAGAGACAAAGAGACACAGTGACAGAGAGACTGTACGGATATATAGTTATATTCATGAAACCAGATGCTTTACAAATATTGTGTAGTAGTAAATAATGGTCAAAATATATTTTATATTGCCTCAAGAAATCAATAAATTTTAACAGCAGAAATTATGCTGTCGCTAATGTAGATGATGATATACCAAAAGAAATAAATACAGAAATAGCAGCCATATATATTTAAAAGGTACTACATAAAGTTATCAAATTTACTTTGCTGGTATTTTGTTGAGGTTTGAGGATTTTGTACCAATATTCATCAGAAATATTAGTCTATGTTTTGTTGGTAATCTTCTTGTCTGATTTTGGAATCACAGTAGTGTAGCTTCAGAAAACCTGTTTAGAAAGTTGCCTTCACTTTCAATTTTTAATGTGTGAGAAGGATTGTTGTTAATTCTTCTTTGAAAGTATGACAGAGTTTAGCAGTGAAACCATCTGGTTCTGGGCATTAAGAAAATGGAAAGATATTCTGTGCACATGGATTAAAAGAATTAACATTGTTAACATGACCATATGACCTAAAACGATATAGAGATTTAACAATGCAATCTTCATAAAAATTCTAATGACATTCGTCACAGGAATAGAAGAAAAATATCATTAACATTATTTAGAACTATGAAAGATACCCAATAGCAAAAGCAATCCTGAGAAAAAAGAACAAAAGAGGAGGTATTATGCTTCTGATTTCAAACTACAATACAAAGCGATAGCAATCAAATTAATACAATTAAAAAAAAAAGCACACAATTAGTGAATCAAAAATGAGAGTCCAGAAATAAATCCACATATATATAGTCAAATAATTTTATGATAGAGAAGCCAAGAGCATACAATGGGTCAAAGAGTATCTCTTCAATAAGTGATGTTGTGGAAACTTTACCAGTCACATGCAAAAGAGTGCAACTAACTTACTATTTAATACCATGCACAATAATTAATATAAACAGATTAAATAACTGCATATGAGACCAGAAACCTTAAAACACATACACAATACATTCCTTGACATTGGCCTAACATTAGTGTGCTCAACTCTAACTTCAAGGGAAATAGAATACAAAATGAATAAATGGGACTACATCAAACTATAAATATTTACAGTGTAAGAAACTATCCTCAAAATGAAGACACATCGAGAGCTTGAATCTAGCTTGTCAACATGGCCAAAAGCACCAAGAAGGTAGGACAATCACAGGTTACTAACTACGTGACCCTTTACATTGCCTTCCTTATGTAAATGGTGAAGAAAATTGTAGTCAGCTCTCAAGCCAAGTACGCTTTCTGCTTCTGTGGCAAAACTGGATGAAGGATGAGGTGTGGGAATTTGCATTGTGGTTCCTGCATAAAAATGGAGACGGTGCCTGAACTTACCAGACCACTTCTGTCAGCACAGTAAGTCATCATCAGAAAACTGAGAGAATTGAAAGTCCAGTGGAAGTGCCTCCATTTGAAACCTTGCTAGCTTAAAATCAATGATTTGATTTATGTCACAAATTTACTTCTATTTTGCTTCGAAAAATGACTTGGAATTTAAAATTATTCTATTTTTTTCTGGAAAAGTATGCTAAGATGATTTCTCATATATGAGTAATTTTTTTTTTTTTTACAGTAGTCAAATGATGTGACACAATCCAAGCCTTCCAGGTGTCAGATTTTAGGTGTGTTTCTAAGCATTTTATAAGTCTGTTCTTGCCTTGCTCTTTATATGTTTATTTATTTTTTGAGATACATTAACTTAAATTGCACAATCTTTATTTTTAATTATAATTAAAGATGGGATGACATATACTGCTTAATTTTTGGCATTTTGTCTGATCATACATTATAGGAAAACTACATGGAGCAATTTAAATTTCAGAACAGACTTTACAAATAGACCATGCTCCATTTTTCAGTATACACACAAGGAGTAACAGTTTAAATTATTCAAGTGGATACAGATGGTCACACCTAAAAAAAAAATGAAGCTTTTTGGAAGACATCAAGAGCTGTGAATAATTATAATCTTTCTTCATCATGTTTTCTAAATCTATCAATTCTCTGTTAAATTTACTTGTTTACCTAAGATAACTCTATTTAAGCTATCATTTGTGGTTTAAATTTCTCGGTGCCTTCAAAATAGTATGTCAATCCATTCTCCAGTCCAAAGGCAGTAATTCTTTAAGGATGCAATTCTAGTGTAATAAAAACATAGGGCAATAAATAATTTAATAATTTTTAAAAATTGAGTCAGAAATAAAAGGGAAAAGACATCCTGCTGACTGGAAGAAGATTTACATCACACATCTGCAAGGGGAAATACCAAAAATACATAAAAAGCTAATTACATTCAACAATAAAAACAATCTGATTTTAAAAATAGGCAAAAATTTAAATAGACACTGTTCCGAAGAAGATATAGTTATTTCATCTGATATTTATACTCAAAAATACAAAAACAGTATGTTGAGGAGACATAATGTATTCATGTTAATTGTAGTATTGCTCAGCATAGTCAGGAACTAAAAGAAATCCAATTGCCCATTGACTGATGCTTGGATAAGAAGATATGGTGCATATACACAATGGAATACTACTCAGCAATCGAAAAGATAGAATCCTTCCATTTTAAACAATGTGAATAGGTTTGAGGGAATTATACTTAGTGAGATATGTCAGAAGGAGACAGACAAACTTTGTTTGCTTTTTTCTTCATTTGTAGTGTACAGAGACACCACATAAACAAGTTAAACAAACGAAAATTATAGACTTATATTCTATATAATCAAAATAGCAGTTATCATAGGGAAAGGGTTTGGGCAATTTGAATAAAAGGGGTCAGTTACATGGTCAATGATATAATTGGATTTTTGGTGATAATTTATTGTCTACAGTTATAGATTTACAATGAATCACACCTTAAACCTAAATATTATGATGTAAAATTCCTTCAATAACATAATAAAATCATTAATGTATATTTTGGAATTTGTAAGCATTAAGAAATGTAAAGGTTTAGGAGACACATCCCAGAGAGTAGACCAGCAAGATCTTGAGATCAAATCCTTTCCATAGACACAAAACCATATCTAGATAGCACCTATAGCTCTCTAAAAATAACTGATAAAAAAGAAAGAATGGAAACCCTAAAGAATCTCAGGGAAAAAAAATGCCTACCTCGGCAGCAAGTAGAGCTGGATGCAGTTCGATGAGGAAACTGAGGCACAAAGAGATGTGACAAGCCTTTCTCAAGCACACACCAGATAGAGACTCAGGATATCTGGGGGAGAGTTGGTGCTGACAGAGCAGACATCCCTCTAGGAATGCAGACCCTGAAGCCAGGAGAATAGGTACTGAAGCCATTGAGTAGACCCCAAAGCAAAGCCGAAGCCTGGAGAATAGGTACCAAAGCTGAGTGAGAAAACTCTGATGGGTACCCAGAGGCGGAGAGCAGGCACCAAAGCCCAAAGCTCAAAACTAACTCTAAAGCCGAAGACCTTAGAACACGAGCCAAAGTGAAGCAGAAGCCAGAAGAGAGTAGGCCTGGAGCAATCAGTGAGCCTGACTCCACCTGCCCCAGGAATAGAAGAGAGAAGACTGTTACCTGTGAACCCTCACCTGACCTCCAATCAGCCATCACTGTGTTCTCAGTCCTCCCAGCCTCCCAAACTGATATTGAGTCTTTAATGTTTGAGAGAAGTCCGGTCTGTGGCTGCAACTAACATGGATGAAGAAAATAACCACTGCTGTGCCAAGTTCACAATCATAATCACACAGACACTTTATGACTTGCAGCCTGAGGTAAGGTTGGCTGGAAACTTTGGTGGCAATAAAATAACTCAAAAAGAAAAAACAAAGGAAAGGCCAGAGATCTTACTGATATGTGGAACATAAAGAAACAAAGCAAAGGAACCGAATAAAGAAAAACCAACCCTTGGATATTAACAATAGAATGAGGTTACCACTGGGGAACCTGGTGTGGGCAAGAAGTGTTGGGATCCAATGGACATAATGAAGAACTTTTGGTAAATCAATGGTGGGCAGTGTGTATCGTCATATATTTGAGAAATGATCAACCAATGCATATAATTTATATTATTTTATAAATCAAATTAACTTCAATAAATATTAAATAAAAAATGTGAACAAAAAGGTTAAAGGTTAAGCGGGTTAACAAAGGAATGTTTGGAGTGTTGAAATCTACATTATACTTTGTGAACATGTACTTAATTTTACCTTTCGCTGGTTTGTGAATCTGCCTGTCATTGTTCCTTGCCATTTACCTGGTCATAACCTCTTGATTCAGGAAAATTTTCATTTTTTTTTTTTCTTTATTTAGGCACTCTACTAAATACTTTTAAGTATTAAGTTTCTGTGCATCAATTTATATGAGTTTTCAGCGGGACATATTCTCTTTCACCCCATAGAGTAAGTTATCACTATTGTTCCTTCAATTTACATTCATGTCTCAGAGTTTATAAAATTTTAGACACTGGTGACTTTCAATGAAATGGTAAACTCTTCCTCTGGATTTTCTTATAACTCACACTTCAAACTTCCATATATATATATTATATGATACTACCTTTTCTGGTACTTTGTTTCTCAGATCATTTGTTACTTGATATCATTATCTCACAACATTAGAATGTCTGATAAGAGTATTGATTCTTTTGAATTGTCAACTTATGAAAAGAACCTAAATGTCCATAAAGAGATTAATGAATAAAGAAAATTGGTCTATATATACAATAGAATATTACTCGGCTTAAAAAATGAAAATTTGGCATTTGCAACAACATGGATAAACGTAGAGATTATTATGCTAAGTGAAATTAGTCAAACAGAGACAAACACAAGAAAAACAAATATCACTACACTCATATGTAGAAGATAAAAGCAAATAAACAATCAAACAAAACACAACATAAACAAAGTCAGACTTGTAAGAACACAATGGTTATTAGCAGCGGAGAAAAGGGAAGGGAGTTATTAAAAGGGATCAGTTGTATAGTGGAAGATGGAAACTAGACTTTTGTTGACAATCATAATAGATTATATACAGGTGTTGAACTACAATGTTTCATACCTATAACCTATATAATAATCTAAACCAATGTTATTTAAAAATATTTTAAATATAACATTAGCAATCATTGATCTGGATTTTTTTTTTTTCCTAGAATTTTCTAGCTTATTCTTGGTTTCTAACTAGTTATGGTAAGGTAACATGGTATCTTTATCTTAGTGTGTGTTCAATATTGCAAGGTTCTAATGTGTTTAAAAATGTACATTTTATAATTTATGGATTTTATACATTTATAATTATTGTTCACATCCCCTCATCTCTTGATTTTTTCCTTTGCTCCCTCCCTCATCTCTCACTTGTTTTGTGTTTCATCATTTTATTGTCAACCACAATAATTAGAATCTCTGATTATGAATTTACCTATTTTTTCTTATAATTTTAATCTCTTTAATATTAAAGTAATAATCTAAATTCCTCAAGCATTGCGTTCTGATGGAGGAATATTTAATCATTATGGAATAAATTTATTCAATTACCAGTAATGTTTTCTAAGTATTTTATTCCTGATATTAATGTAGAAAAACTAGTTTTCTTTGGATATGCATGTATGCTTTATACTTTTATAACCCATTTCTTTATACTTTTGACTTAGTCTGATTTATCATTATAAGTAAACTTGAATTTTAAATTTTTTTAGTAAATCTTTTCAAAAATCAATGCCATCACTGACATTTCAATTAAATCTACACTTGAAATTGTGTTATATTTTACCTACTTTATTGATGTCTCTTGCCCCTTGAGTTTTTCTCTTCCATTATTTTTATCATTTATTTTATTGCCTCTTCACTAATGTGAAAGTTATAGGCTTGATTCATTTGCTATCCCAAAGAAAAAAACGTTTTATTTTGTCAAAAGTTTAACCATTTATCATCTCTCACTGAAAATAAATTTAAAATACTTTATCATTTATACATTTACAACTTTCATTTATTTTTAACATGACTTTTCATTTTACCTCATTTTAAATATCTTATAAATTATTTTTATTTACTCACATATTTATCATGCTTTGACTTTTTATTTATCTCCTAATTTCATTAGTGATCATCTCCTTTACTTGAATTTTATTCTTTAGAAGTTTACTTACTGAGACAAAGTGAGATTGGTAATGAACTCTTTCTCTCTCTCTCTCTCTCTCTGTATGTGTGTGTGCAGAAATGTGTTTTTAATGCATCTCACTTGTGTAATAAATGCTTAGAATTATAGGTTGGTAATTATATTTATCAGGTCACCAGAAAAATAATTATACTGCATTAAGTTTTCTGTGAACTGTAAGAATCTTCAATCTTACCATTATTCATTTTAAAGTAATCTATCTGTCCTTTCTTCTCATACTACTTTTATAGTCACTGTTAGTTTTTTTCATTTTCAGTATTCTTGATAAATGTGTGATATCATGTTTTATAATTTCCTTTCCTCTACAGACACTTCAAATTTGTGTTTTATTTCTTAAAAAATATTAAACATTTATATCTTAAATCTTTGTCTTTTAATTCCTTCATCTGAGATAGCTGCATACTTATTATCTTTTTTGTCTAATTGTCTTCAATAGGTGGTTTACATAATTTTGCAGATTCTTCAGGATGTGAAATCATTTTTTTTCAGAAAGGCGTGCCTCTTGATTTTGCAAATTAAAGAGTCTTTGGAAGTCAGAGATCACATTAAATGACAATTCATTACAACACTGAAAATTCTAGCTACAAAAAAAATAATAAATCTTTGAGAATGTTGACCTATAACCACAATTTCTGAGGAATAATATTTTTCTGTCCTACTTTATCTACTTCCCTTTGAATTCTCCTGGAAGTGAAGGTGTCATGGGGAGAAGAATATTATGTTTTTCATTATATTTTATTCTAATTTTATAACTCTTTGGGTTCACATTTTACTTTAGCAAAGAGCTCTCTGTAATGTGCAAGGCTTGAATCTAGTCTTTCATTTCCTCTCCTGTCATTGTTACTAACCAAAGTCTCAGTTGCTCTGGTCTTATATTTTCATCAGGGTGAAAGTTATTTGGTGGGTAATTTGATCTCACATCCTCCTACATTTTGTGGGCACTACCTGCTCTCTTTTCAGTTCAACAACATTTCTATGAAATTAGGAAGAAAATAATCACAGCCTTTTTTCATTATCTTTAGCTGGAAATTTGTTTTTAGTAAACAAACCAACATTACCTCCAAAGTGAACTCTTCATGAAGGTTTTATCATATTTGTACCAACCTGGGAATAAAGTAAGCAGAAGAAATTGTAAATGTATTTTGAATTTTCTTTTGGTAGAAAATAAACTATATTTACTCTTAGTAAGCTTAAACTCCCTTGGCTATAATTTCGGCAAAATACAGGAATAGCTAATGTTTCATTAGTAGTTCCATTAATATTGACCCTTAAAAATACAGGTAAAAGAGTCTTTAATTGCAAGAATGATTTGAGTAATATATTTATTATAAAGTCGATTAATTTGTTTAGGGATACAAAATAATTCAGGAACTTCATTATTCTGATTACATGTACTATATAATAATACACACCAAAGATAACAATTATGGCTACAAAGTTAGTAGACCATAGTAAGAGACAAGTTTTAGAATCCTAAAACAAAAAAGCAAAACAATTAACTATCATACTCTACTTTCATAATTGTATATGCCTGCACATTAGCACGTACGCACACACACATGCACACACTTCTGTTTTATTTGACAAAAATTGTACATTCATAGTTTCTAAATCATTTAAATCCTCAAGCAAAATACAAGGTTTAAATATAATACTTTTACTTAAAAAATGTTGAAAAGAAATAAGCACAATGAATTCAAATAATAACAGCAACAGTTAAATGAAGCTTTTAAGGAATTGTAATAAATGGCGTGTCATTTCCAAAGAAATTTGGGAAGATTGGTAGAGCCTTGGTAAGTCATACAATCTCCCTGCCGATTACATGATCCATATATGTTATTTGTGGGAATACTGGGGGAAAGAGAACCATAAAGAGAAGGAAACTACTTCCTTTGCTGAGGCTCTAATGCACATAAAGAAAGTGTATAGTAATCAAAAATAATTGCATCTACTCACATTATCTGCCTTTTAGATTTAGGAATGTTTCCCTTTTACAAAAAGGACTTTTTGCAATCTAATGTCATATTTGGGAGACAATTCTCTTGATATGAACACAAATCATTCTACTTTTCTTACTTGCACAGCTACAGATACATTTATAATACTTAGCTCTGGCTATTAAAACATGGAAGAAAACATAAAGGTCTTCACTGACACTAAATAGTGGGTATTGTCCTTTCTTTCTCTAGTTCTAATTACATCTAACATTACATGAGACTGGCACTAATAGGAATATTAAATATTACATTCAGCATTGAAAGGAATGTGGGAGTGTGCCTTGATATACTAGCAGAGTAGAATCCAACTGACAACCTCCACTCTTGTTTTCTCTCAATTATAAAAGTAACAATGGTTGTCTTAAAGTTTGGAAATAGAAGAATATAAAGAAAGTTGAAGTCACTTGGAACACTAATCCTATGATCATTATAAATAAACAAACATATTTCTTTCTAATATTTCTAAGACTGATGTATCTACCTATACACTATCTCTGCAATCACTAACAACTCATACTGAGAGTACAATGAATTCTTCACATGCTGCATTTACCTGTTTTAGGCCACATAAAATTGAAAATATTACTCTTTATTATTTCAATTAACAAACACTAGGTAAGTTCCTAGTATGTTGTAGGAACTGTTATAATCTCTGAGAATACAGAAAAGATTAGACATAAAGGAAAAATGATTATCTTAGCAAGATTACATTTAGTAGTAGCAGAAATGTCCCAAGGAGAGAAAAATGAACTTACGCTTACGTACTCAAAGTGAGTACCTCCTTAAATTGCGTACCTTAGAAAACCTCCCTCAACCTAGTTTCAAGTCTGAATAGTACAAAATCTTTGTGATCTTGGTGTAGGCTGAAATTTCTTAAATATATCTAAAAATAATCTACTTGTATTAAAATGATATTCATAAATTAGTCTTCATCATCTTAAAATCTTCTCTCCTCAAATGAGACTGTTAAGAGCAGGAAAAAAATTCACAGATGGATGAAAATATTTGCAAATATTATGTCAATAACAGCACATAATGAACTCTCAAATATGAGTATTAAAAATGAGCAAAATATGAAAGACACTTCACCCTCCCCAAATATATATATGTACATATATATATATAGATAGCAAATAAAAAGTTTCAAAATCTTTATAAAATGTAAATTCAAACAAAATGAAATATCATTATATCCTTAGTAAAATAATTACATTTAAAAACTGACTATACTAATTTTGGCAAGTATATGCAGGCACTGAGACTTTCATACGATATTGGAGAAAATGTAAAATAATCCATTGATATTTGGTGTGAATATATGTGATTTTCTTTGTGTACATTAAGTTTAAGAGCATGACAAATATATTGTAAAAGCATTGTCATAATAAGTTTAGTTAATATTCATCACCTAAGAGTTAGTAAAAAAAAACAAACTGTCTTCCTTTGATGAGAAATGTTAGGATCTACAACTTCAAATATGTCATAGAGCTGTGTTAGCTATAGTCACCATGCTTGTAATAGGCAGGTATAAGTTAATTCAAACTGGAGCTGATGATACTGAATGTAATCATTCACATGCTGAGTATTTGACATACTGGATAATCTACAGGGTCTGAAATGAACTAATATTTCTTAACCATATGCTTGCTTTTCACTAGTGTTAAGTATAACTAAAAACAACTCATCTTAAAAATTGTTATGAACTGTAGTCTTAGTCCAATGTAAATTTCTATGTCTAACAACAGAAATTTTAATGTTAATCATTTAAAACATTTAAAAACTAGTCTTTTAGTATATATATATATATATATATATATATTCTTATATTTTATCTTTCATGTATTTTGAATTTGCTTCATATTTTACATCTCCCTAACACTGTCTGTTAAGAAAAGAATCTCTAAATTGAATCATCCAGCTCCATAATTTATTTTTGATTTTTTTACCCATTTTTGAGTTCATTTAAAATAATATGCATTACACCTGGTGTTTCTCATGGGTCATTGTAAGAGCTAACTCTATGTCCTCGATAGCTTCCTCTAATCTATTAGAAACCTATTCAACTTTTCACTTCATTTTACAGTGGTTATACTCCTCAGTTATCTAATTAATTTTCCATTAGTTAATTTTCTTTGATGAGGTCAATCCCTTTGGCAGTTAATATGTACCCAGGAAGAGTAGCAAATTTCTTAATCCCTCCATTTGCCTTTCTAATGAATCTGAGATGGATTTTGACCTAAAGCATATAACCTCAGTGCCACAGTCTATGACCAGTCACCACACTTGCTGCGGAATACATTCTGCCACGACGCACCTTGAACTTGAGCACTGTTTTTTTTTGTTGTTTTCTCAAAAGCTTTTTCTTTCCTTCACTCTCTGACTGATACTGGGCTGGAGTTTTTGATCAGATAGGCTCTCATGTTCTATATGTTTGCCTTGCAAATTTAACATCCAATCTTTTTCATACTCCACTGACATTTCCCTTCTATAATAGGTCAGAAATACATTATTTTCTCCCTGAGGGGAAGATTTAAATAATTATTGATTGTTGCATGAAACTAAAATTGGTATTATATTAATATAAGATATAACATTGTTATTAACTGTCAATATCAACTAATATTTATGATTAATATATTATAATGCAATAACATAAATACTGATATGGTAGTAACATATTCGTTTTAGTTTTACAGAACTAATGATTCAAAATGTGTATATATTGAGAGATGATCACCACAATAAATCTAGTTAACATCCATCATAATGCATAGTTATATTTTCTTATGATGAGGATATTTAGGAACTACTCTCTTAGCAAATATTTAACACATATTACTAAATATAATCATCATATTTTATATTCTATCCCCATGAATTATTTATTTTATAACTGGAAGTTTGCATCTTTTTACAACTTTCAGAAATTATTACTAACACATCCAAGTCCAGTGATAGATTTTGAAAAAAATCTTGCTAAAGTTCCAATTTTAGTTTTTTACTGATCATTTTTTCAAGTATACATATATAACAGAATATCCTTAAATGCATAATTATCTTTATTTCTTATTGTGATAAAAAACTAAGTGCAATAATAATAGATATAAGCTAGTCCTTTGTAAAAATATATTTGATTTCCAATTTTAATAGTTAATTATGATTTTCAAACTTTCATATGCATCAGAATGACACACACAACTTGCTAAAACACGATTCCTAAGCCCTAACACCAGAGATGCTGATTCTTTCCATCTGGGACTGTGCCAGAGAATTTGCATTTCTAACAGGTTCCCAGATGATGATCCTGCTGCTGTATCACTGCTACAAAATAATGAGATTTGAAACGGACATTTACATTTTCACAACAGAAAAGAAGCTTCATCTGAGGCCAGGATTTACTTATTATCAGGCAGGTAACTTTCAAAATTTTTCATTTATTTTTTAGTATTCTCTGGAAAATTTCAAACTATTTTTCACCATAGCCAAGCTGATATACCTACATAGAAATGTTGTACACAAATCCTGCATTTATGAATTTGGTTGTATACTTTACCCTCTATATTGGTCTGTGTTCTCCAGAAAAAACAGAATGTGAAAGAAAAAAATATATATACATATGTATATATGCATATGTATATATAATACATAATATATATTTATATATGTGTATATTTGAGAGAAAATTTACCTTAAGGAATCGATTCGCATAATTTTGGAGGCTGGCAAGTTCAAAATTTGCAGGCTGGCCAGCTGGCTGGAAATTCTGGCAAGTATTTAAGTTGCAGTCTTGAGTTGAAGATGATCTGGATGCAGATTTCATCCTAGGAGGACCTCAGTTTTTAATTTTGAGGTCTTGGATTGAATGGCATCTATCCACATTATGGTGGATAATCTGCTTTACTGGAAATCTATGCATTTAAATGTTAATTACATCTAAAAACATATCTATATATCTATATCTATTGATATAGATATTTACAGCAACGCTTGACCAAAAACTGGGTACTATAGCATAGTATAGTTGACATATAAAATTAATCTTCATTCTGTCTAACATCTAGTTGGTTTATTCCATGGTGAATGCAAGCAGAACTGAGGTACAGAGAAGCACAAGGTCAGTGAAATCTGCACTTTGGTTTCCTGCTGGATGTGTTACAGACTTCACAGCTCCTGTGAAGGGTACTCTTTATACATGACCCTTAATTTCCAATTCCACTATTTATTCTCTTGTCCTCTCATTCCTATAGTGGAGTGCTGATAAACTCTCCCTCCCATCTCTATTTTCGTGGAAGTCTAGTCCCCATCTAGGTTTGCCTAAACTGCATTATTATTTGAAAATTACCCACTAAATTCTCTTCAAATTACATAATTTGACCATGCCCTCTTTTTCCTCCTGAATGGATGGACAAAAACAAACTGTGGGTTTGAAAAATAGTAGAGTAGTCCTGCAGCTACTCTAATCTCTAGAACAAAGCTAGGATGTCTCTTTCATTTAAAAAAATTCTTTTCATTCTTAGAATCTTCAGTTATTCAATGTAATTTCTAGATTCACCTTGGAACCCCTTTGTTCTCAGGGGTATCATTTCTCAGTCCCCCTCTTGACTGTTAACACCATGAAAGAGATGATATTTGGAAGTACAACAAGTACTAAAATTGAACAGCATGATACTACAGAAAACAGAAACTAATTTTCACTATCAAACTGTTTCAATCATGCTTGGCTCTGCTGGAAGCCAAAGACAGGCTTTCTTGTAGGTCAGCAGTGGGTGCTCTTTATGCAACTGTGGTGAGAAAATATGGTACTTCTAACTGTGATGAGAAAATATGGTACTTCCATAAACTTTTCTCCACATCCACCACTTGACTATTCTAAATAGAGTATATTGCTTCATGCCTTGTTTTATGGGTTGGTGTAAACAACACTGCATTTGTACCTTTTACAAAAATTCAAAGCAAAATTTTCCACTCCTACTTGCTATTCAGCATAATTACCCTCTCACACCCCTGCAGTGTGACACAGTCTTCTACCTTGCCTAAGTGGCTAGACAGCTGCAGGTAGACTTTTTATACACTTTTTATACACTATAAAAAGAACAAACATATTTTGTTTCAAATAGTTAGTCACATGACACATCAAAATTAAAACAAATACACCCTTTCCATTTAATCCCTATTACAAGTATTCTATAGTTTTCCAAGCTGAGTTTTTAGAACCAATTGGCACAGAGGGTGAGAAACTTTTTGTGATTATTCTTCTAAACTAATTTTAGTGATAGCTATATAAAATGATGTCTACTGGCAATATAATTAAAGTTATTCTGTTTTTATATATTCAGATTATTTCTAAAGATTAACAACTAAATGATCCCTGATACTCTTATTAATAAAATTTTAATTTTAATCAGTGAATATCGACATATAATAAATGCTTTATAACTATGCGTATTAATTTTCTAGGGAGGCCAAAAAAATATAAGACATGGAGTGGCATAAGCACATGAAATTTATATTTTCACAGTTCTAAGATAGCCTGGTAGTCTAATATCTCATATCAAAGTATCCACAGCTTTGGTTGCTCTGAACCCTTTCTCCTTGACTTCTAGATGCTTCACAATTGCTGTGTCCTCACACAGTCTTCCCCATGTGTGTGCCTATTCTTGATGTCTCCTTGTTTGTCCAAATTTTCTCTTTTTATAAGGACTTCAGACTGAATTAGGGTACACTAACTCATATGACCTAATATAAAGTTCACCACCACTTTAAAGGTCCATTTTCAAAGACAGTCACAATCTGAGGTACTGGAGGGTAGAATGTCAACACCTAAATTTGGGGGTTTTCAATTCAGTCCCAAACACTATGCATAAGGGGAAAAAAATTTAAAACTATATAGACATATTTATCTGTATTTTTCCATTTTTGCAAAAGGAATATATAAAGGGAAAAATGAGAGGGATGTTTTTCTACAAGGGTGTATATATAACCATGCTACATTTTAGTTAAAATACTTATATATAAGTATAAATATACATTTTATATATAAGAATTGAATGCATATATTTATATATTTATAATTTTTAAAATGTTAGTCTGTTAGTAGGGTCTTTATTTTATTATATTTTATTCTTAATTTTCTCTGATTAATATCACAGTGAAAAAGCATGACTCATCAGAGCACAGATGTTTTCTACTGTAAGAAATAATATTCAACTATTCAGATTAATGTTTTAATTTGTTATGAGCTTTTAAAAAATTCTATGTAAGAATAGTTTGATGTGAAAACTAAAAAGCACTAGAACATATTTTCTAGGATTAAACAATATCAAATTTATTTTATTATTCTTTTTTGATGGCTGTGATTGTTGATTTTCATGCAGATATTTGCATTGATGAATTTATCATTTTAATAACTATATATTTTTTTATTTGCTTGTCTTTGTAGTCTTACTTTTCTATAAAAACACAGTATAAGGTATATATTTCCTGATTGAAACACTAATTTATTAATATATTCCCACACAATATCAGAAGAATAAATAAACATAAAAAGTAATTCTCTATGTAAGGTTTTTGCTTTCGAGTATTCTCCTGTTTTCTCTGAGGACAGATGAACTATTACATGGACCTTTATAAATATGTGGAGTGTTGTATAACCATACATATAAGTTGAATCCAACAGTGGTAACTCAAGGAAAAATCATTTATTCAAGTACAAATAGGTATAAATTTTGTTCCTATATACCAAAATTTGGCCCTTTTCCATTTCTTCTTTTGAAAACTATTAAATAATTTCTATTTCCTTGGTATTAAAAGCTAATTTTTATCTCAGAGGACCAGATGAGCAGAAATTATATAGTCTTTCTACCACAATATCAATTTATGTCTAGTTTAATATGTAAGAAAATTGTCCATAAATACCTACAAGTTATTATGGACACCTGTTGGAATACATTATCCTTTAATTCAGGTATAAAAGTCCATTATATTTAAATCAGTATTCTAATAAACTCACAAAGCTTGTTAGAGCTCATTCAACTCAGATCATCTACCACAATTGCATATACATTTTGTAATTGTAGCTATCTGTAGAAGATATCTGATGTATTTGCAATAAGAAAAACATAGTCATTAGTGATAAATGCAAATGTAAAAGCAAAATTTTGTTGACAATAAAAACATTCTATCCTCAAATATTTTGAACTTCTGACTTCTAGAAAGGCAGTACAGTATTAAGTTATAACTGTAATTCAACTAACTTGACTCTGTATCCTTGTTTTAACATGTAGCATACTCTGACATGGCCATCAAGGTTCCTTGAAAAAACCAACTACTCAAGAAATTCTTAGACCTAAGGGTCTCATTATGACATGTAATATCTCAAAATGTCAAAATTTTACCCTGAAAGTAGAAATAGATAAAGCTGATGCATACAAAAGAAGCATTGTAAATACTTTATAAGTTTTCTTTGGCCTTAATTTGATTTCTCCACTAACAGTGGTCATAAAGCTTTAGAGAAGCACTAAAGAGTAGAGCAGGAAAGAAACCAAATACATTACTTAGAAGAAGTACAGCTAATAAATAAATCATCTAAACAATTGCTGAAACTCACAGAAATTTTTACTTTGATAGCAATATCATATTTTATTCCTTCGAACATTCAAAGAAGACTATATGTATATTACAGTAAATAGATTTGAAAATGAATGTTGGTCTAATTTAGTAAAGAATGTTAGCTGTCAACTATTTCAGCTGATCACCTTATTTCTTTCGTTTAAATCTATCCTCCCTTAGCTACAGAGAATACCACATCTTCTATCAGTCAAGTATCTGTAAGATACTTAGAAATTTTTATCCATGAGTTCTTTAATATATTGTCAGTTAAGATGTCAACTGGAATTGCAGGTTGCATAGAGCATAAATGTAAACAATTACATTTTTAAAAAGTAAACAATCATAGCTATCAATCTAACTGAGGATCGATGAGCAAATTAGCATTTTTTGAAAGTTAACTGCATCAGCAGCAAAGGGAAAAGCTAAAGGAGAGATATAAAAGTTTTACATAGTGTTTATAGTACTTGAGGTAAGATATGATGATTCGAACTAAGCTAAAGGCAGTAAAAATGAAAATAACAAGATAAATTCAAAATATGTTTAAAGTATTGACAGAATAGAGTGACAATGATTGGGAGTATGTGAGCAAGACAATAGCAATATATCTGAATGGGAAGGTAATGATAGCACTAAGTGGTATAGAGAATACAGGATTGAAGTAGGCTTGTAAACTGTAAGGTTAATTTTATTTGGACAGTGATTTTTAAATTCTTGGAAACTGATACTTTCCTATAGAAATTTCAGCTTTATTGTCAATTTATCATCACTTCTTAAACATATATTTGAATTTTGTGACAGATTTTTAATTAATAAAAGGAATATAATAACAAAAATGCCCATATTGATACATCTACATTTTTGGGCTTTTGCTTTGTTAAGAGCTTTATCTTTTGTATATTTATTCATGTGTTTATATATTTATTTATTTATAAATGTTTAATGGTTATGATAAGTGAAATTATTTCTATTAAAATTAAAATACATACAAAATAATTGCCAAGCCCAATGTCTAAAAGACATTTCCCTGCATTTTCTTGTAGGAATTTCTGGGTTTCAGATCTTTAATGTATTTTGAGTTAATTTTTGTGAGTGAAGTCAGATAGGGGTCCAATTACATTTTCCTGCATATGCTTTTCCAGTTTTCTGTGTATCACTTGTTACAGAGACTATTGTTGACTCTTGACTCTCTTGCCAATATCATTGATTTTATATGTAGGATTTTACTTTAGCCTTCTTAAATCTGTTTTGTTTGTCCATGTGTAGACTTTTATACCATCACCATAATGTTTAGATTACTATAGCTTTATAGTGTAGTTTGAAATAAGGACGTGTGATACCTAAAGCTGTGTTCTTTCTCAGGATTTTTTGTAACAATACAGAATATTTGTGATTGCATAAAAAAATTTAGGATTATTTATTTATATGAAAGAAGTCATTGGAATTTTCATAGGGATTGCAATGAGTCGATAGATGGCTTTAGGTATTATGGCTTTAGGTATTTAGGTATATGTTAACAATATAATCTTTCAAATGAACACAGTATATCTTTCAATTTATTTGTGTCTTCTTCAGTTTATTTTTGTGATAGTCTTGCAGTCTTGTTCAGTCCATAAATATGTCAGACAGTATTTAGACTTTTCTTCAAGTATTTCATTGTTTTGATGCTTTTTAAATGGTATATTTATTTATTTTTCAAATATTTAATTTTAGTGGATAGATATGTAGCTGATTTCTGCAAGATGATTTGTGTATCCTACAATTCCACTAAATTTGTTGATATGTTCTAACAGTTTTTGGGTTTAGTTTTTAATACTTTCTATGTATAATAACAGAAATTCAAAAAAAGCAAAGGAATTCTATGGAATGGGAAAAATATGTAATATCTATATGGAATTAATAATCAGAGTATATAAAGAGTTCATGCAATTCAATAACATAAAAAGCAAACAAACATTTAAAAATATTACTAAATAGACATTTTTTTTCCCCAAAGAATATCTTCAAATAGCTAACATGTATATGAATAGGTGCTTGGCATCACTAAGAATTAGGGAAAGAAAAGCAAAACTACAATAAGATAGTATCTCATACCTATTAGAATGGCTAGCACTGAAAAGACAAGTGAAAAGAAGTGTTGGCAAAGATGTGAACAAAGGGAATTCTGTATACTGTTGGTGGGTCAGTAACTTGGTATACACACTGTTGAAAATAGAATGGAGATTCCTCAAAAAATTGAAAAAAGAAATATCAATGAAACAGCAATCTACTTCTGGATATATATGAATAAGAAATGAAAATAGGATCTCAAAGATATCTGCATCTCATAGTGCATAATTATTCACAATAGCTAATATGAGGACATAACCTAAGGGTCCACTAATGATAGGTTACTCAGTCAAGAGAAATAATGAAATTGCTGCAATAGTCATTGAATTTTAGAGCATTATACTAAGTCAAATAAGTTACACAGAGAAAGACAAATATTTATGATCCCACTTAAACTTAACTCATATAAATAAATAGAAGAGTGGCTGCTGAATTTAAGGACTCTCTTTTCTGCCTGCCGTCATCCATTGCACTCAATTCTTTGTAGGTAATCAATTATTTTCCCAAAACTAAACAAGTATATTCATATATTCTGCTTTTTTGTTATTTCTTACAAAAAAATCAGTTCACTATATTTGTTTAGATGCATCCTTCTCTCCATATTTTCCTTTTGCTTTCACTGAGTAATTTGATTTTCAGGTTAAGTGATACATATACAATTTTGATAGATATTGCCTGCAGAGTGGTTGTATAATTTCATAACCTAAACAAAAACAATTTCTCCACAGATGGGTTAACAGTATAATGTTATCATTTTGTTAAACTTTATTTATCTGACATGTGAATCAATGTGACTAAGAATATCCTTAATCTAAGTCTCTTATTTATTATATAATCACACTGAGTTTTTATTCTTTCTTCCCTCAATGCATGTATATGTATATATACACATATCTAATATATATTTAAGATTATTGATTCTTCAGTTCTGTGTTATGTTTTATAGATTTTTTATAGAATTTCTCCTTCATCTTCAATATTTCTAACTATTTTTGCAATGGAATGACTTAACTTTATATTAAAGTCAGATTCATTATTTCATTATTGAATCTGAATTTTGAGACTTTCTTGCAAGTCTTTATCCATATTCATATATTAAAGTAATTGTCTCATTTTTTTCCTGTATTTATGTTTATTTTTATATTTGATAGAATCCATCAAGACCTACTACTATACTTTAACAACAGATGAAATCGTATTCTTCAAACTGACTTCCAAGATGTCTGCAAATAAATTTTATTAATTTTGAATCCACCAATTTAGAAAGCTATATTTATGATATTCTGAGTTGCCTATTTTTAGTATATTTTCAATTTTCTATTCTGTTCTAATTTTTATTCATCCACTCTTTTAATTTTAAATGTCCAGTGTCCAATTTTATTTTTATTCCTATTTTATTTTTGTAATCATGGTAAATACATTTATCTCTACCATTATGTCTTTTAACTTTCTATTGTTTATCTATGTTACTAAATTGTTAATGCAGATATTACATTCTGTCGTATTAGTAAATTGTTTTTATTTTGAGCTAGTTTCTGGAAGTAATCTATAAAATTAGTAATAAAATCATCATTCAAAAATGAAGATGTTAATTATTTTTAAAAATTCTTATTGCAAATATTGTGCCTTTCCTAATTCCATAGCTGATTGCATCACTTACCTGTTTCACCGTTAAGTAAGATACTGATTCTAGGAAAATCTATTATTTCAGGTTCTGATTGATAGGACAAAGGCTCCCAAAATGACATAGCTGATGCTATTTCATGTGTGGCATTTGGGCAAGATTCTCCACTGGCCTTGGCCTCAGTATTTCCTGGTGGCAGGTCCTAGCACTTTTCTCAGTCTCTTCTGATAAAGATCTTCAGTATTTTGACTAATGTTTTGTATTAACATCAATGAATTTCTTAACAGACTATTTGTCTCTGGGCTTTGAGTGAATATCAGCAGTGTGCCCTGAATCTGAAAGCCCATCCTTTTTCCTATCTTACACTATTCCCACCCTGCTATAAAAATAGTCAATAGCCCTTCCCTGGGGCTGCTGCCATTTCTTTAGCAAGCCAGCCCACTTTGAAGTTTCAAATAAACTCTTTTGGATATTCAAAGCATTCTCTGGGTCACTCCTGCCATTCTCCTGAACCAAGATAGCCCCAAACCTTCTGAAGAGTCTAACACTTACAAGACAAATCCCATGTACTGACAATTTTCATGTTCCTGACTTCCATTAGTAGAAAAATTTCTTCCCTAAAAATATTCCTTTATTTTGTTTGTCCATTTATATTTTAAACTTGTGAAAAACAAAGACATTACTATCTTTATAATCTTTCTTTTTCCACATGGAACATCATTTTCATGAAATAAGTCCTTACATGATTTAGCTATTACTTATAAATTATGTGATTTAAAATAAAGAAAACAGATTAATAATGCATTGGAAGCATTAATATTACAGGCAGACATGGAAATATTTCTGTCAGTGTTCAAGTGAACAGACAGATGCTTATGTAATATGATTGTATATGTCCAATAATTCTTAATACAATGAAAGTACCTATCCAGAAAACTTTCATGCTATTTTATATCTCATTTTGAAAAATGTACATTTTCTTGCTAAAGCAAAAGAGATGTAGTTCACTATGCACACCTCTATTAAAAATATGACACTTCAATATTAAAATTGGGCCACCATATGGTTCCTACACACTAATTCTCTTTTATATCTTCTTTAAGATATCTATAATGTTTTGCTTTATTTTAGAGTAGCTTTCAAGAAGGAATGGTTGGTATTCCCTTTGTTTTGCTTGTTTGATTTTCTGTTGTTTTCCCTTTGTCACAAAATTGTGACTTTAAAAAAACTCTTAGAAGAACCAGGCATTTTGAAGCCATGAAGAGTGATGTAAAGGAGAATCTCACAGCCTTTGCAAAAAATAAAAAGGTGTACAAGTCTCCCATGATGAATTCAAATTTTGTTTAAGGGATAGAGCTATGAATTGAAGGAATTATAAAAACAAGGCTTAAATTTTTCCTTTAAATGAACATCAAGAACACTTTGTATAAAGGTCAACATTAATATAAATAATGATATATTTTACTATTACTATTATATTTGCTCATGTTATCATTTATTAGCAGTTCTATACAGCATGGATCTTTTTAATTTCTTGGACATTAAAATCAATTCTACAGTGAGGGAATGCTGCCCAAATAGATGATAACATATTAAAAGGTCTTCTTTCAGTTCTTTAAAGAAAACCTGTATATGTATGCATGTATGTGGTTGTGTGAGAAAGGAGAGGGGATGGAGGGAGGGAGGGGGGAGATGAGGAGAGAGAGAGTGAGAGAGAGAAAGAGAGAGAGAGAGACAGAGAGATGTTTTTAAACACTTTTTGTTGAACTAAAAATATGATAATAGTGGGAAATTTAAAAGGTCCAGTAGAAGAATGGTTGATTGTTGGAGTGTGAATGCCCAAAAGAATAGTTATTCTTAAAAAAATTAGTTTTGCATTATCTTTAGTTTTTAGAACCTTCTACAAGATTAGCTCAGAATTACAATCTTCTAAGTAAGTTTAGCTGGAGAGGTTGACTTTGTGTATACTGATAACTATAGTCACATTGTACAGGCTCTTGATATTTAGATTGTTAACAGTAAAACAAAAAATAGGAAAAAATAACCCGGAATATTTAATCACTTGTGATAATTTTAGAGAGTGGGGGAAAATATGCACCACTGGAATAGACAAAGATATCCTATTCACTAGAGCACAGGAAATATAATAATTTTGAATTTTTAAATGGATAATGAATTCACACAGGTAAATTTTGCCTACCCATTAATTCCTCCATCTACTCTTTCCCTACTCTTGGAAAACTCATTTCTAGAGAAAAACCAAACAAATAATATAGAGAACAATTTTGAGAAATTGAAGAGAAAATTGTTTATGTATTTGGGGGTTAGACAATTGAAAGGTGAGTTATGTAAAAGAAATTTGATTCAAGACTAGAGTGTTTAGTAGCCTGTAAAAATTTCCTATTGAAATAAGAGCTATACAGCAGCCTGTCAAAAGCAAAGAGCAATTTACAACTGCTCATCTTATGAACTTAAGGAACACAGGTATTCCTGATACTTGCAACTGAAAAATGGACCAAGGAAATTCAAATTGGTTTAAATTTCCATTTCTTCTAAAGCCATATGGAGAATGATTTTTATTTCTTATTCTAAAACAAAATTTTAAGTGTCACGGGAAGACAGTTGTCCAAATAAAAAAGAGACTGGCAATTTAGAGACATAACCCCCATAGAATTTATTGTTTGTTTTATATCTAAAATTGCCAGTAAAGCAAAATGACCTTTCTGTTTTCTTCTCTATTAATCTAAACTCAGGCTAGTAAAAGAAGCAGTCCATTAATAACACTTATAGAATGCAAATAATTTTATATAAGCACATATCATAATCCAAATATGGTCTTACATTTAACTTAGTACTATACATTAAATTATTAATTTTAATAAGCATAATTTAATAGTTATATAACAACTTAAACTCATCAACATTTCTACTATCCTTGTAATTATCATTTCTACTGTGAACTAATAAAACTGGAAAAGAAAACATAGATGTACCATTTTTTGTCAGTATATCCCCAAATTTAATAATAGCCATAGATTAAAAATTTTAAAAAGCATTATAGAAAAAGTTGCCTATTTTTCTTAAAAATGTTATTTTTAGTTGGGTATCAATTTTTCTAATGACACTTAAGCCATATACTTTTTATTGATTAATCTTGCATTTGCATACTTTTCCCCCTATGTTCTACATTTATAAAATACATTATAGGCTAGATGTGTCTTTTATAATTCAATGACTTTTCTATATTACTCATAAGAGTAGAAACCTTTTCTATACATATAATTTTTAATTTATGGTTAATATTAAAAATGGCAATTGCCTAGATTCTACACTGTTTATGCTTCCTAGCATATGACACCTGCTCAGAATCATCAATGTTCATGATTAATGGACCAGGCACTTTACTCAAGAGATTCCCATGTTTGAATGGTTTTTCTCCCTTAGGATCATCAAGAGTAAATACAAGCATAGGGAAGACATGTGTTCTAGAGCTTTCATGTCACAATATCATTTTGAATATATTTTTCCAAACAATTCTCTGAGCTCAGTATAATTCTGTCTGAATCATGAATTATTCCTTTCCCTTCACTCATATCACTTCTGCAAATTCACTAGAGTATTTGTTTTAGTGGATTTTTTTGCTACTTAAAAGGAGTGAAATTGTCAGAAAAATCCTGTTATTACACAAGAGACATGGCTCTTTCTCCTTTTACTTGTGCTACATAAGTTTGTCTCACGTTTAATAAGCCAATGATTTCAAATAGGTCAAAATAAGTAAATATAAAATTGACAAATTAAATGTCTGATTCTTGAACAGGATAGAATTTTGTTAATTAGATTTCATAACACGTATTTTGCATTTTGTAATAAAAACTGGTAAGTTTTCCCCTAGAGGATTTCAAATGACTCAGCTAGCTGCACATTTTAAATTGTATAGGAATTTATTAGTTTTCTATCAATTTCTTATTTGAATTGTAGTGGGATGATTGACAAACCCCGTATTTTGAGGATTTTCTGAATAGCTTGCTTGATGATTTTTCACATAAATCATTTACTGTAAATTGCTAAGTAAGAGTATGAAGTTATGTTGTGTTGCTTTTTATTCCTCGACTTTTTGTAAATATAAAGCACAATGCCACAAATAACACAACTTGAATTATGATAAAACTTGAAAACTGAGCATCTCTGTCCTTATTCTACTTCAATAGATTCACAACTATTCTGAGTTGCAATATCATAAAGTTTGTCTATTTTATACAATCATGTATGTGAGGTGAGTATAAACACTCATACTCCTTTTAAGTCATGATGTTCAACAGACACGAGAGGGATCACTGGTCTGGTTAATCCAGCAGACAATAACGAAGACAAAGCTCCTTTACTGCATTTACAGAGTAAATGTACTATAGGCACCACTTTCCCAACTTTATATAAGTCTCATCTCCCTCAGGTCAGTAATCACCTACTCTAATTCTACACTCCTTTCCAACCCCAAGAATATCCCATTGACCCTCAAACATGCACTCTTAGTTATCAGTAAACACACTTAAATTTTTAACTATTTTTCAGAAATGCTCTATAATTTTATTTTGTGCTTCTTTTTGGTTTCCAATATTTCCAATAGTTTTCTAATAGAAAAGATGAAGAGATTATGTAAATTAATCTCTTTACACTCATGTCTTTTCCATGTTCACTTTTCATTTTTATATCCCAAGAAATCAGTTCATTGAAAACTTAGGTTTGTTCTTTATGTTTTAGTTTTCCCAAAATTTGGAGGTTCAACCTCATTTCTTAAATATTTTATCACCTTGCTCCAACCTGGTGATAATTTATTACCTTAAATAACTTTAATCATTGTCTCCTACAATGATTTTCTTTTGGGTAAACAATTAATTATACATCTCTATTCATACTCTGCCCATGGTTTCAGATAAAGCCTGTAAAAAAAGTTCCAATTGTAACATTTTCTCCAGTGAATTCGCCGAGGCAGTGATGAATAAGATAACAAATATGAATATTTTAAACTTCTGAAATCAATATAAATTTTATGACTTGCCAAAGTTAGGCAACAAAGAAAATCTAAAATTAATAAATTATATTCATATATGTATAGTTAAATATGGAATATTTTTCTGTCTTTTATACTTAAGTTACTGGAATTTTCTAATTTAATTCAGAGTTCCTTAAAAATTAAAGCCTTTAAAGAATTAATGAACTAAGCTGTTTGTAGGAATGCAGTAAAAACCTGATTATTATAGGAAATATGTTGTCACAGTATTCTTCATACCCCTGATACATGTTCATCTTTTTAAACCAGACTAAGGCTCTTTCTTCTAATATGCTTATTCGATATGTTTTACCAATGTCTGTAACATAATTATGGAAAATCCTTATAAAAATACAGCCATATAATTGAAGGAAATTCAATAAGCATTTCTGTGTGATACAATTAACAAAATGTAAAGGATGAACAGATGTCAGTTTTTAAATATGAAACTTTGTATTTTTTAAATATCTATTAATTCCAATTTCTATTTGCTAAGACTAAATGAATACAAAAGCTGAGATTGAAATATATCTCTGGGGCAAGCAGATCAAGTAATGTCCAAGAATCTGAGTTCAAGACCTGGGGCCCAGGTGAAAAACCAAGAATGAACAAGTAAATACTTAAAGATGATTCTTCAGCCCTCCTTTCATTCCTTCCTTCCTACCATATTTCTTCCTCCTCTTCCTTCCTTTTTCTTTTTAAAAGTGGATATATATTCATATATCCCTACATAAAGTATTCATATATATACACAAAAATACAACATGCATATATGCACATATAGAGAGAAAATGATAGGAATAGGGAGAGAGGGTGAAAGAGAGATTCTGAAATTTAAAAAAGACATACAATTTAATAAATACTTACATGGTTAAGTACCTTGCTAAGGTCACCAAAGTGTCAGTACTAGAACATGGAATTGAGCTTAACTTGATGTCAACACTGTAGGTCTGTACAGTATATCACGTCTGTCAATCTAGAAATTGTGTTGCCGTTTTTACTTTCTATTCTCTGAATATAAGTTGACCCCCACAAACAGCTTCAATTCCATCCAGGAATGTGATATTCAGGAAGAATAAAGTGTCAATTCCATGCTCTTATTTGTGTTTGGTTTTAATAAGACTGCTAATGTGAGCTTATATCTAGAATGGTAGAGAGAAATTTTGAGAATTCCAATGAACTTCAACAATACTCTAGTCTACTGACACTCAACAGAACATCATCTCTACAATTGATTTTGGAATTTGCATCACTAACTAAATATCTTTCTAAGACTGAGTTCAAGAAAAATTCTCATCTTTTTATAGTATAAAAATAAATCCAATATTTATTAATCTATTTTCCTTTCATTCAAAAAAAGTAAAACTAGACTTATCACCATCATGTCTAAAATAAAATGCACAAATATAAAATAATTGCCTATATATACGGTAATCTCTAGGCAAGTCAGAGATAAACTGAAACTAACTCTCAAACCTCATTGTGACTCTACCAAAAACTTTTTAAAAAAGTTGCTGACCATGGTAGGTGTGTATTTTCTACCCTAAGAATACAAACTAGTTTTATTTCTTCAGATGTTTTCCACACCACACTTTTAAGGTAGAATTAAATTTACGTCTTCAAGAAAATAAAAATAAATTAGTGGATAGAATGGAAACTCAGTTCACAGTTACTTGATAATGTTTAATCTTTCAATAATAATTATTTAATTGAAGAGTAAGGTATTTTATTTTGCACAGACTAGTGAAAAAATAATTAGAATTTTTTACACAGGCATTTTAGACGATGCAAAAACACTTCTTGCCTGCCTGCCTACTCACCTTCATTTCTGCATTCCTGCCTGCACCTTCCCTTAAAACAAACAAGCAAACAAGCAAACAAAAATTCAGTCAGGATGTGACCCTGAGATTTTATCAGATGCTTGGAAGAGAGTGTTGCTAATTTCTCTTCTAAAAGATGAAATGAGTGGTCAGACAATTTGCCAACACCTTCTGACCAGGTTTTCAAATGAGAGAAAGTATCAATAAAATGCAGAACCTAGAATGAAGGAAAAGAAATAGTAATGATTTTTACTTCATTTGTCTGCTATGATAATCTCATGTAAGGAAATAAATAAAATGTTTTCTGAATAAAATTGCATTGGATTTTCTTACTATGGTATTACTTGAACTTTCATAGTTTGACTACTTTAATGTTTTATTTGTAATTTGGTTTGTAAGAACATTATAGGCCCACCAGCCTTTAGGTATTCATAGATAATATGGAGAAATATTTAGCATGTTGAAATAACCTATAAATATCAGCTTTATTTTATCACTATTGTTATGCAAATATATCATTTTCTTGCTTTTGGTGACATTAATTTGTTTCTGTATTATGTATCTAAAATTATATTTTATATGAAATATGTAAGTACTTTATATAAAAACTATTTTCAGTGAAAACTTTAATTCACTTTAAACATATTTTGAGTATAAGGGTACAATTATCAATTATTAAATACATCCTTCATATTCTATTAAGAATTTGTATTTAATAACAAATTTGGAAAGATACAATAATTGCATTTCCAATATCTAATTTTGGAAAATTTCTAGAATTTTCTGTGATTTATTAATCTATTTTTAGACGACATAATATTCTAATTTTGCAGTTTAAATGTATTTCTCATATCTTTCCAAATCTCCAATTATCTTGATTAAGCGAATCTTTAAAAATTATTTAATTTGTAAATTATGCATACATTTGTAATAATGAATCTTATAACACATTTGTATTCTCATTAATTAATTATTTACTCACAATCTTCCCTAATGGCCAATTATTTCAGTTAGATATTAAATTTTAGATATAGATTTACAATAGAAAATATTTTTATATTTTGGATATTTATCTAGTTATTCCATTATATGGCCATATCAATATTTATGTAACTATTCTCTATTGCTGAATATAATACTTTTTAAAGCTCTTTTCACTTATAAATAAGCCTCATAATAATACCAAGCAATTGTTCCAACATATCAGAAGTTTAAACAATGGACTAGAGATTGCTATGTCATTGTGTATATATTTGAAATTTTGTGAAGTATAGTAACAGATTCCAATGCCACTATGTGTTTGGCGTCTGTTCCATCACTGTCAGGAGGTTCTTAATAACTTTTTTTATCTTCGTGAGCTTAGTTCATTAAGTAACGTCATTGTATACTTTATGATTTTATGTTTCATTATATAAAAGAAGAAAGTATAGATTTATATGGCTATATATTATTGTAATTCTTTAATATGTGATCTGTGTTCTGTTACATTTTACTCTAGTAGCTGGCAAGATACTAGCCCACATTTATTTTCTTTTTAGTGTTTATTTTCTTCATGTTTTTATATGTTCTTTTTCCAATTGAATTTTGTCCAGTCTCTCCATCCCCATCCAGTCTCCTATCACCATAAAAAAGTTATTGCACTTATTAGCTATCCCTAAACATGTTATGCAAACTGAATTGTCCATTTCTCTATCATAAATTCTTATGCTTGTTCTTTATATATGAATGTGTCATAATAATTTATAACCCATGTTATTATTGTGAATAAGATTTTACTCTAATTTTTGCACCTATTGTCATTAGTTATGAATGAATGCTAATTACTTATAGCACCAGTTATTACAATTTTAGTGACTTCATTGTTTTATTATTTTTTAAATTATATGATATGCATCAGATTATACAGCATGAGAATTATCTACTTGAAATAATTCACCTCAGAATGTTCTGGGTTTAATGCCTTTCTTGCTGCAGACATTTGATTAGAACTCTAATACTTTCTAAATTTATAGGTATGGTCACATTTTTCCTACCTTTGAAATAACATTGCTGTTGTGTATTTTGTAAAATCAAAGATAACCACATTTTTTAAAAATTTATTTTCATGATGCTATTTCACATCTTGCTATCTCTCCTTTTGTTTAATATCCTTAGTTATGGTGCATGTGCAATAAAATCGGCTCAGTTCTTATATTTTAGAGGAACTGTAAATTTATACACACCATTTTTTAAAAGCAGTTCACCAACAAGTATTTGAAGTCATAAACATATTCATATTATTTGAAAATGTAATACCATTTCTGGGAAATGATCCCAAAGTAATAAACCAATATAGATGAAAACCCCAAGAACTAGTGATGTTCATTTCCCTGTTTCATATTATAGTGAAAATTCAGAAACAATCTAACATATCACTAACAGTCACAAAATGTGCAATATATTTGTTTATCAACTAAAGGGGATCGCTTTTACCTAGGAACTGAAAACTTTATAGAGAGATAAGTTATTCTAAAAAGAGATACTAGACAAAATGTCAAGCCCGAGGTTAGTTACTCATCCTTAGGTGGAAGGCGCAACTTTGTTTTTTGAATATGTCTCTCAGATACGTTACCATAGGACATCAACCTAAATGATAATACTAAATTATTTTCTGAAATCCTTTGTAGATAACTCTTTGTAGGTAACTGTGTTTTCAATGAAAAATACCAAAGAGGGAGTTACATTTTATTTGCTACACTTTTGAAAACCACCCCTTATATTTGGGCTGGTAGCACCTCATTTAAATTAGGAAAGGGTGGAAAACAATGGATCATGCTACCAGGAAATTCACAGAAGGCATCAACAGCACCTTGAAGAGAGACTTCCTTATCACTCTCTTAACTGTATCATGGAAATGCTCCTTCAGTTCCATTTACAGCAGAACTGTGGGACTGAAGTATCAAGTTAACACTGTAAAAGATACTGAAAGCTAGAGAAACACAGGGTTTGGAGTTTAACTGTCCAAGGTCACAGAACTACTAAGAGGTAAAATAATATTTGAATCAATTTTCTCTGCAGAAAAGGTAATGCATAACTATTAATACATCACACTAAAATTTTCTCTGAACAAGTGAGGCCAATACTTAGGCTCACTAAGTCTAGTAGTGGCTATCCTGTGTAGGGTGCAGAAAACTAACTTACCTGGTGAGGTTGCATCTGAATATTTACATCCTATTTCAGAGTACAGGCAAAAACATATTAAGGATAAGAAAAATTCTTCTCTTTTTCTGATTTTCTTGCTACTGACAGACATGCAATACATTTATGTTAATGTCTGATGGATTCTTTATGTCATTGAACTTCAAAGTTTTGTCTCTGTGGATAACAAAGATTCATTTTCTGAATTCAACGTGTTTCTATATATTTAAGAAGCTTTCCTCCACCTCATTTGATTTCTTTGGCAATTGCATTACATTTTATGTTGCGACTTTCTTGATCCTGCAACTATCAAAAGAAGCAATTTCCTTACACAACTTGGTGTCAAACTTTTGTTAGGCATACTCATTTTTGTTTAAACGTCATAAAACTTCCTTTGTGTAGTCAGGTGAATTTCTTCCTTTCTGTAAATATTTCATCAAGTGCCATTCATAGCAGTATTCAATCTATCAGCTTGTCAAGAGATTCACATATATCCATATACAACAAATATATTCATAAATATGTATCTAGTTATATATATATATATGTATGCTTTTGTGTATATAGAAGAGATTAGTAATTAAATATTTCAACCATACTACATTCATAAAAAACTTTAACTCTATTCAAACTGTAATAAATTTATTAGAATATAAATATAAAACTTAGAAAGCAATATGTTTTCAATTCAGAATTATTATTTACATATGATGCAATGACTGAAACACAACATTGAAGATTCATAATTACACTTATAATTTGTATTCAAAACCTCTTTTCTTAATTTATTGTCTAAATAATAACACCTTTTGTGCTTACTATTTTCCAAATGTTAGCACACATGGTACATTTCTTTATTTTTAGGAATGAATGCACTGCTTGTTCAAATGAATTTTAAACTCTTCTGTATTTAGTGGGTACTGTACCTTGTACTTTATTTTTATTATATATTCTGAACACACAGAGTAGATGTTAAATGAATACTTATTCATTGTTAAAGTATATAATTAATCAGAATATTGCATTTACTAACCATGTTGAACATTTAGGATTATATTACATACAGTACAATCCTATACTTGAATTGGGTTTAATTTCTACATGAAAGTATATTTTCATTATCATGACCATTTACAGCATCATAACAAAGCATATTATTTAGCTATGTCAAGGAATTGCAAGATGTGCTAAATGTATGTTACATCTAATTCAGTATTGTTTAAATGAAAGGTTACTACAAGGGAGCTTATCTATTATTTTGCAGTATCTAGTACTCTGAACATTTCATTAGAAGAGTATATTATTTGCAAAACAATAGTTACGTATACCCTGGGATATACAATAGATAGTTTCTTCGCATTTACTTTTCTTTTTTTCTACAGCCTTCTAATGCAGACATTTTCCATAAATATATATATATATATTTTTTTTTTATGGTGAAGAATAAATAAGTATTTATGTATCTGAATTCTCAATACTGATGCTTTCTCAATTTTAAGTAGATTAATTTATCTTAAATAATCTGGATAGAATAAGTTCTAAAATAGTCATTGATAAAAATTTTGCAATGTGTCTGAAACAAGGAAATTAAAAAGCAATCTGAAAAATTATATACTGGGGGCTTGGAAATAATAAAAATAATCTAATACTCAGGGACACTTCAAAATACCTTTCTAGTGATATGAGGATTAAAAGATGGGACTAATAAAATTCATTTGGAAGAACCAAGTAGAACTTAAAAATATATATATAAACCTGTCAGAGATTTAAAGATTCCAAATAAGGTGTCAGACAGAATAGCCTTCTGTCTGTATTCTCCAAGGAAAGCTATGGAAAAATATAGAAATTACAGAGGTTGTGGTTAGTTATAAGCATGATCTAAAATTTTTGAGCAACTCCTGGAGACTGTAAAGAGCTTTATATACAGCTCGTCATCAAACTTCTATTCCTCAGGTTAGATGAATCAGAAAAAAAAAAAAAAAAAGCACACTCAAAAACAAGCAGAGGGATAAAGACTCAGAAATAAAAGGAATCTATTATGGCAAGAATCGTTAATTTTCTCTGTCTATGAACTGAGCTGTGCAAAAACACAGGAGACTAAAATTTGGAGGGAACACATCATTGCTACTAAAGGAACCCAGGAGAGGGGCTCCTGGAAGTGTGAATGAGGTGGGCAATCCTCCAAAGAGGGTTGTAGAGAATGACCACCAATTCTGAGAGTAAAGTGACAAAAGTTCAGAGAGGACACCCAATTGAAGATGTAATATTAGACACAGAGATACGGAATAAACATTTGAAGAACTGAACTGCAGCATTAACTTTTGACCAAGTCCAGAAACCACACAGGGACAGATTGTATAATAACCTTGCTGAAAAACAAGAGTAAAGGGAGAAAATATTAAATACATTAAGAAAAAAATGACATATTTATGAGTAACTCAAATAAGCGCAGATTTTTCCTCAAAAAGCATAAAAATTGGAAGATAGTGCAAATTTTTTAAAATGATGAAATAAACATTTAGCCCAGAATTTTATATCCAGTGCAAACATAACAACACACATAAACACCAAGAAACATAAAGAGAACAATGAGAAAGTATCACATGCTCTAAATGAAATATAAAGGGATTTTTACAAGTTAATTAACCAGGAAAGTTGAAGAGTTGAATAGCAATAGAAATAAATATTTGCAAGAATAAGATGTCTTTTAACTTCCTAGTATATGTATGATTACTGAAAGCAAAAAAGTATAAAATTATTTTATGAGGTTTTATATACACATATATAAAGATAGATATAAAAGATACAACTATAGTATAAAGAAAGGACAGAAGAGACACCTCTATGTTAGTAATATTGAAGTTGTCCTATATTAACTTTGTGTAGTTTGTGAGGTCAGTTATGTATATTTTAATTCCTTAAAACCGCTAAAAATAATTCAAATACTTATAATCAAATATACAATAGGAAAAAAAAAACACTAAAAAAATTTAAACTAATAGGATTCTGGAAACTTGAAAAGGATAAACAAAAAGCATAGGAGACAAATATAAAATATGAATCTTAAAGCTTTGTTTCTAAATCTAGCCATATTAATTACATAAATGCAAATGAACTAGGCATATCTAATAAAGGATATAGATGATCAAATTGCATATAAATGGACCAAAGGTATGCTACTAATAAGAAATATACTGTAAATATAATTATATCAACAGATAAAAGTAAAAGGATATAAAAATACATACCATAAGTATATATATATATATATATTCATATATATATACATTTTAAAGGTTGAAGTAATTAAAATAATACAAGAAAAATTATAGAATTTGGAACAAGGAAAATTGCCAGTGAAAAGTAATATCTATAATAAAATGGGTCAATTCACTAAGAATATTAACAGTCTTAAAAAGTTCTGCACCTAACAGAATTTCAATACAAATGAATAAATATCTAACAGAGGTGAAATGAAAAAAATAAACAAAGACGAAATTACATTTACTCTCTCAACTCTTCTCTTTCTATTTGAGATAGGTGGCAGATAGAAAATCAGAAAGAACTTAGAATACATGCACAACATGATAGACCAACTTGGCCTCACTGGTATTTATAGACCATTTTACCCAATATGGCAACATACACATTAGTGGGAATTGTTTTTGATATTTAAAGAAAGGGCTATTAAATTAGTATGCTGCTGAAAACAGACCACTAACAAATGCATCTTTTAAAAATTAAATCAGGGGAATGGCTGAAGAAATAATACTAAATGTACCATTCTTACAAAATTTGAAAAATAGACTTAAAGCCTAAAGAAGAAAAACAGACATTCTTAGACAGATGATACCATCACTGAACAAAAATAAAAGGCTATTATATAGAGAAAATTATCCATATAGAGGAATAATATAGTTTTAACATAAAAAATAAAATATAAAATGAAGGACCATATAAGATCTTTCTCTTTAATATTCAGAATAAGTATATGAGAAGAAAAAAAAAATCTAAGCACAGATTTGTAAGTTTAACAACAATATGCACAGGTATATATATAAAGCTCTAAAATCACCAAAAGTGAAAATCACTAACGAAGCATTTTAAAGGGTAAATGGAAAAAAATGACACTAATCAGGTAATAATGATATCCATGCAAATTAAAATTAACATTAATATGAAGTATATGTGTTTTATTATAATTGTATTAATAAGATAGTTCAATTAACTGAACAACAAACAGTACACAGATAAGAAGTCTTCAAACATATTTTAGAATGTAGATAATAGCCTATAGATATGCCTCAGTTGTCAATGGATAAATCGGGGAGAATGGTTGGTAGCAAGGGTATTGACAGCATATGTCAAAGTGTGCTTTGCAGTATCTAAATATTTTATTGTAAATAATATGTTTTTCATCTATTTTATATGATAAAATTTATTTTGATACAAGAAATAAGTATAAATGCAAAAGTACATAAAAATATATACACTTTTCAAATTGTAAATCAGTCTTCCTACTACAATTATAAGAAATCAAATCTATCACTAAAAATCTTTATTTACCTAGAATTGTAGTCTATTGAAGATAATTTATTAAAATTATATTAGTAGGGAAAATTATTAATTTAGTGTCTTTTCTTCATTAGCTGTTCTGTGTAGCACATAAAAATATCATCTCTTTAAATTTATTTAAATGTTTTGTTATTATTCACATATAATTTGAATAAATTATTCATTCAAAAAGATGACAGAAAATTAATTTTTCTTTATTTTAATTTTATAGACACATTTTCTTTGCATAATGCACATATTTTTCAAGTCTGGTTATAAAATTTTCTATTCTCAAGCACATATACAAGACCTGTAGATACATATCTTTGAAAGCATATTTATCTTCTTTTGTCTTCATTTTGACATGTCTAGTATATCTAAAATAATATAGCCATTTGATTTTGATGTATACCTCCTAATTACTATTGAATTTATACAAATTTTGACATTAGCCACTTTTATTTATTTTACTCCGAAGGAACAGTTTAAGAATAGTGTACGTTTTCTATTGTTTATCAGTTCTACTGTTGTTTCACAAATCTCTTTATTATCTTTATAAACTGTACGGTTTGTAATATTTCTCTAATTTATAAGTGATATTTTAAAGCATTTTACACATACACATGCTACTTTGTAAATTTAGTAAAATTTATGACTCATAATAATACATGATTCTAGTGTTTGTTTTTAAATCCATCCCAATCTAAAGTGAAAACATTCTCATTCATATTGGTGAAAGAATTTCAAATTTTGCTGTTCATATTTGTCTTTAATATACAGAGATGATCTGGAAGATCTATCACATGAAACAGAGATAACCTACTGATTAGTTTTCATAAGAAGTGTTCTTAACATTGTCTGCCTTCTCCATTGAATAGTAACACTCCTGGATATAACAGGTATAAGAAATCCTGATTATTTGACTCAATTATTTATGCATTTCTTATATATCTGTATATCCTCTGAGTAGCGAAACCGATAGTCTTTGTTTTCAAGATTTTCTTGTACCAAATAGCCTCGGAAGATAGACATGTGTCCCTCTGAAGAAGAGAGAAATTGTGTTGCTGCTGCTATTGGCATTGCAATCTATAATTTTACTGATAATGATTCCCTTCCCCAGGGCAGAAGTTGGGCAAGGTAGCTCTTAGCCTCCTTTAAAAGTTAGTTTCCTCAGCTGTAACACAAACCACCAAGCGTGCAGCATCCAAGATGGACTCTTTCATGTCACTAGGTAAGATTTGGGAGACAAGGGCAACAGATGTGAACATTAAGCACATGCTGCCTTCCATGCCCTGAGTGATAAAATATTTAGTTTTTGACCCAGAAGTCTCACGTCTACTGCTAGTATCTATAAAACTGTGGCAACTTAAATTATTAGTTTGCCCAGAAGGTAAAATGTCAGACCCATCACACAGTTCTTGACACTAAGTACTTAACATAAACAGGAAAGAATTAGGAAAACAAAGTTCTCTTGCCCTTTCCAAACTAAAACAAAAATACCCAGGAAAATTAGCAAGAATCACATACATCTTGAAACAAACTGTTCAAAGTAATCGTGCACAATATCTTAATCTCTAATTGGTTATATCATTAAAATCACACACTATTACAAATCATGAAACCACCTGATTGGGTTATCAATGCTACCTACACAGTTCTGAACATTTCAAAATAGTGGCTTGATTAGCTAAAATATGCTCTTTCCCATATGGAGATAATCCTTGAAGGTTTTAACACAAATTAGACACAAGCTTTGCATGTACCATTGCTCATCTCATATATTCCTTCTCAGAATGTATGCCTTCTTCGCATTTGTGTGTCAATAAGCATGCAGTGAGACCTAATAAACTAAAATAGTGGGTATTCATGGTTCTACTGCACATTGCTATTAGAAATACTGGTTTACTCATTTGAACAGAAAAGAAAAATAAAAATAGAAATAAAAATGTTAAAAGTAGAAATTTGCTGAAAGAACTAATTTCCAGCAAGTGCTATATTGTTTGGATCTGTGAGCTATGTTTACCATTTTACAAAGAAAAAGCACCTCTGAGAACATCAGAGAATGCTAATTTAATTTGCATCTATCACGAAGTTATAAATCAGTTTGTGCATTGAATCAAACTTACATCTAAAAGACTCAATAAAAGTAATTTGTTATTTTTCCTCTTAATGAATTGTATTAATAGGAATAATTATATTTCCTACAGTGCTATGTTCAATGACAGTGCATTTTCCTATAATTTAAGAGAAAGCAGCAGATTAAAATGTTCATATTGATGCAAATATGTTTTAATATATTTATGTTCATGTAATTAAAATACAAAGGCTGACATGGTATCATATAAAGGTAAAAATGCTAGATTAGAACATGGTTTTGTACCCAATGACCAGGTCTTCCAAATGTCTAATGGCATTATAAATAAAAATAAACTATATAAATATCTATACAGACAAAACAGACTAATTCTACCCACAAATTTGGCAAAAATAAAACAGGCAAAATTTACTTGAAAAATGGGTAAAATAAAATTGAGTGCATAAGACTTTAAGAAAGACCACATCCGTCACCTCTAGAGTCACAGGAGATAAGAAGGTAAGATAAGATAAAATTGAGACAAATCACGAACTTTAGGAATTCATACCAAGTTTATTCCAGACATGAATCTCATCAAACGTCATAGTCTAGTCTTATATTGACTTGTACGATAGTGAATGGAACAATGGGAGCATTTATATGGGTTTTGGTAATGTGAGTAATGTTATTATTTCTATCTGCTGTAGCTTTGCTTTAACTTCAACAGCATTGTCATTTAGGGGGAAAAAACCAATAACAAAAAAACACCTCAATGTAGAATGAATTTACCTTCCACTGCTACATCATTGTGTAGTGTTTTCCTTCCTAGCCTCATCTGAGGGCAAGCAAATCAAACACACTCAGGAGAGAAGAAAAATGCGAAGTGAATCTTAGTTGATATCATTAGGTGTCAACATAGAAAACTTAGTTAAAAACCAGACTTCATAAATTTGGTGATACCTTGTCTCTAAATGTCATATGCAATCATTAATATACAAAAATGATGTGCTTTTCCTGCATTTTTGCCTTTCTGTTACAGAATAGCATCTATACACCTTATGAACAATATCAATAAACAAAACTGATGGGAAAGGAATCTGAAATGTTGACTCAGGAAGAGCTAAGAATATAGAGACAATGGGAAATAATTTAAACACATGAATGAAATGAGATAGCTACATTTTCTTAGTAGGTTTTATACAGAACATAATACTCTAAATAAAATGCATAGAACTACTAAACCTTCCATAAATTAGTCTGAAAATTGATGATTTTTGGTGTCTTACCCCAAGATTCGCTCTCCAGAATTCTCAATAAAGCACTTAGTTTTTCTTTTGTGCAATAGCATTTCTATCTACTCTACACTAAAAGGTTGCTATAGGAGTGACACATTAAGCTCCATGAAGGATTTCTATTTTCCTAACCAAAGAATTCGCTTCTGAAATGATCATAAGACTCCATTTTTAAGGCATTGAAAGAAAAACCTTTGTCTAGCTCCTTGAGAGCTAGTGAAATGTAGATATATTTGGAATAGTATATGGGAGCCCAGGAAATGCTACATAGAATTTTACTTATTAGAAGAGCTGTCCTAATGGTTGCAACAACTTGCAAATGAGATAAACATCAAAAGCATACATCACAGAAAACACAGAAGTAGAAATGAACTTTGAGATCTGTATTTTGAAATTAACAGGCAACTGAATGTACTTTTCCCTCTACTTTTCAGCTACAAAAGTCAAACAATTATCTTTATTTTAAAAAAACACAAAACTTTATTCAATAATTTAAGGCAATCTTACTGAGAATTTACTAATATGTTCTAAATGTTTCCACATATGAAGTATATATCTTTATATTTTAATATTATAGGAACAGCAATCCAAAAAAATTTGATACCAGCAACCATGAAATTTAATTCCTCTATTATATGCAATAATTAAAAACATAGTGTAGAAATAAAAGCATAGAACGACTGCATTATGACTTGAAATGTGTGGTGCACCCATTAAGTATAAATAGTTTGTTTTTCCTTTCTCTATTTTGACTTATAGTACAAAGGGTAAGAAAATATTCTCCTGTTCTATCTCCACATGTTGTAAATACTACCATTTCATCCAATACATATCTAATCAAATATGTCAAGCGTATATAACTGAATATATTTGGAACCCTTTAAGCATATACTCACCTGTTTTCCCACTTGTTTCCCACATGTTTGTGCTGTATACATGCACAAATGGTACTAAGCAATGATGATATTATTTTATTTTTCTTTTAATTCTCTTCTTCGTGTTTTAAGATCCATCATACGTTATGAGGGACTGTGGGTTATACATTGTGCTTGCTTGATATTGTGGTGTCATATGTACTGTACATACCCTACCCTTCCATTTCAATTGCCGGAATGGTTCCAGTTATCTGCTTGCACATACAAATATCTCCTAAAAGACATGAGTGTGTTGTTTCTTTTAAACTAATTTTTGTTTCCTGCTTTTTTTCAAATATATATTTTTACTGCAGTAGCATTACCACATTATATGCTTTAGGTATATATCTTCATAGATTGACATCTGTATATCAAAAAAATTCATCATTGAAAGTCCTATTTTATGTTTCATGAATATATACAGAGGTTCCTCTTTTAATTGCTTACTAATAAGCCTTGCCCTCTTTGTATTAGTTCTCTTTTTTTAAATCTTAACACGAATTGCTTTTTTATTATGGGTACCTAATATTTTTAGATACTAATTTTGCAAATATATTCCATTTAACTATCATCTTAGCATTATTTTTCAGTCCTGTCTTTGAATAGCAATACTAAATTTGACATGCTGAGTTAGAATCTATGTATTATGTGGGGTATGGGTACAGTGCTTAAGCTTATAGTTCATGATGCTTAATTAAAATTTCTGACCTAATCCAGGGACACATATGTCTTCCTTGATTTTATCCTATTAAATATATAATTTTCCAGTACCATATAGGTTGTTGTATACAGTAATAATTACAGATTCAAAGTTATAAATTTCTGCATTAATCAGTTTTTCCAACATTAATTCTTAGTGTACCATTTAGCTCAATTCTTGTGATACTTTTATAATAAAACATTCATTAATAAGTTGCTTTTTTCCATTTTAAGACTTTTATATTTTGCCACAAAATTATTTCTTTCATGAAACACATATTCTACTTTTTTAAATATGACTTTAAAATACACTGTACTCAGATATAATCTCTCAAATTATTTTTCAAAATCAATTGAACTATTATTGGATAGATGCGCTTGTGTGTGTGTTTTAGAATACTCTAGTGTTTTCTCAATATAATTATCCAGGAGTTACAATTTAAGCTACACTGAATTATAATAACTTGAATGAGCTTATTCTCAACCTAAAAAGTGCCTCTAAAGAATTTCTAGTAAATATAAAATTTATAGAAAGTTTTATAGTATCTATAATTTTAAGATAGCTAACATTTACTCATTATATTCCTAGGACAACATGCCAAATTATTTCTAAAATCGTTAAAAAAAAATAATGAATGGGAAACACTGCGATAAATGTCATGATGGGACAGAATGAATTTGGAGACTCCCATACATTGCCATTTTAGAGATTTTTTAAAAAAAATTGGGGGCCTGCAGCCTTTGTAACTCAAGATTAAGAAATTGTCTTCATTTGATCTGAGTCATAACACACTCAGTAAGTAATTGTTATTCAAAGACATTTTTGAAAAACCATCAGCCAGCTTCAATTGTTTAACATAATACTGCTAAGAGCAAATTTTAATTGTTGGAAAAAATGCTAGGGTGACCAGAAAATTTAAAATAAATGGTTATGAGGTGGAATGTCCATCTAAGTCTTTGAATAGCTCTGACAGTTTCATGAGGATCCATATGTGCAGATAAGTTCATTTATCAAGGAGGACCTGAGAAGTCCTGAATATTTAACATTTGGCTCATCTTAAAATCCAGACTGAAGGTTCAGAGATAGTTGGAAAAAAAAAGGGCATTCACATACACATAAGCTTTCTCAGCAAAGTCCGGGAGACTTATTGGAGAAAGGTACTGAGAAAATATATGTACACTTATTAACAGACCACTAAAGAAACCAAAGAGAGATTTCAATTGCAACACATGACCCAGAATACAAACTAGAGATATTTACTTAAGAAATTCACCAAATGGCAACAAAACAAAGTAAACAACAAAAATAAAAGCAAACTCAGTTGCGAGGGAGAATTTTACTTCCATTACTGCTACATACAGTATTTTAAATATCAATTTCAACAAAAATGATGATGCATGCAAAGAATTACCAAAGATTGATACATACACAAGGAAAAAATTGTAGGAGACTGTCCCTGAGAAAACCTAGTTGATTTATTTGACAAGGACTTTAGATTAGTTGTTATAAATATCTTCCAAGAACTAAAGTAAGTGTAAAGAGCTAAAATAATGTATGAGAATGATGTACTTTCAAAAAAGGATATCAATAAAGATATAAAAATTACAACTAACCATAAAAACATATTTAGCTTAAAATTACAATTGAAATGGAAGATTTCCTAGATGGATATACCAGTAGAAGTGACCTTGAAGAAAAATGGAATTAGCATACTTGAACATAGGCCAGTTGAGATTATCCAGGCAGAGGGACAGAAATAAAAGAAGAAAAATTTACCCAGCCTCTGAGACTTAACAAAGTACGTGGAAGCCAGAGATGGATGACAAATTCAAAGTGCTAAATGAGAATGACTGCCAACCAATAATTCTACATCCAACAATACTATGCTTTAAAAAATCAAGGAGAATCTAAATCATTCCAAAAAACTGACAGAATTCTTTGGTAGCTGAACTGTACTACATGAAATGCTAAACAGGGCCTTTCAAGCTGAAATTAAAAAAAAAATACAAACCAAACCACTAGGCAACTACTTGAATGCACAGGAAGAGATAAAAAAAAAACACTAGTAAAGTAACTACACATGAAAATATATAATAGACTATCATTGTATGCCTGGTTGCAACACATTTTCTATCTAATTTCAACAAAATGTTTACAAAAATACTTGAAATCTATTTTGATGAAATTAATAACAAAACATATAAGCTGTCTAATATAATAATAGTACAACGAGATGACAGAACTCTCTGGCCGTTAGTATTTGTATATTACTGCAATTAAATTGGAATTATTGTTTACAAGTTAATTATAATCCCATGGACAATGCCTAAAAAATAATAAAAGAAGTAAAATAAGTGACAAGACAAATAAAATTTAATGTGTTATATACAGGTGTTGATTTACAATGGTGAATACCTTAAAACTATGTATTATAATACAACTTTCTTTCCTTAAAAAAAAATCTAACATGAAAGAAGTTCATTAACTTCATAACATACAGGAACAAAATAGTCACAAGATGAACAGAAAAGAAATGTCTAAAAAGAAAATATATATCCTACCTTACTGTAATTATATCAAATGTACATGGATGTATTAAAAGCTTCTATCAAGAGTGAATGATTTGCAGGAGTGTAAACATGATACAACTGTACACTATGTATGAGACACTATCAAAGATTAAGATAGTTTTTAACAGTATTATAATGTATAATAATTATCAAATGAGATTTAGAGTGGCTAAACTAACATCAAACAAAATGAACTTTATGATGAAAAAGTGAAAAAATAAGAATATTTTATAAGTATAATATATTCAGTAATTAAAAGACAATGATTTTAAACATATATGTATCAAGTAACACTTGTCCACATATATATAATATATATCTGTATATGTTTATATATGAAACAAAAGCTGACAGAATTGATCTTCGACCTAAATAAAGTAAGTATAAAAAGTAAGTGCAATTCACCTTGGTGGAGTAGTGGTTAGGTCCAACTTCTCCAGCCAAGCACAGTTCACACATAGCCCAATAACCTGAATTGTGCCCCAAGGCTGCAGGTTGGGGACAACTTAGATGAACAACTAAATAAAAGTGTTTCAAAAAATTTTAAATGAACTAAAATCACAACAGAAAGTAATGAAACAATATAGATCTGAAGAAAAATAATGAAATCAATAAAATGAAAACAATAGTAAAAATGAACAACATTGAAATTTATCTTCTCTAATAAATCAACAAGATGGACAAATTGAGAGTAATCATGAAAAAATAAAACACTGAAATTTCTAAAATCAGAATGAGTGAATGAACATCATTAGCACTGAAAATTATTTTAAGAGGATACTATAATTGCATGCTACTAAATTAAATAATTTAGATGAAATAGACAAATTCCTGACAGAAAGAGACTACCAACATTCTAATGAAGGAACAGAAAATGTAGAGGGATATATAAGAAATTAAAATATTGATTAGTAATAATTAACAGGTGACTATCAACAAAAACCAAAAAGTCCAGGCCTACCCAGTTGTGTTCACAGGTGAATTATTTAAAAAGAATTAATAATATTCTTTCACAACCTATTTCCCCCCAAAATAGAAGAGGATGAAACACCTTCCAATTTACTTTATGAAATCTGTATTATTTTGGCACTAAAATCGACAACTTGAAAAGAAATCAGATGAAAACCTATATCCCTTATTATAACATCAATTTATACACTTTTAATAGACATGATACAAAGCATTCAACAAACTGGTAAATCAGTTCCAAAAATATACAAAATTGATTACGAATCATGAGTATTGAGGATTTATTCCATAAATTCATGATTAGTTTAACATATAGAAATCAATCATGTCATATACCATTTTAATAGAATAAAGGGCAAAAACATGCCAATTTCAATACATGAAGGAGAAAGCATTTGATGGAATCCAGCAGCATTTCATATACGAGATGTTTATTAAACTAATAGAAGACATCTACAGATAACCCACAGTTAACACCATTCTTAATGCTGAAAAATTGATGGCTTTTCCCACTAAGATCAAAATGAGTCAAGGATGCTTACCCTTTCCTCCACTCTTCAGCATTATGCTAGTTTCTATTAAGTAAAATTAGTCAGGATAAATAAGTATGAAAAACAGTAGATTAAAATTAACTGTGTTTTTACATATATTTAATGCAATTAGACACAGAAATTCCTATGAATTTCACACACACACACAACTTTTGAAAATACTAAATGAGTTGATTAATATTGAAATATAAAAAAGTACAGATTATACATTATATTTCTCAACAGCAGCAATGAACAATCCAAAAAAAATTAAGAAAACCATTTACAGGAGGATGTGAGAAAATAAAATGTTTAACAATTCATTAACTGAAAGAAATGTAAGACATGCACTGAAAACTATGGAAGTATCTTTGAAAGAAATTGCAACACCTAAATAAATGGAGAGACATCCCATATTCATAGATTGAAATATGCAATATAGTTCATATGTCAATAACCAAGTGATTTGCAAGTTCAATATTAAAATTCCAGCAGAATTTTTCACAGAAATTGATAAGAAACACTAAAATGAATATGGTAATTCAAGGGATCCAACATTTCTACATTTATGAAAAAGAACAAAGTTGGAGGTCTCACATAACCCAATTTCAAAACTTAGAGCAAATTATATTGTTCAAGACAGGGTGAAACTGATATTGGATAAAGATATTGTTAATATACTCCATGTCTTCATGAATACTGTTGTAGAGATTAAACTTCAAATGATACTGAAATTTTAAAAAATCACTGGCAATTTATAACCCATGAAAATATAATGCAGAATCAAATATATTGAACAATATACAAAAGACTTAAGGGAAGATATTAATTCTGAAGATGATCTAGGAACCTGAAAAATGTGGTCTACAAGCACTTTATTATAATTCTCAGAATAGTAAATTATTGATTAAATCAGATGGGGAACTATTTGAAAAGCTTTCCCAGAATCACTGGAAACAATGAAAATTAACAGATAAATGATGTAAGTGTATCTAAGAAAGCTGAAGTTAGATGATTTAAAATGTAGATTACTGGTAGTTACTGATAACAAAACAAATTGGGCAAACATTGTCACCAAAATTATAGGGTGATATGTCTTCTATGCAGGGCAGGGGATATTGTAGCTGTAATAAAAGGGTTATCTATAGTGCATGTGACATAATTTTTATGACATCTACTTGTGAGCAAATGGGAGTAGAGGGGAAAACATAAGTAAAATATAAAGGTTCATTTTACACTAGCAATAAATAATAAACTATTTCTCACATTTTCTGTTAAACATCAAATATTGGAAGGAAAATATAAAGAAACAGCATCATCATAAATTAATGTTAAAAAATAGAAGCTTGTGACCAGATATTTTTCTTGAAGTTATATTATCTTTCAAGACAAAAGCAACTCAAAATAAAAAGGACTTACTAAAAATATGAACCTGTTTACTTTCCTTAAAAATATTTTATTAAGATCTATTTCAATGAATTGATAAAAAAAAGTAATTCTCATAAATGGAAAAGCTGATAAAAATGCATAAAAATGAGCAAACCTTAGCAGTAATTCAGAAATTATGTAAATAATTACAAATGTCATTACACTTTAGCTGCAAGTCATAATCAAGTGAATTATATAGTATATTGAGCCCTGAAACTAACATTGAGCATAGGTATGAGCTATGTAGTCCTTCTCTATGGGCTATTAAATACACATGCTTCTTTTATTTTTACCAAACCTCCTCTTTGCGGAAATTCTGTCAAAGTATGACATTTACCCTTCCCAAAGTTAAGCACATTGCAGTTATTTTTTTTTTAAGTCTTTAAATTATGTTTCTCCTCCTAAAGAATACTTAAGTACTTGGAATATGGACTGTCTTACTGACTCATTTCTAATGAGTATAAACTGTCAAAAGTGACATCGTGTGACTTCCAAATTTAAGTAGCAAACATACAATGCAACTCTTTGCTGTCTCTTTTTCTCTTTCTGAAGCTCTTATCTGATAGTATAATATTCTGTTACCTTAAAGTTTTCATATTGATATGCCAGGAGCAAGACGATAGAGCAAAAGATAGATATCTAAGAGTCTTGTCTATTCTATCCCTAAGAAGTTCAACTCTCTCTATGATCTATCTCTAAACCTACGAGTGAGGGAAATTTTAGATAATTCCAGACTCCTGTCTCTGATATACTCTACTAGCCATCAAGTGTAACAAATAAGCCTTGCCCACCATCCCCTATCTGAATTTACTGTCCTATAGAATGCATAAACAAATGAATGATTATTTTAAATCATAAAAATGTTTTTGGTAATATGCTTAAAAAATCACTGCAACACAAAAAGACAGTTTTTTGTTTTGTTTTGTTTTTTCCGTATAGAATACTTGTAGTTAAACATTCTAATTGACTTAAGGATGAACACATAATTCAAGTTGAATTAGAATTATGATTGTTTACTTCCTTATTTCTTTGATTCGATTCCATTTGATATGAGTTGATTTATTCTTTTGTCAGGTTGGTAGAATAGGTAGGTGGAGACATTAACACAGCAGCTGGGAAGAAGTTTCTGCATATAGGATCATGAAAAGCAATTTCTCAGAAAATGAGACTGTTTTCCTTTGACACATTTGAATCTTGGGATCTGAAATAAGCTCAGCTATTTAGCCTTCCATGGTTTAATCTAGTCTGAATCAGTGTCACTGTTAAAAAAAGATTAACAAATAATGTAGTGATCCAATGTGTTTCACTGTTGTCTTACAATCAGATAATTGCTCCATTTTCATTAACATTGTTCTCAGTAAGTCTCCAAGAGATAGGAAGTCCAATGAGGGCTTCTGTCCATCAAGAAAAAAAATCAGTTTAATTTTTTGGTTAGAAATTATTTTAGTGAATAAAAAATTAGGGACACCTTTTAAAATCAAGAAAATAGTTTTTTTTTTTCATCGGCTAAAATTGTGAACTATAAATCAAAAATCAAAACCTGAAAATGTCAGAAGTTTGAGCAACTGACAGTGAAATCTGATCTGCCTAAAATAATTGAAGAGATGTTTTTCACTATCTTATTTACATATTCATAAAGGAAGGCAAGTAGGCCTACAGATACAGTTCCCTATTTATTGATGTTATACTATATGTCAGAATCTAATAATATTCATCTGGTATTATATAAAATTGCAGATATGTCTAGAAGCTATATTTTAAAACAAAAAAATTGTAAGTTTATTGGAGGAACAAACTAAAAATACTTTTCCTTTTACAAATATTAAAAATCACTAAAATTATCATTTTAATAAATTAATTTTATTCTCCATTTCAAATGTAGGGATTATAAATAAAAATAATAAAGTGTGGCACTCTAAGAATTTTAGAAACATAGATAACCAAGAATTTATTGTATTATCCTCTTTTTCACTTTCCTTGTTTTAAGCGTCCTACTGCCATTTGTTTTTGTTTTATTTTTCATAAGACATATAACTTTTGATTTTATTCCTTTTAAAATTCAGATTTTTCTTTGGGAAAAAAGTTTATATTTTGTAAAGAATTGGAAACTTCTCCACAGAGTAAAGGAGCCATATTGGAAAAGCATAGAATACAGATTTCATGTCTCCTTTTTTCTTCTTTCCACTCAATCTTTTTGAGAGACAGATGCACAGCAAATCACAAAATATAGAAAGTTAGTTGCAAGAGGAGTAAAATAAGATGCCAATAATGACACAGGATCTACTTTTCTGATTATATTTGTGTCTGTACCTTCTCCATTTCTCTCATATTGTCAATTTTATTTTCTCATACAATGTAATAGAAGTGTCTGGCCATGAGTTGGTGAACTATCCTCTTCAAATGAGAAAAAAAAAAAAAAAAACTCCAAAAGGCAAGAAAGAGAGAAAAGAAGAGATTTGGAGGGAAGAAGCAGATCACAGGGGTGTCAAAATTCCACTACCATAAATGCTAAGCATAGGAAGCAGGAGCAGAGTAGCAAGAAAGTCTTGAAAAAGACTAATTGGCTTAAAATACTGAAAAGAGTGAAAGGCTCAGGAGGATTTTAAAACACAGAAAGTAAGTTTTTCTATCACAGGTCTGACATTATTCAATGGAAGCTAAATAATCAATGATTTAGCATCCATTTCTGTTTTATTCTTGACACCGTATCCAAAAATTGAGAGCCATCTTTAACTACCTCAAAGTCAGAAGCCTATTTGTTACAGGGATTGTGATGCCTCTGGATTTGAGGAGACAATTATTGGACACATTTCTTTTTAATATTCAAATTTTAGAACTTAAATCTTTCAGCAAATATAAATACAAAGAAGCATACATGAAAGACAACTAGATGTCCTCGAATGGACTTTTCCTCTAGAATTTTTCTCAGGTCTAACCCACTCGTACATCAAATACCATCTTGTAAAAATTGAGCCAAATTAAAGAGAGAAAAAAACTACCAGATGTTAAAATGCTCAAGACAAGAAGCCAAGTGAAAATAAGGTCAAGTATTTAATCATTAATTGATATACTACAATAAGAGCCTTCTCAGGTAAAAAGATCATCTCCCATAGTGGTCCATTTTACCTCTGTATAATGGCTCCAGATGATAGTCAGGTGGATAAGTGCAGCTGTCTATTACCACTGAAGAAGGCCCCAAACAAAAACCATTTTTGATGTCGGGGGCAGGGTAGGCAAAGGGTTAGGAAGAGTGTAGAAACATGTTTTCAAGGACTCCTGTATGGTTATTTGGGCAGAAGTGCCTCAAAGAGACTTCTCAATAAGCCCTTCATAAAGAAGCCCTCAAGTGGAGAGTTTGGACTAGAGCTTCAGATAAGTAATGGAATGAATAACTAGGGGCTCCTGAGTCCTCCACTGTAACTCCCTTCAGAGACTTCAGTGCACTGCCTATTGCACCTAGTCTGTTGTGGGCAGGGAATCGCTTCACTATTATGCTAGTTAGATATTTTTAAATATCAGTTATTTTTTATTCCAATAAATAAAATCTTATGAGCCATCCTTCCAGTGTGGCAAATTCTAGAGATCAAATCTTCAGATACAATTAATAGGTGACAGACAACTAAGAAAAATACAGTCACTCTTTTAAATAGATTATTTTCTAGTGATTGATGCAACATTGTAGCCCTCAAATTATGTTATAGGAATACTCTTATCTATAAAGTTATTCAGTTCAAACTCTTTCATATAATGTCAATTAATTTGCATGACAAATGTCACTTAATTTATGTGAGGTCTCCTATCATCATCTCTTTTTCAATCAGCCAACATTGTCTCTTAGTTTCAAATATATGCATAACTTTCACATCAAAAATAAGTAGTTCTTTTTATGCATAGTTTTTAGGACTGTAAAGTGGAACAATTACAATTGCGAGTGTATGGGAAATTACAAAATAAAATTACAAATCTCTTGGCTCTATCTGCGAAAGGTGAAAACAGTATACCCCATGACCCTGTAATTCCACTCTTACCTATATATCCAACACAAATGTATGCATAAGAATATTCATAGGAGCTTAATTATTTGTATTTGAAATATTAATCAAATGCTTATCTGAAAGAATGAATAAGTAATTACATACACAATAAAATAATAAGAATGAGCAAACCATTACTTCACGTAAAAATAGAAAATAAACTCATAATTGTAAAATATTCAGGTAGAGTAGAGCACTCAGAGAGAGTGATTCCATTCACATAAAGTTCAAATTCCACTTTGGAGGTAAGATCATAGTTACTCTTGTGGGAGACAGTTTCAGAAAACACATGCAGTAACTGGGGAGTCTGGAGTGATGGCAAGTTTCCATTCATCAGTGTGAATGCTCCTTACAGGAGTATGCTCTTGCTAAAAATTAATTGGGTTGAATTGTTATGATTTGTGGACTACTCTACATATGCATTATATCTATTTACTTTAAAATTGCATGCTACTTTAATAAAATCATCATGAATGAAAATTTGCAAAACAAAACTTTGTGAAGATTAAAATAACACCAATCTTGTTTATAGGTGTGAAATTGGAAAACAAACAAACCCTACTTCCCCAGTTGTCCCATTAACAACAGCAAAAAAAAATGGTATATTTGGATCTGAATGTGCCCATTTCAAGCAACCCTTCTGCAAGGGAAGGAAACTATTCAGTCTAGTTGATTTTATGAAAGACTTTTTTTTCTTTCATAAAACTACAGTATCAAAGTCAGGAGACAGTAATATCAATGCAGTCTCGAAATCAGAATCTAAGGTATTTCATGAATTAATGCTCTATTTTTAGAAATTATTATAATTCTATGTGTATTTCACTCACTGTTCTACACTGAATAATAATTGACACTGGGTCTATAATTGCAGAGCTTCAGAATTTTTCCCTTGTGATTTAATTGCCTTGGGAGCTGTTATTGTCTCACTGTCAAAATTGCATAAACATTTATTTGCCTGTGAATAGCTAATGGTGTAGCCATCTCTCAACATTTTAAAAAAGTCAGACTAGTTTTGGCAAATATACTTCTTGTGATCTTTGGTTTTGACATTTACAGTGCATCTCCCAGGGATGCTTATACTGACGAAAAGTGTAGAAAGTTATTAAGGTTATTAATTCCTTAACAGCATTATACCAATTTTATCTTGATTTTTTTCTTATAAGAAATTTCTCTTAAGGTTACTCTTCCTGATGTTACTTGGGAGGAAGATGGACAAAAAAGCTTTGTCTAATACAATATGTCTATATATGGTGAATTTGAAAACTGAATTTGTTCTTAATTTTGTCAAAATAAGCTCCCTTTGAAATATAAATATAATAATTGTTCTATAAGACTAAGAAGAGAACTTTTTTTTAAGGGATGGTAGATTTAAAGAACACCTAAATGTTCTGTAAGAGAGGATAGACTATGCAAAGAAATTTAAACTAATGTTATGACACTTAGAGGGAAATATAGAAATGTAAAAGTCGATTGAAAATATTTGCATTTTTCTTATTTTAAACACACATGCACACAAAATGAATAGAAATAACTGTTTTGGATTTTCATCTATCTAATAGTACAGGCAGGAAGGAAGGCAAGTAGGTAGGCAGGAAGGAAGAGACAGGAGGAAGAAGCATCTTAATCTTATTTTTATTTAGTTGTTCACATTAGTTGCTTCCCCACCCCATCCCAGGCACAGGACACAAGCCCAGGTGTATGTGACTTGCTCCTTCAGAAAAAATTGACCTATCTGTTGCTCTACTAGGGTGCACTGGACTTTTGTTTTTGAATGTATATAATTCTACTCAATGCAATTTAATTTTATTCAAATATTTTGAGATTATTTATGAATATAAAGTATCATTGCAAATATTTGTGAGATTACCTTGTAAACAAAAAAGTACAACCCATGAAAAAGACAGAGTGAACAATTTTGAATATAAAGGAGGTAGAAACATACACCTACATATAAGTACTCTTAAAAAATACAGGGACTCCTTCCTTGTCAGAGGTATCTTTAGTGTTATTGGAGTGGTCTTCTATAGGGACCTTTTGTGAAAGTGTATCTTTTACTCAAATCTGTCACTGTTACCTATTACAATAGAAAAACGTTTTCAAATGATAATTACTCTAACTTCTACATATTTTTTAAGTTTATGGACATAATTTCTCACTTTAAAACCTTTATTTTATACTCAAATAAGGCAGGCAACAGAAATTCTCAGGCCAGATTACTTGAGGCTGCTTGATGCTGCACTAAGAATAAAGTTTGATAGAGAGCTAGAATGATTAAAAGCACTGAAAACGTGAGGTTGCCTCTGATACTAGTCCTCTTCATCGCTAATATTCCTTTGTTTCATTTTTAATGCAGTAATGTTTTACAAATTAAAATAAACTCATATAAAACACTACATATATATATATATATATATACCTATATAAAACACTCTACCCACCACCAAATCACCAAGTGTTCTTCACCAACGTCGAGTGCGCTCCGTCACCACTTACCCAGCCCCAGCATCGTGAGTCCCATTCCCTATTAGTAACCTTAGTTCGGTTGCAAGTGTCAAAGGATTGGTTTGGTTTTGTCTGTTATACTTTACTGTGTCTATTCACATTCCATTTATGATTGAGATCATTTGGTATCTTCCTTTATTCTTTTGACTTATTTCATTTAGCATAATCCCTTTTGATTCATCCATGTTGATACAAATGACAGTTTTTCATCCCTTCTAAAAGCCATGTAGTATTACATTTGTGTTATATCACATCTTCTTTATTCACTGATATATCATTAGGTACTTAGGTAGTTTTCAGTACTTAGCAATTGTGAATAGGGCTGCAACAAACATGGGGGTGCATAAATCTCTGCAATTTAGTGTTTTTGGATCTTTCTGGTATCTCAGAAGTGGGATGCCAGAAACCATATGGGAGAGCTATATTCAACTTTTTGAGGCATCTACAAACTGTTTTCCATAGGGACTGCACCAATTTGCACTCGAAGCAACTGTGAAATATTCCGTTTTTTTCCACTTCCTCGTCAACATCTGTTTCCAAACTTTTGAATACTAGCTGGCCTCTCAAGTGTGATGATAACTCATGATTTGTGAGTAGGAACATCTTTACATGTGCCTGTTGGTCATCTGTATATCCTCTTCAGAAAAATGTCTCTCCAATTCCTCTTTCCCATTTTTTTATTGGATTGCCTGATTTTTATGAGTTTTATGAGTTATTTTCATATTTTGGATAAGTCATTGCCAGAAATATGAAATGTAAATATCTTCTCACAGTTAAGTAGCTATCTTTTTATTTTGGTGATGCTTTCTTTCACTGTGAAGAAGCTTTTTAGTCTGATGCAGTCCAGTTGTTTATATTCTTTTTATTTCTCTTGAGGCTGGAGTTGAGTCCCCAAAGTCCTCTCTAAGGCCAATGTCATAGAATTCCTTTTTAAAGCTGTCTTCCAAGAATGTTATGGTTTCTGGTCTTTCGTCCAAGTTTCTGGTCCATTTCGAACTAATCTTTCAGAATTTAGAAAGTGGTCTAGTGTGATTCTTTTGCATGTGATTTTTCCAACACCATTTATTGAAGAGACTTCCTTTTGACTCCTTTGTTGTAGATTACTGACTGTATGTGTGAGTTAGTTTCTGGTGATTGAATCCTACTCCACTCATGTGTGCCTCTTCTATTATTTCAGTACCAAACCATTTTGATCACTATTGTTTTGTAGTATAGCTCAATGTCAAGGAATACAATCCCTCCAATTTTTTTTTTTTTTTTTTTTAACAATTGCTTTGACTATTTGAAGTCTTTTGTTGTTCCATATAAATTTTAAGATTGTTTTCTTCTGTTTCCTTGAGATAAGTCCATGGGATTTTAATGGGGATTTAAATCCATACATCACTTTAGGTAAGATGACCATTTTAACAATATTCATTCTTCCCAGCCATGATTAGGGAATTTCTCTCCATTTCTTTTTGCCCTCCTCTATTTCTTTTAAGAAGGACTTGTAGCTTTCATTGTAAAGGTCTTTCACCTACTTTGTTAAATATGTTCCAAGATATTTGGCTTTTTTTATTTCTATTTTAAATGATGTGGTTTTCTTGGTTGCATTTTCTTCTAGCATGTTGTTGTTTTATATATACATATATATATATATATATAATCATGTCATCTGCAAATAATGATAGTTTTACTTCATCCTTTCCAATTTGGATTCATTTTATTTAATTTTATTGCCTAGTTGCTCTGGCTAAGAGCTCCCATAAGATATTAAATAGCAGTGGTGCAAGTGGAAAGCCTTGCCTTATTCCTGACCTTAGAGGGAATGCTGCTTTCAACTTTTTGCTGTTGACTAAGCATATATAGTATATGATCCTTATTATGTTTTCATTATACTATTATTATTTTATTGTATATCAGAAGCTTACTCTACATCATGATGCTTTTCTCCTTGCTCTTATTGGTATGGTGTATTACATTAATGGATTTATGTATGTTGAATCATCCTTAAATCCTTGAGATAATCCCACTTGGTCATGATGGATGATCATTTTGATATTTTTTGATTCATTTTGCTAATATTTTGTTGAGAATTTTGCATATACATTTACTAGAGATATCATTCTGTAATTTTCTCTCTTGGTGACATCTCTATCAGTTTTTGGTATCAGTGCAATGGCAGCCTCATAGAAAGTGTCTGAGAATTTAATGAACTCAAGAGCACATAGAATATTTTCAAGGATAGATATGTTAGGACACAAAACATTTCTCCACAAACCTACAATGATTGAAATCACACCAAGCAACTTCTCAGACCACACCTGTTTAAAACTAGACATGAACCACAAAAACAAAGTTAGAAGATCCCAAATAACTAGAAATTAAACAATAGACTTCTCAATGACAATTAGGTAAAAGAGGAAATCAAAGAGAGGAACTTAAAAATGAAGTATATGGTTTATTTCTAGTAGAACTAACTATTTCAAATGGTCATTTAAAGCTGCCATTTCCCTGTTAAATATCTGCCTGATTGATCTGTCCGTTGTTGTAAGTAGGGTGTTGAAGGCTCTCACTATTACTGTGTTACTGCCAATGTCTCTTATCAGTTTTAATAACACCTGCTTGAATACTTTGATGTTCTTTTATTTAGTGCACATATGTTAATAAGCATTATGCCTTCTTGCTGGATTAACCCTTTAATCATTATATAATGTTCATTTCTCTCTTTTGCTATATATTTTATTTGGACATATTTTATCCAATATAAGCATAGTTGTTCCTACTCTTTTGTGATTGTCGTTCAATTGTAGGATTGTTTTCCAACCATTGACTTTGAGTCTATGTTTATCTTTTGACAGAAGGTGAATTTCCTGAATGTAGCAGAAGGTTGGCTTATGCTTTTGAATTCATTTGGCTACTCTGTGTCCTTTGATTGGTGAGTTCAACCCATTAGTGTTTAGGGTTAGGGTGATTATTGGTATGTAACTGTTTATTGCCATTTTGCAACTTTTCTTCTGTGTATTGTTAGACAGTGCCTTTGCTATTCTCTTTCTCCTCTTTTGTGGGTTGAGGGTAATCGTATTTTGACTGATTTCCCTTTGTGTTTCTTTTTTCTTTGCTTTTTACCTGGAAATGTATCTTGAGGTTACTCTGAAGTTAGCATTAATGATTCTATGTTTATTTCCTATTTTCATTTGAAAATAATTAACTTTGTGCTCATTCTAACCATCCACATTTTTATTCTCCTCTCTCCCTCCCTACTTTTTATATTTTATCTCACCATTTTAAGTGGTTTTTCTCTACACTTTATAGAGTATTTTTTAGTATTTTTCTAGAGCTGATTTTGCAATTAATTCCTTTAACTTTAGTTTATCTAAAAAGGTCTTTATCATTCTTTCAACTCTGAATGATAATTTCAAAGGATGTATTATCCTCAGTTTCAAATCCTTTTCTTTCAGCACTTTGAATATAATTTGTCGTTGCCTTCTGACCTGTAGAGTTTCTGTTGAAAAGTCTGTTAATAATTTATGGGGACTCCATTGTATGTGACTAATTTTTCTCTAGCTGTTTTTAAGATTCATATCTTACATTTTTGACATTTTGATGACAATATGTCAATCTGTACCTCTCTTTGGGTTTCTTTTGTTCAGAACCTTTTGAGCTCCTGAGTCTGGAGTCTTGCTTCATTCCTCATATTAGGGAAGTATTCGGTTATTTCTTCAAATACAGTTTTTGTTCTCTTTTCTCTATCCTCTCTTTCTGGGACCCTTATTATAGAAATATTATTCATTCTGACATAATCCCATAGATCCCAAATGCTTTTTTTCATTTCTTGTCATTCTTTTTTCTCTTTTGGGTTTGCCTGAGTACATCCATCTGCCTTATCTTCTAGTTAACTGATTCTATTGGGAGCTTCATCCATCCTACACATGAGGTCCTTTATTGAGTTCTTTAGCTCAGCTATTGTGTTCTTTATTTCTCTGATTTCTTACTTCATTTCTTCTTTCACTTTCTGTTGTTTTCTTTTTCTTCTTCTATGTTTTCTTGATTTCTGTGAGTATGTTTATCACTGTTGCTCTAAATCATCCTCAGGTTGTTTTCACATGTCTGTTGTATTTATATTTTCCCCTGGGGTTTTAATTGCATTCACCATTTCACGAATATTTCTGTTTTCATTCTGTTTAGCATTCTGTTTGTGTTTCCATGGGTTAGGTTTCCCTCCAGTGATACTGTTGTATAGGATATCAAATTGCACCTGGACCTTGGTTTGAACACTGGAAATTCTTGACGTGTGGTTTTACCACTGGTTGGATTTGTTGAAGCTTTTTAGGTAGAACCTGCATTGGAGTCCAAGAGTTCAGCCTATGGGGTTGGAGTCTGTGTGGGGATGCAGTCTTCTGCCAGTATCACAATCTGAGTGATGACCATCTTCAACGGCCCACAATCAGCAATCAGGCTGCAATTTCACTTCCACCCACACGGTGGTGCCAGTGGGTAGCTTTAAAATTCCCTCTATTTTGAGACGCTCTTATTTCCCTTTCAGACTAGAGGCAGGATTTCTGGTGGGCAGGTCCTGCAACTCTAGAGCAATATGATGGAAAGTGCTGGGCATTGGGGATGTCCCTAACTGCCTCTGATTATGGTGGTGCTCTAATTTTGTTTAGGAACTCTTATTCAGACCCCTGGAACACTGATCTTACTGCCTTGCACCAAATCCCTCTCTCCTGGCTCCACATCCTGGTCCTGCTGGGTGGGCTCACTTCTGTCCTCTGAGCTACTCCTGGGAGGCCCAGTTATTCCCACAGTTCTATCCCTACACTACTTTTCCCCCAATTCTTTCAGTTCCAAATCCACTATGCAGCTCTGAACCCCAACACTTTCACCTACCCTTGAGGTGGTAATACCTGCTGCTGTCTCTACAAATCCCTGGGCCAGTCCTTCCATACATGTGTGTCTGAAGAATAGGTATTTCTATTTGTCCTGTGTAGAGGAGATCCAGCACATCCTACCAGGTTGCCATCTTGCCTGCTTTCTAATATTTCTTGTCAATACTGAATGACACTCAATATAATGTTTAAAGAACTAATAGCAAATATTTAATAAAGTTCATTATCGTTTTGTTTGAGTCAGAGTTCAAAATATTTAATAACTAAACAAGGACGTTATGCATTTGAATGTAAGCTATTATGCGCTCACAATCAACTAAGGTAATAAACTTTAGTTTTACTCTGAGCTCTACTGACTACACATACATTCTCTAAAATTAGAACTTTCATTATACACATAGTATAATAAGACAAAAATATTGAAATAATTAGTATTCAAACCAGGATTCCTTATTCAATAGCACTGTACTGTATACAAAGCCTAAATTACATATATTATATATATATATATTTCTAGACATATATCTCACTAGGTAAAATATATCTATGGTTTAAAGAAATCCGTGCGATACTACAAACCTTGTTTTAGGATTCTTTCTAATGAATATATCAATATTATAGATGCAAGATAAAATATGTTCACTTACAATTCTCCTCAGTTTTCTAGGGATGGTCATCAAGCAGCTGTCAGATTTGATAGTGGTGGTGTCTTCCAGAAGACAATGAGTTAGTGAGCACAATTGATTCTGTTACATTGTCTGTGTCTCTCAGCTATTTCAGGCTTTCCACATTTTTTGTGTGTGTCTAACGTTGCAGTTGATTTGAAATGGCATCACCGAATAGATCTCATTTTCCCAGAATGACCAAGCAAGGAAAGTCGCATAACCTGGCAGCAACTGACAAAAATTGTTTTTACAGCATCAATGAACACAAGCCAAACTCTGACAAAATTCTGAAATGTGTAACATTAGCCACAACATTCATCCATTCATTAATTTTCATCCATCCCTCCCTTTTATTCACTACTTACTACCCTACCACTTTTGACCCATTAAAATGTTTTCTCAGAAATTAATTAGATAAAAAAAAGTCTAATTGACAAGTAAAAAGGAAATCCTACTTATTAGGACAGTTGACTTCTGAGTGATATGACATCCATAGAATAATCTAATTTCTAGAGAGAACAAAAAAATAGGACGTTAATAGATGCCAGGTTCTACTTGTAACTCTGTTCAACCCTGATTATATAAATGACTTTAGAGTTGTTGGTTCATACTTAAATATCAGTTTCTAAATTGGGAAATAAGTTGAACTCTAGCAGAGGTATTGAAAGAGGCTCTAGGGAGTCCTGAATTTCTGTGAAGACTCATGGAGTCATTACCGCTTTCCATTAAATATAATTCCAGAACAAACTACTTTCCACCTCAAAACTGAATCTGGGAGTCAACTGAACTTCACAACACATTTAAACTTTACCAAATTGATCTCTTTTGTGGGGGAAAAGTCATTAAATTATTTAAAAATAATTTTAGTGAAGGAACACTGCTTAAAGAAATTTAAGGTGCGAATTGTTGTAGTCAACATTAAATTCACCATTTCAGTTCTTCCTTCACCATACAATTGATTCATCTCTACCCAGTTTTCCACCATTCAAGTCACTTCCCTTCCTATAACTACTAATTCATTTAGAATTCCCTTTTTTATGAATTCCCACCAACATTTGTTTCCAGTCTGTTGGATGATAATCATTCCCACAAGTGTGAGGTGATATCTATTTGTCGAATTGATTTACAATTCCTTGATAACAAGAGTGGTAGGACATCTTTTCATATGCTTGTTGGTCATTTGTCTTCCTTGGAGAAGTGTTTATTAAGATCTCCTGCCCATTTTTAAATTTGATTGTATATTTTGTTTTAATGAGTTCTATAAGTTTTTTATATATTTTAAAAATTAACTCCCTGTCATATATATGATGTGCAAATATCTTCTGACAATCAGTAATAGGTCCTTTTTTATGATCATTTCTTTCACTGTGTAGAAGGTTTTAGTTTGATGTAATTTCAGTTGTTTATTTTGACTTTTGTTTCCCTTGACATTGAAGATGTAAACTCTACCAGCTGAAAACTTTATTTATCCCTAGGACTTCAGTGATTCTCAGAATAAACTTTAGGCAAGTTCAAGATATCAGGCACCTCCAGATTTCCATAATAAACTTCAAAAAGCATTAAGATACTGATTACTCACTGAGAAGTTGACCAAGGAACAGGGAGTTTTTCCATGAGACAAGGAAGTTGTAATCCTTAGGATTTTACAATTGAAACGTATACTTTAAATATAGATATTTGGGTTAAAGAGTAAATGAATCATTGGTAGTTTTAAGACAGTATTTCTTATCTATTAGAGCAATACATTTACATGTCAAGGCTATGAGGAAATAGGCATGCTCAATCACTAAGGAAATTGGTCAGTATATGGCCAATATGTATGCATTTACTCTTTAACCAAGATACCTATACTTAAAGTTTACTTCTACGTATATGTAAAATGACATATGCAGAATTTTACTTATTGTGATATTTTCAATTGCAAAATCCTTAGGATAACTAAAAAAGATACATCTATTTAGTGGAGTCTTGTGTAGTCATAGATATTAAGAAAATTATATACATATATAGTTTGATTTCTAAGAGCTATTATTAAAAATAAAAGCAAAGTGCCAAAGACTGTATTATGTGTTTAGTGAAAATATAATCAACAACAAAAATAATGGTAAAAATATTCATCATTATGTGGTATGTTTGATATATATCTATATATGCATTTGTATGTAAATCATATATATGCACATACATATATATATATAGTTTCTAAATCCCATATCCCATCAAAAATACAATTTCTTTATCAAGAAATGACTGTGATTAAGAGTTATGGCAGGGAAAGAACAAAGAACAACACTACCTTAGCACGTTATCTTTTCTAGTAAGAAGCAAAAATATATTCAAAACTTATGAAGTATTCCAAAGAAATAGGATGATTTGAAGGGACTTCCATGGGACAAAATTTGACCATCAAAATTAATCATGTTTATAATGAGTTATCACATATTCAATGGGCAACAAAATAATATATAATTTCTAATGATTCTCTATAAAGATTTTGTGAGAGCAAAAGCTCTCTTCAAAAGAAAACTATTAAATATAGAAGGATTATTAGGTTTAGAAAAATTAGGATTTTGTAGCAATCAATATATTAAGTAATGTAAATTATCAGGAAATTCTAAATATTCTGAATAATTTGTGAAAAACTGTTGGATAATGAGATTTTCAAAGTGTTTCAAATTATCTTAACACACTTTACCTATTAATATCAAGAAGGAACTATTTTTAAAATAAAAATATCTGGTTAACACTAAGTTGAACACATGATCAAAGAACATGTCCCAGTGACTCAAGTGTTAGGTCAGTAGCTACAGCAACTAAAATTCCAGGACCTGGGTTGACAGCCCAGACCATGGGGAACAACCAAAATGAACAAATAAATAAATAATTAAATGCCTTGTTTTCCTCTTTCTCTTCGCCTGTCTACTTGCATTTATTTTAGCCTGCTTCTTCCTCTAAAATAAAAAGAATCAGAGATTATGTGCTTTCTTGTATGTGATGGAAATAATACATCAAGTATCCAACATTCTTGCAAAATCATTAGTGTGTATCCAATAATAAAAATTATAAAATTATAGATTGTGGAAAATTTTATAATTCAATTGATTAATACGACTAATATTCTTTAAAAATTAAAGGAACTATTGAAGAATGAAAAGAGGTTAAAGGGAACAAAAGAGACATAACAATCAAGGGCATTACATTACTCTTAATTACATTTTGTATATATTTTTCAAAAGACAAGCTTGGACAACTGAGAACTTTAGTGTGGACTCTATATCATAAATTGTATTGACATGACGATAAATAGGCTATAATGATGGGCATTCTTTGTTTTGGGTGATATATTCTGAAATATATAAAATATTAACAAAGAAAACCAATATAATTCTGTTAAAAATAAAATATTAAAGTTGGTATTTAAAATATTGAATATAAAATCTTTATATGCTGAATAAAATTAAAACATCATGATATAAATCAATAAAATTATATATAAATAAGTACCAAATAATAAGGCATAAAAATTAGGTGTATAATTTAAGAATGCTTTCAATAAATGAAACAAAACTACATATATATGTATATGTACATATATACATACATATATGCAGGCACATAGGTAAAAGATAACAAATACAGAAGAGATGTCATAATATAATGCAAAATACTTTGTCTTCAAATATAAATATTTTATATAAGGGCAAGATAGAAATGTCAAATAGTGAATAAGAAAAAAATAACACTGTGTTGACCTCTCTAAGGTTAATGTCATAGAACATATTGCCCAAGTTTTCTTCTATGTATTTTATTGTTTCTCATCTTACAACAAAAGTTCCAATTCATACTGAATTCATTTTTTTATACAGTGTTGAAGAGTGTTTTGGATATATTATTTTGCATCTAGGTCCAGTCTTCCCCATGCCATTTGTTAAAAACGTCTTCTTTATTGTATGTTCTTGACCCCTTTGTTGTATTAACTAACTATATGTGTGAATCTATTTTTAGTGATGCAATAATCTTCCACTTTTCTGTGTATCTGTTTTTATTCCCGTACCATACAGTTTGCATCATTATCACTTTGTAATATAGTTCAAGATGTGGTAGTGTGATTACTACCTCCACTTTGTTTATTCGCTTTCTTTATCTTTAGTCTATGGCTGATTTTCATGTGAATTACTTCCTAAACGTGCTATTTCCAAATACAGTTACATTTGGAGTTGGGTTTCAAGATACGATATTTGTGTACAACAATTCAGGGCACAATGTTTGCTAACACATGACAAGCACTAGAGAACTGATTTGAGCAAATGAGTCTAGGCATGCTACAGAGTGATCTTCTAGGCTTCCAAGTTAATCTGTGTTCTCCTGAAATTCTTTCAATAATTCTGATATTCACATAAAATTGTTCAAGGTTAGGAGACTTCATTGACACTAAAACACGTAACCATTTGTGGGTCAAAGTCAATCAATATTGAAGGCAAAGTTTCAATAGTGTTGAATGCAGAGAAAATTCCAGTTAGCCCAGTGCTGCTTTTCTGTCTTCCAATATAAAATCTTGCATGCTTACATTGAAGGCAGAAGAATACAAAGAGTGGGCTTAGACATTATTATTACTCACCACAATTTTCTACTTTTGAATTAGTGTAAATGAATTGGTATTTGTATGAAAAAGTATTTTTACGTATAATATCGTTTTCTCTCTGCTAATAGAGCATTTCGTTGCTAATTACCAACCATCCATTTATTTATTAAATCAGCTTCCCAACAAGGCAATTTGGAATACTTATTTCAACAATACCTTAGAGCAATTCAAGCTACTAACACTAAATTTCTGTCAAATGTCTATAATCCGTATTTTTCAGTAATTGCTTCTGCACATCTCTTATCAAACTATAATGCATAATTTGCCAAGAATTATATCAAAATCATTTAACTTCCCTCAGCCTTAAAATAAGATTATAAAAATTACATTTTTTTTGCAGTTTAATTTTAGAGTGAAAGCATCTGGGAAAATGACTTACAGTTAAATTTGCAAGGGAAATTATTGTAACACTTCAAAGATCTTTATCAGTATAATTATAGATCACATAATCACATTTGAAATTTTTAGTATTGAGATAATTTTAATTTTTGAATCACTAAAAAAATTGATATTTTCCAGTTATAGGCCTTATAAAGAAAATAATAGGAATCCTAAACTGAGAAATATCTTTCGTGTAAAACAAAATGTGTCATAAAGATAGAGCCTTGCCTGGGCAGCTAAAATTAATCTTAGCCTTCAAAATTATTAAATCTCATCAGTTATGCTTTAAATGAAAGCAAATATGCAATAATAACATTCATACTATAAAATATTATATTCTCTAAAAGGAAATGACTGTCTTTAGTTACATCCAATGGGATAGAATTGCTGCAGAAATGAATCATGTATCATTTATGAATGATTGTGTTATAAAATATCAGAACATCAAAAGTTTGTGGTAGATATTATATTCTGTGATAATAAATAAAATTAGTTTTAGCATTCATTTGCTATGTAAATAATGTTCTCTACTTTCATACCATGAATAGTTATAATTAGTGAAATATAATTAATAAAATCATTAATTAAGGAAAATTAGCAATACTCTGATTTACTTGTGTATAGTGAGAGTTAAGTGTATTGGATAAATTAAGGAGGTTCATGAGATACTTTTGGGGATCAGTTTTATAACAGCAATATGGTGATCTTAATGATTTAAAATGAAGTATGACTTGAGACTAATAAACTAATAATTATAAATGCAATTTTAGTCCAAAAATGACACATATTGACTAATTACAGAAAACATAGTCCATCCTGCTGCACATATATTTAGCTTGCTGGTATTAGAGACACAGTGGTAAGTTAATGTAGTATACAATTCTTAAGATGGTAAGTCTGCCTGTAGTCAAGTGAATCAGGTAAGGGCTTTTCAGATGCCAAGATTTTGATTCTTGTACACAATTGAATCCAGCCAAATCTGCATAAAATAAATAATTTAAGATCTGTAACTCTAGTTATGATCTTAAAATTTTGTAAAATAAAATTTCTTGTGTGACTACATGGCTTCTACCAAATATCTTGTAACTCAAATACTTTGGTGAAAAGAAGTTTTACAGAGTTTGAAAGTAGTAATAAAAGAATTACTCCACTAAGAGCTGTCAGAGAGATTTTCACATAGTTTAATAGACCTTTCTTTCAAGATAGTTAAGACTTATTAGACATGTTATGATAGATGCTCAGAGTCATTACACAGGTTAAAAGGATCTATTTAGAAAAAATGTTATAAAGGTTTAAATTCACTTTTGTTTCTAGTATACAAACAAAACATATTGGGAAAATCTGAAAATCAGAAAGGAAGCAGCTATACCTGAGACTTTCTTTTGAAATTATATTAAAATAATTAATGGAATTCTGTTGCAAAATAGTATCAAATTAATTTTTTAAGTTGAAGAGAAAGTATGTGGTGCTTAAAAAGTATTTTAATGAATGAATTTTCCTAATCATGCACACAAAAATCAAATGCATATGAACTTTCACACATAACTTTACAATAATTACTCATATATATTGAAAAAATTAGAGTATACAGAATGAACTAAAATTGATTTACCTCCAAATACTCACTAGTGAATATTAATAATAACTTGGTTCTATTAGAATAGAATCTCATTCATAGTTTGAATGTGAATAGACAAAACAAAGGAACAGATGACACAAACTTGGGACACTTGCAATAAAACTGAGGTTACAAATAGGGAATGGACAGGAATCTTTCACATTTTCATAATTTATTTTCTTAGAAATTTTAAGTTAGAATAAATAGCTAAATCAGATAAGTGTAATGAAATTTCTTAATTTACTTTATTTTCAGGTAATTCTTTTATTTAAATACACATAAAATTGCTCTGGAATCATTTCCGAGACCATATTGAAAAAGACGAGACCAGTGTAATACTACATACACACTAGTTAAGATTTCTAGTGATGACTATTTTCTCATTATTGTATATTCTGGGATATCAAGACCATATGGTTGGAAAAACAATAAATAGGAAGTTGAAGTTGTTAAATAATCACATAGAATTATTTTAAGATATGATTGCAGACAAAAAAACAAGATAATCAATGAAAAATTATAAAAACCTATGGGAAAAGATAACCTGATGCAATTAGTAATTGATAAAATTATGCCTTGATCTTCTAAGAGTCTATTCTTGATTGTGATATTAAATGTATGTACATTCAAAAGATCAAAATAAGGCATAATTTTATTAATTGCTTATACATACACATGCATATATATAGACTATATGTCTATACACATATTTGATATTTTTCTATTATACATATTTCACAAATGTTTGCCTAACATAGATAATGCTTATATTATTCAAATATGCTTTTAAATCCCTTATATCTTTGTTCACTTAAAATGAGATTGAATATTATGCTGTTTCTCTAAAATTTCTCCTTAAAATGTCTTTTTAAAAGATTCTTGGCTTTCATTACAGCAATTCATAAGGCAATTAAATGGAATAAAATGTACATTCAATTTACTCTAACAATTAGTATTACACATCATAATGATTTTTTTCACTTTCCAATGAAGCTGGGCTACTTACAAGATATTTTTAAAATGAAAAAAACTAAGTCAAAAATATAAACTCTGAAATGCATCAAGAACAATTAGAAACAATGTCAATATATAATTGAAGATTTTATTACAGTGCAAACATTTATGAATAATCTTCTATAAACTAGATTTAGGCAAAAATTCATACATATGATATATCCGTGCTTTCTACAAAAGATCACAGTGTTTTTCTAAATATCTTTCTTTCATGGTGACAAATTAACTAATGAAATTTCAATACTACACTGGGTTAGATCTGATGACCTGAGGACTGTGGACAGTGTTTAAAAGGGAATTAAAGGAAATTATTTCAGCAGAAACAAATATCCCTGCAGGATGCTATTTTTGAAAGTAACTGCATGCTCCCCCTATTATTCTCTGCTTTCATTATCGACAAAGTTGTAGAGTGAACTAGCACATCTTTATCCTATCACCTAATACCTATTAAATTTATTTTTAATAAAATAAAATAAAATAAAATAAAAATAAGTTTCCAAGCAAGTATCCTTGACAGTAATGCCACAAAGAAGCCAAAGAAGGTTCAGCTCATTTTTGCTTGTGGGTAACAAAAACTCAATCTGATCTAATTCAGGCAAAAATAATTTTTTGGCACAGGGAATAAAACCATCAGAAGAGCCAGAGTTCCGTTGAATCCTAAGGACAGAAATTAAGGGGGGAAATGCCAACATTCTTCCTATCTATCTACCTAACTGCATTCTGGTTTTATTCATTCCATTTAATATACATGGTCACAGCCTCACCATCAAATCACAGACCTACACTCAATGTTGCAATTTTTAAAACTCCTAAAGAAGGAATTGCATTGGTCTGGAAGAGGGGAGGTACTATTCCCACCCTTGGTGCCATGAAAGCTGAATGCAGTCACTGACCACCCATACCCTCTACAACCATATGACATAGCATCAGATCATGAAGAGTTCTCTTTATATAAAGGAACCATTTGCACAGTCAAATAATTATTTTAAAAATAACATTTGTATCAAATATTCTATTTTCAAATTGCTTTCATAACTTATAGCTCATTTAAGCCACAATAATTTTATAACAAAATGATTTCGTAAGTGGTAAAATTGAGCCCCAAAGTCTTAAATGAGTTGCAAAGTTAACAAAGATAGCAAATGTCAACGCTTACACTAGAACTCTGAGCTTAGCTCTTGATACCCAGGCTCTCTCTCTATTTCAAATTCAGTGCTTATATCACATATTTAGGCATTCATCACTATTCAAAGTCACAGATCTTTTAATATTAGGAGCTTAATACTAATCATACAAAGGAATATTGTTCAAAAGAAAATAGAGTAACTTGAACAGCATGACAGAAGTAAAAAAAAAAAATCTCTTTCTACTGATTCTAACTATGATTTCCATCCATTCATCCTCTATAATCAAATTGGTATCTTCTAATGCTGAATGCTTTGGTTTTCTTAGTGTATTTCTTTTCTTAAAAGATTTTTCTGGTAAAGAATATTTGTCTAGGGATATGTATGCTGAAGGAATCATTTCCCAGAATTAGATTATGACTTTATTTTTAAGGGACTACTTATCAAAATGTGTATTTTCTTTAGATAGTCTATAAAACTCACATACTTCATGATTATTCATATCAGAATGGTCACAAAGGATTTTGTTTCAGAGGATTAGATGGTCATTAATGATCACAACAAATTCTAAAATGAGTCAAATATTTCCACACTTCCTATTTACTTCTTTACTAATAGAACCTTTAACAAATTTTAAATATCTGAAAATGTTGTTTGGCTCTGGACACAAATGCAAATGAGGATTAAACATAGAAAGAGTGCAAGTAACAATGAAAAAACCACTGGGAGTCTGTTTTCTCTTTTCACCTATCATTTCTCCCTCTACAATTTCTGCTTCTGCCCACTGGCCTTACCTGCTTATCTGTACCTGAGGATTTTCAACACTTTCTTTTTTCACTCCTATAGGAAGGACTAATGTATATTCCTATCCTTCCCTTTACTGCAGGTGCAAATTTTCAGGTTACCTACTAATAATAATTACCAGAAAGCAACTGATTTGTTATCATGCAATTTTGATATGTTATCATGTTGATAATATTTTTGTTTGTTTTATTTTATGTTTATAATACTCCCTCTCCACTAGGAGAAAGAGTAAAAATCATTCTATGCTTGTTCTGTTACATACTGTTAAAGCATGTGAGTTGTCACTTTCTTCTAATTTACCCAGTGGAGTTATGGTGGAATAGAAAAGAAGTCTAGTAACAATGACACTTGTACTGAGGTTATCAAGTATATATGCTAGTAAGAATTGAGTCCTTCCAGTTGTCATTCATTTTGCTGTATTTGCCTTGTATTTTGTAAAATTTCACATATCTTATCATGGAAAAAATAAAATCCAAACATTAATAAAATATACATTACCCTTCATACTAGCAACAGTTAAAAGGAGTGAATATGCATAACGAGGGCTGTGTAGCATGAATCTAATGTTCTCACTCTCATTGCTACCATCTTTCTATGAAGAAATCTGATATCCTTTACCCTTCAACTCCTCTTCTGTAAATTTATCCTAGGGGAAGTATTAGATGAAATAACCATTGTGATTGAACAGTGATGCAAACACCTAAATATGTTGGATTTATAAAGTGCATGTTACTGAGACTTGGCTATCCTAATGGATGGAAATTCTAGAAAGGAATTTTAAAAATGATGTAGAACATTTGTATTAATATATACAGTTTTCACAATGCATAGCTCAATAAAAATTCAGTTTTTCTATAAATAATCTACAATATGTTATGATTAACCTATCATTCAATGAATAAAAGTATTCATGCCAAATGATTAGTGTCCATCATATCAGGTGAGGTACTAGAAATACAACTAATATAATATATAATATATATAATATAAATAATGCAGCCATATCATTTCATTTGTACTCTCCTTGAGGAAAGGCATACAATCAAATAACACTAGATAGAACTTCAGATATTTAATTTAGATTTAGACAGTCAAGCACTTTTATTGCAGGACTGAATTTCCACCTCCAAACCAAAATTACACAGACAATTTTAGGTTGCAGATAATAAATGTAATTCCAGGTAAGAAAAAATAATCACAGTGCTTATTGCAAATTTAACTGTATTTAAATTAATTAGGAAAATGTATAATTTAGGAACATTATCTTGCCAATTTAATCTTGTATATTAATCTTCCATTGCTGCTATTACAAATTACCACACCCTTAGTGACTGAAAACAACAGAAATTTATTATCTAACAGTTCTGGAGATCAGAAGGCCAAAATAGATCTCACTGGGTTGAATTCAATGTCTTGGCGGAGTTACATGCTTTCTCAAGGCTCTAGCGTAGAATCGCTTTCCTTGCTTTTCCCAACTTTTACAAAGGGCCTGCATTTCTTGGCTCTTGGTCTTCTTCATCTTAAAAGCCAGGAAGAACATTACTTTGACTTCTGCTTACACTGTCTCATCCGATTCTGACTCTGCTACTGTCTGCTTTAAAATTAAGGGAAAATAATAGTTGTGAACTTAATGTATTATATACATATGTGGTTTACTATGATTCATACCTTAAACCTAAATAATGTTATATTACAATGCTCCTTCAGTAAAATTAAAATAGTAAGGATATTCATGCTTACATAGGACCTACCCAGATATTATAGCATAATCTCCATATCTAGAAATCTTATCAGTAACATCTGGAAAAATCCATTTTATTGTGAAAAAAAAATAAGTAACCACAGGTTTTGGGGATTAGGACATGAATATCTTAAAGGGGACATATTTCTGTTTACTGCAACATGATATTCAATTTCCCACAATTATCCAAAATTTGTTTCACAATCTTGTGTTATAAACATAATGTCAACTTTAGATTAATAAAGTCTAACTTGATAATAAAATAATTTGAGAGCAAGGAAGTCCTTATACTGATTTGATGAAAATTAGGAAACACTAGAGTGAAATTCCTCATTTAGATAAAGTACAAAGTAGAGGTAAATTTAACCTTAATTGAAAACTTGAAGTCAGACTAGTCATATTGTTTTACTCCCTCTGTTCAATTTTAAACAAACAGCATAGAGAAACATTTTATCATGCAAATATGGAAAAATCAGCAGTTCTCAAAGTATGGTCCCTGGAACAGAAGCATCACCTTCAACTGAGAACTTGTGAGAAATACAAATGGTTGTATCCCAACATGAATCTGTTGAGTCAGAATTTTTAGAGGTCTGGCTTAACAAACTGAAGTTATATAAATTCTCCAGGTGATTTTGATGCACAACTTAACATCCTTTAGAAATAAAGGATAGTTTAAGTTAATTTGATTTTGTACTTCTGAATTAAAGCTGTTTTTTCTTTAAAGATTGCTATTTCTGATTTCATATTTATGTGTATCAGAGAGGGCTAATTTTGACAGCAGACACATGTGGAGTATACATTTGCAATTTGTAATACATTTTATTAAATAAACAAGTAAGAACCTAGGATAGATATCTACTTTGAGTAATCAGGGGTAAATCTCATAAGCAACTGAAATGTAAATACTGACATATGAAATGGAAGAGGCTAGTTATTTGCAGAATGATCCAAAACACCCTAGCAAAAAGGGTCATCTCTGGGTCAGCAAACTTTAATAATCTGAACAAATTACAGATACATCAGGGTGTCAGGGACTTAAGCAAACAATGAAAGGGGTAAGAAATTTAGGTTTACTCTAAATCAAAGGGAAATTTTCAAAGAGTTTTAAGTTTCATAAACTGAAACCTATGAGGAAACACCACCCGTGCATTTTTGTATATTACTTTTGATGTTGAAAACATCAGAATGATACACAGGAATACCATTTAAAAAACCATTGCAATGCTAATGATAGTTGAATGTTCCCTGGACAGAAGAGATGAGCAGAGGTGGTAAAAAGAGAAAAAGTCAAAATACATTCATCTATACACTTATTTAATTATTATATATTATCATGTGCATTTAGGATTATTTCTTTAATACAAGATAGAATGTATCAATGAAATCATCGGGTGCAGGAATTTTCTTTCTTGTAAATTAATTTATACGAAATGAATGTTTCAAATATATATATATAAAACTACTTATGTTTTTCTTTCTTCACTGGATTATGATAGTTGGTGCATTTTAAAGACTCTTTCCGGTTTATCTAAGCTGTCACATTTATTTTACAATATTTCCTTATTATCCTTCTAATTTCTATGGCATCTATAATGCCCACTATTGTGAGGTAACATTTCCTTTTGGCATCATCTCTCTTTTACTCTTGGGATTCCAGTTATCCATATGTAAGACCATGCAATACTGTCTAATAATTATTAGATGCTCAGTGTTTCTCTCTCACTCTCTCTCTTTCCCCCCAACCCCTGGCCCAAGGGTGTGTTTTGGAATGTCTCTTGATCTTTGGTTCTTTTCTCAACTGCATCAAATTTATTGATGAGCTCACTGAAGGCATTATTAATTTCTGACAGCAAAATATAGCATCTTTTGCATTTCTAGCATTAAAATTTGATTCTTTCATAGTTTTTTACTTAGATGATATTACTTACATGCCCTTGTCTGGATTTTCTTTAGAGATATTCACAATTTAATCTAATCTAATTATTTTGAAAACCATGTCAAATAATTCCAGTATCTGTGTTCTGATGATGGTCTTGTCTCCTCAGAGCGTGTACTGTTTTGCTCTTTCATATGCCTATTAATTTATTTAGAACTCATATTTTGCATAGACTAGTGTAGACAATGATAAACTGTATGCTTGAAAATTGGCACAGCATTCAATCTATAGGCTCTGTTTTAAATTTGAAGTTAATCTAATTAGGATTTTGGCAGGTTTTGAGGTTAGTTATTGCTATAGCTAACTTCACGCACCAAATACTTCAAATACTGCAGCAATATTGTGTTTAGATGATGGGGGATGGGGATTCTGAAACATGTTGAATTCTGAGATAAAACCTCATAACACATCAGTTAAGGTTAATCTTTAAATTCTGGTTCCACTCTTTTTTCCTATACTACAATGGTATTATTTGTCATTTATGGTTTATTAGTTTGGTGGAAAGGGTCTGATTGTTCTAAGGTTTTGGCAAGCACTGTATCCTGAGAAATTATGCATACAGATCTCTTAGTTTTCCTGTCCTTTCTTTACTATAATATGAGTTCAATATATAATCCTTTTCCCATCAAAAGTAGGAAATGTAATCGAAATGAACAAGTTATAATGAACTCTGTTGGGGTACTTAAAAAAATCACAAAGATAAAATGGAGGGGAGTTATAGATTGCCTTGCTTGATAAGCAAGGCACGTCCTACAGATTCAGAGATGTCTCTGAAAAATAAGTACCCCACTGTTACAAAAAATAAAATAAAATAAGAAAATTGAGTGGAGGAGAGTGGAAGTAGTAGGAAAAGATAGATTATTAAAATATGAATATGTATTGTGATTTTTGCATCAAAGATTTCTAGTGGTATTCTAAATATGTGGTAGCTTTATAATTTGTACAACTTCAACTCATAATATAACATTTATATATTACTGCACCAGGACAGTCTTCTATTTCTGTAGTTTTTATTTTTATAACATGAATTTATAGGCAATCAGACCATGATTAACAGGATTTAAAAAATTTATCACCATTTTAAACATATGTCCATCAGTTAACAACATACACATAGGGTTATGTATATCAATTAACTGATTAATTTTTGCATCATTATCTTTGACTTTAAAAATTTCAATTGTAGAATTGTTGCTGTATTTTGACTTACTATGTTATAACAGGATAATATACAATAGAAGAGCTAATTATGATTAGAATTTGGGCTATCAAAATGGAATACAGTTGAGACATATTTAAGTAACAAAAATATATCCTTAGTCTCCATGTGCTTAATGATGAAAAAAAAGATGGAGAATACAACACAAAAATATGTGTAAATAGAACACATTCCATAAACCAAGTTTTAAATGGGGTAGACTCTGAAGTCTCTGCATACTGCACGTTAAAAGAGGCTGTGTTTTGTGTAATTATAGCAGGAGTAGTGGGAATTCTTAATTAACGACCCAAGAGGTTCCATAAATTTTTGTGGCGTAAGAGATTGAGAAGAAAATTCTGCAGAATATCAGAGAGATCACATTTCATTTTATCATGGTAGTAAGATACAGATACTCAAGTCTATTTTGATTTAATATTTAAATTCTTTATATATTAATCAGTTCTTATATTAATTATTTTCTATAGGACACTGGGTGAAATGATTTTATAGTTTTCTTCATAATGTTTATAAAAATCATGAAATTGTACTACTAATCTTTTTAATAAACAAGGACATAAAATTTGGACATAAAGCAAATTTTTAGAAAAGACGAAATAATATTAAATGCTATAGCTATAAATGTATTCTGAGTGTATTTGATTCCAAAGTCATATTTTGAACTAAATGAAACCCAGAGTACAAATTCCTTGTCAGTTTTACCATACATGTCTTTCTTTGTGCTGAGGGACTCATTTATACTGGAGTTTTCTTGTCTTTTTTGCTAGGATTTAGGCTCAGAAATTTTCATTGAACTTGTGAGCGCTTATAACCACGTCCTTGTTACTCTGCAGTTAAGCAAAGAAAGTTGAACTAGCATGTTAGCATTTTACATTGTAACAATATTTCCATGTGTTTCAAACAATATTGGAATATTTGTGATTCTTAAATGCTTAAAAGAAGACATGTAATTAAATGCAAAATTATTTCCACAGTACATGTTTTACTAGTCCAACAAGTATATACATAAAATTCAATTTTATTGTACAATACCTTAAAGTACTGTTAAATATAAAACTATCCAGCACACTCCATTATTCCAAATAGAGAAAAATCTGTGGGTAGCCATTACATCTCTTTAATTCTTGGACTTTTACCCACACCACAGTTAATGTCCTGCTCAGGACCTATAATTTCTCCTCCATTCCAATTGGGTTCTTGTTATCACAAGTGCTCTACTGGAAAAGCTCTCATTTTCTACTCATGTCGTTTCATTTGAAAATATCAACACAACTCTTCTAAAAAATATGGTGCATACTTCTTAAATAGAAAAAATGTGTTCAATTTGATAACTATTTGAAAGCATCTTATAGCAGAAATATTTAAGTCTCAGTGTTGATTTTTAAATATACTTCACCTACAAATTTTCAGTCTTTAACTTGGATGAAGTCTATGAACAGAGCTATATTTGCATTAGAAACAACCTACAAGCTGTACCTGTACATACCACCTATATGTTACTCTCGATTTAATTACTGAGCCTGACTAAACATGACAGGTTAATTTCTTTTGTCAGGGTAGAGACATTTTCACAGAACATGAAATTTTTATTCCATTAATTTCCATAACTTAATTCTCCAAATATGTACATATTTAAAATCAAGAAGACAAATCAATTAAAAGGGAAAATGATACAAATATACACTGATAAAATTTAAAATATATAGCTACCAATACTCAAGAGCTTACAAAATAAGTATTTATTGTTGGCTATACCAAAATATTTGAAATTATTTGTAATAGACTTATAGAACTATCAAGTCATAGGATGAATACTGAGATCAAAAACACTGAAGAAAAATAAAATGTATAAGGAACTGCCTCTCATTATCTATCTAGGTTTTAGTTTAACTTTATATTTCATAGAAGTCTTAAGTTACTTTTACTGTCCCAGAACATAAACTAATTGTGATTAATTGAGTTTTACTTGCTATTTAAGCATATCATATGTTTTCTGATAGATAACACAATTTTTTCAAATATCATTTAACTTTCCATACATGGTATGTATATAAATAATTTAAACAGCACTCTTTTCATATTGTATTAATACTTAGAAAATTTACTATAAAACTTTAACTCATCTACTTAATGGATTAAGGTCTTAGAATGTAAATTCAAGTTTTAGGAGTAACAACTTTAAACTCATGCGCATTGCATAAAGTAGTCTATTCATCTAGCTTTTCAACTATCTTGGCCTTTTAAATGTTTCATTTATTATTATTTATTGTTCTCCCCTGCTACTCATTATTTATATATTGAACTTCCTATATTCTAACTATTTTATAATTTGAGTATGCTTCTGTTCCTTACCAAAAAAAAAAAAAAAAAAAAAAAACTGGCCTCAGTTGAAAAAATATCTACACTTAAGTTATGGTATGGTAGGCTGAAGAGTCTCAGAATGTGAACTTATATGGAAATGGGTTTTTGTAGATGTAACTAAAGATTTTCAGAAAAAATTGTGCTTGAATTAAAGTAGACCTTACATGCAATGAGTGATGTCCTTAAAAAAAAGAAAATTGGACACAGAGATAAAACAAAGAATGGCATATGAAGATATAAACTGAAGTGATGCTTCCACAAGTCAAGGAATAACTGGGGCCATAAGAAGCTGCAAGATGCAAGGAAGGATTCATCCCTAGAACTTTCAGAAGGAGCATAATCCTCATAGCTATATCTAAGATTTCTATCCTTCAGGACTGTAGAAGGCAAAAAATTCTGTCAGTTTAACTCTCAAATGTGATAACTTTTAGAGTGGCCTTGGGGAACAAATGTATGACACAACTTAGTTTTCTAATTTTCTCTCAAGTTATTTTCCTATCTTCCATAGGGTATAGTGATCTTATTTTCCTTGATTTGAAATGACACTCATTTTAATATACTTGATTAACTACTGGAATTTCTAGTAGAAATAATATTCAAAATGTGTCAAATTATTCAATTATTTCTATTATATTTTTGAAGATTTTCATAATTGTACTAGTCCTTCCCTAAAACAAATTTTTTTTTCAGAAATTTCTTCTTGCAAATTCACTTTCAAATTCTTTGTATATGACAAAAATGTCATTATTTCCACTGAAGATATGTTCAATATATGGAGAAATTTATGGAAATGAAAACTTTACACACTTATACATTCTTACCCAAGAATATTCTATGTTTGCTATAAATTAAGTCTCATATACTTTTCAGTAAAGTTACATTATTACATTGCCTATGATTTATGCACATTTGTTATCTTTTATTTATAAATTCAACTGATGTTTCTGTTACATCCTTTGTAGGAAGTTGTAAGCTAAAATGTGATACATATTCCTTATTATGTATATTACTCAAATTTATCTAAGAGATTTGTTCAGAAATGTTTTTAGATTTTAGTTAATGTCTTCCTGGCATCTATCAAATTAATCATTAGCTATTATACCATGGATGTATGTCACTGAAAATGTGAAAAATAAAGGATCTTTCATTATTAATTCTTTTTGTACAGAGAAAATAATTAAGTTGACTTCAACAACTAATACACCAAAATTATGATTATTTTTCTACATACATACAAACAGAACCTCTCCAAGAATTACCTATGGTCAGCTATAGTGAACTATCTTATATCCTCAGATGAGATAATTTCATGATATTTAAGGGAATATATGAGAAATATGGTTTACATAAGTTAGCAATTTTTAGAAGTAATTTTCTAGTGATGCTGTTAAAACATCCTAGAGAAAGGTAAATGATTTTGCTCACTAAAATATCTACTTCCGGTAATATTTGAGCGATAGGGAATATAGGAAATTAACCTCCTACCTTATGCAGTAAAAAAACAAATTATAAGACGAAGAGTAAAATATAAGAGAAGGAGCAATAATTTGAAGGTAATAAACTGTAAAGGAAGAGATGCAAAGAAAGGGATAAACATTCGCATGAATATTTGTATATTTAGCTGAGTAAATTGACTATGTATGTTAGAGAAAGAACCACCAAAAAGTAGCAGACAAAACATTTCTGAAATTCACAAAACATGGGAGGAGCTTGAGCTCTCATAAACAGAATGCATAATATGCATTAAATAATGTATAACACTCAGCGTTGCCTTAAAAATGGGGTTAAATTAGACCCACACCAATGACTGCTCTGAACATTATCTAATACCATTCAGAAAAGATTTGAAATAAATAAATTAAAGGTAACTTAACTATATCAGAAGCAACTTCAACATTGTACCTTTTAAACATAAATAGCATAATCATGCAAATGTAAAGCAGAAATTGCAGGAGTGCATTCTAATTAAACACTATATTACAAGTACCTTAAAGCTAAAGACAGAAAAAGTTAAAAGTAAACTGAGAAAAACAGATCTACCATTTGAATAGCAATCAAAAGAAGACTGAGTGACTATATTAATATTTAAAAGAGTAGACTTCAAAACACTACTATAACCAAGGAAAGAGAGGAATATTAACAATAATCTATGTTAAATGAATTTTTAATTTATGAGAAACTGACAGATTTTTTTCCAAGATGACAGTTTTATTTTGCATCACTAACAGTAACATAAGATCATAATCTTTCCATAACCTTATTAATACTACTGGTATCATAAAAATCTTTAATTTTAGCCATTCTTGCTGTTAAATAATATTTTATTGTGGTTTTCATTTGTATCTCAAATGAATAATGATGTTAAGAATGTTTTCATATACTTACTGGCAATTGATATTACTTAAGTGGTGATATATACGTTCAAGCACTGTGCTCAGTTTTACATTAGATTATTTTCAGTTTGAAACTGTAAATGTTCTTTAAAAATTGTGTCTACAAGGTCTTCATCAGATACTTGCAACTGTTTCCACCAAATTTCTTGTTTACCTTTTCATTTGCTTAACATCAGCTTTAGAAGTTTAGGTTTTGTTTTTTTGTTGTTGTTTATTTTATTTTTGTATGACTACACCTAAGAAAAATCTCAGAAAGGTGGTGAAACTGCTGAGATTAGACAGGAGCCACAACACATCTTCCACTTCTTTTTTAATAAATTGATCTGTCACAATCTCATTGACTTCATTATTAGTTATACTGAAGTAGTAGAATATTTCCAGTATGCTTGAGGGTAAAATAAAAGCAAACCATAAAACCAAGATTACTAGAAAAGCCTTGCAAAAGGAAAGAAAGACATTATTTCCAGATGGAATTGAAGAAGCAGTTGTGTATAAATAAAGATAATAAATATAGCCCCATTTACTCTGTTGAGCAAGATCAAATAGAGACATACAAAAATCATTTATGATATCCTGTATTATACTAATGCATTGTTGAAAAATGACACATTTTAAATTACAAGGGCAGCTCATTAAATACCTGCTCAAGTTCCATAAATAATAGATATGTATATTTATGCAGATTCTCAATATTTACCATGGATTTGTGAAGAAACAGTGTTTCAAAAAGTGGTAAAGTGGGACTTAGACATCCAGTACAACATGGTGGTTGTCAAAAAGAAGGAAGGTATGAATATGCTGATAAAGATGAGTCTTGAAATCTGCTTTCCTAAATTATAACAAACTTTCTAGGTAAAAGAATAATTTTAGTACTGCCAACCCAGTCACCAAAGTAAAGTAAAATTTTTATACTCCCATGAGCTGGCAGAGCAGTAATCTAATCTTTTAGTTGGAATCTGAAGTATGCCCTAGTGGCATAGTGGTTTAGTGCACTGTGAAACAGTCCACAAACATCCCAAAGTCCCTGGTTCAAGATCTGGGACCAGGGAGACAATCAAGATGAACCACTTACTGAAATAATCAAATTTATTCTTCCTCCTCTCTCTTCCTGCCTGCCTGCTCACCTTCATTCCTTCCTGCACCTTTCCCTTACAAATAAAATTGAAAAGCAAAAAGCATTGGAATGAGTCTCAGTAGACAACTTTGACAGAAATGCATGCTCTGAACAAAAGGAAACCCTATCTTTCAGAGTCTACCTAGAGAAATTCATAGACACATGTTCATATCTAAAATATACACAAAGATGTTTATTCCAATACTTTTTCTAGTAACTGAACAGCAAACTAAAATGATTCTACCTTAGGATAATAAATTAATTAATAAAATAAATTACTTACACAATCAAACTCCCTACAGTTTTTACAATGAATATCCCCTATATCATTGTATAATTGGAATCTCTTAGCTACAAATACAAACCTTGGTTCTGTAATGGGAGTTCTGGATCCTTTTCAGGCAACATAAACTGCTATTTCCATAGATAAGAATACTCAAATTCACTTCATGTGTGATTGATCAAGTATTTGATTACTGACCCTATCATATCAAATGTTTTATAAGTTTATTTATGAATTTCAATAAAAATTTAATATACTTTCTTTTTATACAGAATAAACTGATCTCAAAATCATATGGAAGAATAAAGTAGCCAAGATTAATTTTTAAGAAAAAACATAAGGAAAAATAGGTTTTCCTTACCAGCTGCTCAGATGTACTGAAGTTACAGTAAAATTAAAATGGCATGAAGCCAGCAGAATGGAAAGCAACTAGATAAACATTATACAACAACAAAGCAGATACTAACCCAAACAGTAAAGAAAACTGAAAATGACAGAGAAGAGGCATTATTAATTAGTGTGAATAAACTCATCTTTAGTAAACAGTGCTGTGGCAATATGTCTTCCATATGAAAATGAAAACTACATTTCCAATTAATAACATACCAAAAAAAACCCAAAAACGCAAATAGACTTTTGATCTATTTATAAGATAAAAACTTTGAAATTATACATATAGATATATACATTTTCTTATCACATTTTCATTGGAAAGATTCCTCAATATAGAAAAGGACAATTAAGAAAAAAATTGATCAGATTAAATTTAAAAATATTATTCAGTTTTAGTATAAAATATTCTATAAGTATGGTTGAAAAGGGACCAAAATTTGGGAAACATGTTTTCAATGCACATATTCAATCAAAGATAAATAGCCATAATAAATGAATAGTCAGGATTTGCAGAAATGCTTTTGATTCAACATATACAAAAATATAAAAAATAATCCTGAAGAGAGAATTACATAAAGGATATAATAGGTAATTAAGGAAGGGGAAATCAAAATAGCCAATGTGAAATTTGCTTCTGATTCATAATAATCAAACACAACTTAAATTAAATGTATGTTTATCAGATTGGCAAAACTGCAAATGTTGACATTGTCGCCTTGTATCAAGGATTAAGAAAATCCTTGATTTTTTTAAAATGCAATAGAATGCAAAACCAAAACACTGGGAAGAAGAACTTGAAAACTCTTTTAATTGTGAAGAATATAGCCATCAATTACGGTTCTTACTTCTAGATATTTCTTAGATAAATTTTTGCATATGTATAAAATGAGATGATGCACAGGAATAATTAATTATAGTATTGAAAATTTGCAAAGAATCTAACACCCACCAATTGAAGGAAGCATAAATATAGTCATATAGACAGAAATATTTAAAATGCAGAAATTTCAAGAAAGCACTTCTGCCTAGAGAGGGAGAAATGAGAATGATTCAAAGCATGTCGCAAATGGAACTACTCATTAATTAACAGAAAATTTAAAGCAAATATGGCATAATCCTAAAATTGAATGGGGAGTATTCATTATGCTATTTAAATATTTTATTATTTAAAATGTTTAACATTTAAAAAATTGCTAGTAGCACTTATTCAAAAGATTAATACTTAAAGTAGATACAGTACTGTATTAAGGAAATACAAGTTGATACTGCAAGGAGAAAGTTAAAAAAAAAGAGGAAGAAGAAAACTTGTCATCAGGTTTCAAGGAAAGTGAAATTCTTTGTGACTATCAGCTTTTCAAGTCACTATTCTGAATCTTAAAAGCCACCTATTCCAATCAGATAAATAGGATAATTCATTCTAATCTACTTCTCCATGCTTATTTTTTCAGTTCACCATAGTATTTTCTATATTAATAAAGAGGATAATAATATTTTAAGAAAATAAAGTAACAAAACAAGCTGGGTAAAAAAAATTTTCAGTTATTTGTTTGACATCTAGCTATTTAATAAATCCATATACCATTGTTAGTATTACTTACATCCACTTATTCTTAATTTTAAATAAATTATTTAAGAATTTTATTTTATTCTATTTTATTTAAAGAAAATCCCTATCACTAGTCAAAACAGAAGCACCATAGCAAATTAATGCAATAAAATTAAATAATTAAATTAGAATTAAAATAGAAAACACAATGATGAAATTAAGATAAAATTAGTGATATTCATTATAAAATAAATGCTTGACCTTATTTATAAAAATAAATATCTGAAAATAACTTTAAAGAAAAGGATACAAAATTGATACACAACACAACTGACATTTGCTTTATATCACAGCTAAAATGAAGAACATCTAACAGAAAAATATAATTTTGTTCTACTTATGATTCTACTTCTGCTTGGAATTTCTAACTCGGAACACATAATCATAAAAGGTCAAAAGCTGCTACATTGTGTTCTCTAAGGGGAGATATTATTGCATAGCATTGGCTTAATACAAATAGAGATTTTGTTCAACTAACTCACCTCAAAAAGTTTTCTAAACAAGCTCCACATTCTATTATTCTTTTAGTTCAATTTTTTTTAGTAATATTAATAAAGAAATGACAAAGTCTCTTATCCACATACCAATACTAACTCATTTGGGAAAATAAGAGCAATCCATTTTTAAAAGTCTTTGTAACAGTCAAAATATTATTAATGATTTCTTTAGCTGATAACATAAATCCAATTACATAAACTTAGGCATGCCTTTTCAATTTTTTTGCAATCAAGTTAAATTTTCTAGTATAACCATGCCTCTAAGATAAGTGAGATGATTAAACTTGCTAATTTGCAAAACTGAGCAAATCATGTACACATTGTGATAAAGTCTAAGATCTTCTGTTCTTTTCTCAATGTGGACAGATTACCTTTTATGCATAAAAAGCTAGTGAGCCAGCATCACAAAGAAACAATAAATATTTATGGTCTTAAAGAGAAAGAGAGAAACAAAGAGACAGAGAGACAAAGAATAAAAATATAGGATCTGCCCTTAATATAAATAAAACGTATCTTTGTGTAGCATATGTGGTCAGGTGGATTTTCATGTCTGTATATTAGTGTCCATTTACTCCAAAGCAGCAATCTGGATTTGAGCAACAATGCTCAGAATAGATCAATTAAGACTGTAGCATTCTCTGGGAATTTTTCAAAACAGCTTTTCTAGACAGTACTTTGTTTTTTCTTTACACCTTTCATAAGTTGTGGAGAAAATTTACAGATTTTCTTGTTCTGAAATTTGAGTATCTTATATGGCTATTATCTGATAAAAACAAATAATGAGCTGAGCTCACAGTATCTGTTATAAACATTATTCAGTGGAATTATTACTTTTCATAATAAGTGTTATAACTGATAAATCAAAATTATCATATTTATAATTCTATCATGAATCATACTATTTAACAGAAGAAAATAATCGAGTATTACTCATGTTTGGCTACAGATTCTTCCTTTACTATTAAAAAATGTGTTTCAGAATGTGTCTTCACAATTGCTTTTGCAGTTCCAATATCTTAATTTTATATAACACTGTAAATGATACATTAACTGCTTTTCCATCATTATTCCAGTAATACTGCCCACTTTTTCTTACAAAGCATGAATTCTTTATTCTTTAAAAAAATATTAGTATGTTCAATACGTTTTTTTTTTTTTCCTTTTTCTGGTTCCAGAATACTACTGCAAATCAAAAGATGCATTAGTCTTTATAAATGATTATTTACATATGACTAAAATTTAAATAGACTTAGTGTCTCTGCCAACACTTAAAATAAAATTTACAATTTTAGCATGATAATTTTTGCAATAAGTAGTTAAGCAATACTAACATACTTCTCAATTGGCGTTCATATCTACACAAAAATGATATGAATATTTATTATAATCACCACACTATTTAAAATTGGCTCCTTTGTGGTTTAAAATTTCCAGTTTCAAGCATGGCTTATTGATGCTCCAAACTCCTTAACTATCACCACACTGGCGTTAGCTCTCAAAAAAAAGAACGATCCCAATTACTTTCAGTTATTATATGTTCATACAAATTACATTAATTCGATAATTATTCACTTGCAAAATTGCTTTTAGACCTATCACTTTCCAAAATCAACACTTGTAATCTCTGTCATCTATGCAACTAATATTTCCAATAATCTAAAGATATTGGTATGTACGATTTCATCCTCCATTGATTATATTAAACGCCTTCTGTAACTTACGTGCTCTGCATGATTACAATTTTTCTGTGAGCTTTATTATAAGAAATCAGTAAATTTTATCCTTCACCATATAATTGACCCCCTTTTTTTCAATTTGCCCACTCCGACTTCCCTTCTGGTAATCACTGGTTCGGTCCTATAGACTGAAAGATCCTTTCTGGGTCATTTGGTTCTTTGTTTGGTTTCCCTATATAATATGAGTGAAATTATACAATGTTTGCCTTCCTCCTACTGACTTACTTTACTGAGCATAATCCCTTCTAGCTCAATCCATGTTGTTGCAATGACGGAATTTTATTTTTGTGTATAGCTGAGTAATATATTAAACATTAACTATAGAAGTTGATTTACAATGATGTATACCTTAAAACTCTATATTTTTTATATAATGCAGTGTTACTTCAATAACATTTTAAAAAGAAATTAATACAATGTTTTGTAATATACATATGCCCTTCTATTACATATAAAAGTATTCAAATTAATTATATTGATCTGTCACCTTAATAATTTTATTTATCATAAATGAGTTTATGTACCACATTTTGAAAAACCTGAGTATATTTTATACAGCATATTATCTCCAAGTTAGCACTGGGTCAATAATTGATCATATAACTTTTCTAAGTTCAGAAGCAATTGAGAAATATAATACATATCTTTATATGAGTTTTCTTATTTTTAACTATTTATAACATAACTTATTCTAACTTAATCTGTCTACATACCTAACAATGTATCTACATGTATATTTTTAATCAAGAGTAGTGTTTTCCATATTCTCATGTTTTTGATAAAGTGATTTTTGCTAGAGCTGTGGCATTCATAATTTGCTATCTATTGAAATCATTTGGGGAGCTTAAAATTCCCTCTCCTCCAGAGCTTCTAAGTTCTAGCTGTCTGGATACTTTAAAAAGCTCTCTAGTGATTCTATTATGCCTCCAGTATTGAGGACCAACACACTAGAGCAACTTTAAAGTTTCTCAAGCTACATTTTTTTAACCCTCTTTCCCTGTAATAAATTAACCAGAGAAGACTGTTTTCTTTCTGGAAGTTATTGTCTTTACTATATCAAATGATAAATGGCAAAGATAGTAGAGTTGCATAAAATAATACAAAAAGACTAGAATTGGGTTCCAAGAAATGGCTGATAAATAGATGATACATGCAGGATTATTTCCACTACCCTACAGAAATGTACAACATGGGCTAGATACCCAAGTAATGCAGGAGTGGATCATTTGCCAGAGAAAGAGAGAGAGACAGAGAGAGAGACGAGAGAGAGAGAGAGAGAGAGAGAGAGAGAGAGAGAGAGAGAGAGAGAGAGAGAGAGAGAGAGAGGAGTTTTGAATAAGAAATTGAGAGAGCAAAGAAAGTATCTGTACCAGGAAATATATTCACAGTGCAATAAATATATAGTCCGTAATACAGGAACCTGTGGATCTTTCCTGGGGACTCTAGCACTGAAGTAGTAATTCAAGCTTTAAGAGAGTCATGAAATCCTAAATAACTTCAATTTTGTGCCTGCATTTTATGAGATCATCAAAACACTTCAAGTAAATTACAACTTCAAAATCAATTTCTCTCTTCAGCCGATCATCTATTATACTATATGATTGAAGCTTGCATCTCTTAACTGGGGTATTATCCAAAGCAAAGTCAAACTCAAAGTTCTTATTTAATGCCAGCACTTCAGCACTTTGAAGAAATAGAAAATGAAAATGCTAATCTATATACATCACTTGTGCTGTAGTGCTGGGTTTCTGTATTTATGTGGGGAAAGTAATTGGAAATGAAAGAAAATAGTGAGTTTGAAAGCGGAAATGGTTTGGGTTCAGAATTTGGGGGATTCCTCTGCCACTTACTTATTGCATTATGTTTACAATTCACTTAACCTCTCTGAACCCCTTTCTTTTCAAATATACAATGAAAATAAGAGACTGAATTTGTAGAAGTACTTAACTACAGATAGAGAGAGACAAGTATTATGTTACTAGATTGGTTTATTTTCTCTTAAGGAAGCAGACTAGTTTCCATAACCAAGGCAGAAGAGATAAATAGATAACAAATATTTTATTAGCAGGTGATATACATACAAACGTATTTAGCATAATATAATGTTGAATTCTATGTGTTGTCACATGGTAGTTACATGAAGATTTAGAAGAATCAAGAAAATGGAGGATAACAGTGAAGTAAGAATTTTCTTTGGTGATAATTTGAAAGGCATGGTCCACTTAGGCAAGAGGGGATATAAAGTCTAGAACGACTGTGGCATAACTTTTGGGAGTATTAACAAATCCTGACTATTTAAGTTCATATTTTCCTAAATGATAAGTCTGACCCAAACACAAAAATAGATTAGTACTGAAAGTTTTAGAATAAATAATATTAACCGTCATAGATTGAACTGCATAAAAAGCCTATCAAGAAGGTCCTCTTAGGAATTTGTGTCATTTTCTTTTCAGTTCTGTAGGAATAAAGAAAAAATAAAGCAGCTCCATCAATACGAATGACAGTAAACAATAATTATATGAGCTGTTTTTTAAATCAACATATTTGGTGCCACATTGAAATAAGAGATGTGAGACTAGAGCAGTTACTTGAAAATACAATCCAGAAACTTGAATAAAATGTCAAGACTATAAATATTGATTTGTTTATTTTTAGGCTCAATATTTGTAGCAAAGAATACAAGTTAAAGAAGTGACAATGTGTTTAGTGAGAAACCAAACACACTAATAAACTAAATAAAAGAAAAATAATCTTCAAAATAAATAACTAAAAAGAAATGTTAGGTAAATATATTGGTATATTATGTGTTATTATAATGTATTTAAATATCATATTTCACTATCTTGTTCCCTTATTATTTTGTGCTGTCCACAATGTAACAATCAAGACCAATAATGATTAAGACTATTAATAGGTAAATTATATTTAGCTCAAAATTCCAATCTTCTCCCACAAATACTTTTTGAAAGAATTATCTATTTGAAGATTCAATTTTTCTCTAGCTTATCGTGACATTCTCTATTAATATCACTTAGATATGCATTCCCCATCTATTTACAAAACATTTAAGTTACCAAAAGTTCCCATACAAATTATGTATACTATTATATGTTTCAATAATTCTGCATTAAAAATATTCTATGGACTATCTCAAATTGTGAAAATTTCCTTTTTCTCCTTTTTGAAAGCTCTGTCTCTTCTTTATATATTTAGTGAAAATTAAATGTGCCTCATGTTTCTGTCATGAATATTAATTGGAAAATATTGAGATTATATGTTACATTGAGTGTATAAGCAACAAAAATTCAAAGAAAATGTGGAATTCAGTGAACTCAGAGGATAATGAATTTAATTTTTAAATATTTGCAATAATACATTTGAAAAACAGAAACATGCCAAGAATAGTTTGTGACAAAAGTACAGAGCGTATAAATGAAGAGGAAATACTATGGTATTTCAAGAATAAGAGTGAAATAGAAAAAAAAAGTGAATATTAAATTCAAAAGTCTTATACAGGTTAGCTTCACGAGGGATAATCCAGGGATGAAATTGAGAAGGGATTTTAACAGTAGAAAAGAAATAACAATCATGAGAAGAAAAGGGTTAATCTTGAACCTATCGAAAAATTCCTGGGTAAGGCACCAAACTATTATTTTATTACTTAGGTACAAGTCTGTGTAGTTAAGAGACCATGTAGTTACTTATATTGTCTGCCTCTCACCTTAGACAGTTTTTTCTAGGCATCCTTGAACTGAGAATAAGCTAAGATTAAGAGGAATCACTGGATGAAGCCCATGATTTAGATTGTTTTCCCTACCTGATCCAGATGTATTAAAAGTACTTAGAAGAGTTAAGGAAAAATAACCAAGAGTGTCCTCTCAGACTTGTTATTTTCATTCTTAAACTCTCTTCTCTAAACTTTAATTTTTCCAAAATCTTCAACTGACATTCAATGTAAATATCATCAAAATATCTGTTTATAACCCTGTGATCTCTCTTCTGGTTTAGTTTGGATTTTAAATGCTTTCTTACCCTTAAATTGCAAATAGTACTGAAACATCTTTTTTATACACCAATAAAAGTGCTGTAGTCTCGATTCTCTCCAATTCTTGCTTCTCCATTTTTATTTATAGTTCCTACTGTAATTGTAATTGTTGAGAAAATTCGTAGTCAATTCAGCCTCCTTACTTTCTACATTCTACTGAGGGTCAATGTATGCAGTCATTTTCTTCCTCAATGAAAACCACAGAATATTTCTTTCCATTATTATAGCTACTGTTCTTTAAAACATATTATTCCCTCTGCAGTGACTACTTTAATAACCTTCAGACTGGCCTTCCTGCCTCTTCTTTTTCCACTGAAGTCCATGACGAATCTTCTTAGAGAACAGGCCCAATTATATCACTTCTATGCTCAATTAGTTTCTATGACTCATTTTTGTATGCCAAATTAATTATAAATTTATTAATCTGGCACTTAAACCCCTCTATAAATCCCCAATCTACTTTTCCAGCATTACCACCCTGTCACTATTCTCCAAATGAACCATATGCTCAAATCAAAATTAACTTTCACTGTTTCTCAAAAAGGTTTATGCTTTGTTGTTTCCAAGCTTTTGCTCATATTCATTTCCTTGCTATTGTGAATTCCTCACTAACAGATAAAATAATTACAATTATTACTGAAACAGTATTATTAGCCATGATTCAACATGTACTATATTCCAGGAAATGTGCTTGCTATGTGCTTTAAATGTTTTCTCATTTAGTTTCACTGCATCACTGACTTAACTTGCTATTCTCTCCATCATTTCACAATATAAGATCTAGGCTTAGAAAGATTATATCCTTATTCAAATCCATTACACCAATGGTAGAATCTAATCCAATTTAGGAACACTGAGTTCAGGACAACTTCACTTTGCTCCTTCAATATAAAGATAAAGGCTTCAACTTGTGCTTCACTTCATCACCATTTTAAGTGTAGACTTTTTGGATTTTTTTTTTTTTTAATTTTCAGGCTATGAATAGTGACTCTTTGAATCAGCAAACTTCACACTCCAACAAAGTATGTTTTCTTCTTATACTCAAAACCTCTTACCAAACTTTAATAAACATGTGTTCATTTGTATAATACCTGAAATAAATAGTAGCAGCTTGAATTAAAGGACAGTTTTTGATTCAGTCCTGTAAGGACTCTGTCCTCTGAGAAACATAGAGAAAAGCATATATTCATTGAGTGATCAATACATACTTGTTGAATTGACACACATAATAAGATTTTCAAAGAACAGAACTGTACTTAGTACAAGGTATTTTGTGAAAACTTTTATAATCCAGGTAACTGTGCTGATTTATAATTTAAATATTTTGTAGTTTATCAGAATACATCCTGGATAAAGAACATGGTTTTCTTTGTCTTTAAGTACTGTGGGAAAGATTCATGCAAAATATAAATTTGTACCAATTTTTTTACATTAAATACTTTCAAATCTTTATTTTCTGCAGGAAAAATAACAAACTGTCTGTTACAGAACCATAGAGAAACACCCAACAAAGCTAGAAGCAATAATTATGAATGTAAATGGTGATTCAAAGAAAAAAAAGCTAGAATGAACTGCAGTTATTAAATGCCAGTTACTTTTGATCAAATATACTGACCAATAATTGTTAAGGAATAAGCTTTTAAAAATTTATGGAATATGCAACATTTTCTAACAACTATTTCAAAAGAATTTGACTGTAATAACAGAGGTACTGATTAACTACATATAGTATGGTAGGATTGATTTGACTATTGGAAGCTGAAGGTAAGAAAATGAAAGCTCTTCCTAGTATGCATCATTTAATATTCTAAGACATTTACATAAAGTTATAGTAATGAGACCTTGAAGTAGCTAAGGTTCTAGACTCTTAAAACAGTAATTTAACACAAAAATCTTTCCAGGACATCATAAAATGTCCTACAGTAATCTGGAAACATTTATTTATGGAGATTTCTTCATAAAAGTAGATATTTCTATGTGGCCATGAATATCCCTATTGTTAATAGAATTATTTACTAAAAAGAAACATATATACTAATATTTAATTATACTATTTGATATAAAATTAAAATAATAATTTAATGGATTAAATATATACATTTCCAAACTTTAAAATGAATAAAAAGGAGAAATATCCTATCTGAAAACATTAGCTTTCTATATTTTATGCCCTGTTATATAGCTTTCATAGAATTAATGTCTTCTTCACATAAGACTCATTTATTTTATGTTAAACTTACCTATAGATATTTTGCGTTCATCACTTGGAAATTTTTTTTCATTTTCAACTCAGTATTGTATATTATATATGCATATTATATATACATACATGTATATTTTTTTACTTTTCAACCAGATGGCTTAATAATGGTCCAATTTAATATAGCTTTTCTAAGTATTTCAATTTTCTTCCAGTAATAATCATTTGAAATTAACAGTACTTTTGTTTTATATGTGGACTTCTTTGCCTTTAGGTAATTTAATTATTTTTTATGTAGAATTATATCACATAATAATATAATAAAAAGAAAATGTGATTGACTTCCTGATTTTAATGGAATTATTTTTGAGATTATTAAGAAATGCTTATATTCTGAATTTCTAAATGTGAAATGACACCATACATTTTTTGGTGCTATTTGAAAAATAAGAATCATCTGGTAAATATGGGGAAAAGTTCGTCATTTTCTATGCTGACCTAGTAATAATATACATTGAAATTTTGGTAGTACTGATAATAAAAATGGCATTTCTTTTACTTTTTAAAAATTTATATATTGATATGTAATCAGATAAACACATAATGTTTATTCAGTAACCTCTGCATGGATATTTCAATTGTTTTTAGATTTTGGTTCTTATTAATTTCTGATAAATACTGAAAACACATATTATATATTTCTTTGTATATACATGAACAAAAATAATCATAAATCAACGAACATATGCAACACTCGGAAATTTTGTGTGATTCTGTGTAACTCCTCCATCCTACCACCAGCCCCTTTTCACTTTAGTCCTGAGGCAGCAATTGCTATTTTTTTCCATCACTGTAGACTAGCTTGTATTTCAAGAGTTTATACAAATGAACTATTCAGAAGGTATTTATTATGTTACAATTTATTCATACTATTATGTGCATCAATGGTTCATTAGTTCATATCACTAATTTTTCAGTATATGAATATACCATGATTTGTTTATCATTTAGCTTGTGATTGGACATTTGAGATGTTTTCTAGTTTGGGACAACAAAAATAAAACTGCTATGAACATGCACTTACAAATATTTGTTTAGATATATGCTTTTCTTTTTCTTGGGTGTATAATGGCTAGATTATATGGTAGGTACATGCCTAATTATTTCAAGAAAATGCTAAACTATTTTGTTAGTGATTCAACATGGAAATAGTAATACAAATTGTTTTAATGTTTGACCAACTCATTCCAACAATCATGTCAGTTCTGGGTTGGTTTTAATTATTTTTTTTCATTGTGGGTCAAATTTTCCTCCTTCATAACTTTCCTGATACTTTTTAATGGATAACAGAATTTTTGGAGTGATGGATATTTTTGCAATTTATAAAAATCTTAAGATTTGTTGTGGGAAATACTTAAGCAAACTGAAACAATTTGATCATTTTCAATCTAAGGAAGTTTAGAAATTAAAATCAGAAGGACAAAGACAAATATGGCATTATTTCACTTGTATACAGTATGTAAAGAAACAAAAAAACTTAACAAAATCATATCCAAGTAGATTTTTTTGCTTATAGAAAGAATCATATTAGCATTTACCATAGGGAATTGAGAGTTGGGCAAATTATTTGGTGAAGGCTAGTTAACTACTGTTGGTAGTTAACTTAATGTCCTATATTCAGATTTTGATTTATGATGATGCACATCTGTCACCTTTATATTACAATGCAATGTTCCTTAAGTAAAATTATAATAAAAAACTCTAAATATTTAAGCAATAATTTTTGGTCTTATCTTCATTTTTCTTTGAAGACTGATTCCTAGATAACTGTCTGGTTTATGGATGATTTCTCATGTTTTAGATTAGAATTTACATATAGTAATAGCTTTCACATATAAGATAGTATCTTATTTATAATTCTAAAGATTTTGTATATGTCAGCCACAAGGTTATTTAACTAATTTGTTCATGTACAAGTTTCTCTTCTGTTTCTGTATCTTTCAAGAGTTAGAAAAATGAAGACATACATTCTTCCATAGACACACAAAACAAGAACTTGTACTAGAAAATCAGTAAAGTTTCATCTGTTGTCATTCTGGATCTCTAGCCAGCAAGGCTTGCTTCACCAGAGGCATTGTGCAACATTCTCAAGGTAGGATTCGACTACTCTTACAGTTATAACAAGACAACCAGAATTCTTATGTTTAGTTGTTGGCTCTCAGTAAACAAAACATGGACTTAGGGTTGTCCTGGTGGAGCAGCAGTTAGTTCCACTACCTGCAACCAAGAGTCCAGTTCATCTGATCCCAGGGACTGGACAAAACAACTAAGATAAACAACTAAATAAAAATAAAATAGGATGCTTCTTTCTTCTCTTTCTTTCATTTGCCTGTCTATTCAACTTTATTCCTACCCGTACCTTCCTTAAAAAAACAAAACAAAAAAAAACCAATATTTTCCAAATATAAAGACTATCAAATGCACTAGATTCACATACAGTTTTTCCAATAGAAGAAAACATTACATAACATTTCAGCTACTCCAGGTAGTTCACTGCTATTTTCACCAATTAAAAAATCCTGGCATTCATTAATGTAAATAAAAAAATATAATGATGACTAGAACTTAAAGAAGCAGGAGCATTTATGACAGCTACTTCAGAATTTTAAGTATTTTATTAAATCATAACTAGCTAGCTCAGGAATAAGTCCCAATTAGGGAAAAAACAAATATAACTTACAGTTTAAATAACATACATGCACACACAAACCCACAATAAATCCTGTATCAAAGAATAGTTTATTATTAATAGTTATTATTTTTTTCACAATGCTACATTCATTTCTGAATACTGACATTGCAACTCAATCTATATTTCACACCACACCCTCCACCAGAGTCCCAGTGTCCTCAACCATCACCATTTCCCTGTTTTCCCACACTTCCAGCCCACTGGCGGTCATCGTCTTATGTCCTGTGAGTTTTTGCTGGGGTTTGTTTGTTACATTTCGTTATATTCCACATAAGTGAAACTATTCTATATTTTCCTTTTTCTTTCTGACATACTTCACATAACATGATCCCTTCCAGCTCCATCCAGATTGTTGCTAAGGGCACAATTTCATATTTTTTAGTAGCTGCATAGAATTCCAATGAGTATTAGACCACAACTTCCTTAACCAATCACCTGTTGTTGGGTGTTTAGGATGGTTACATGTCATGGTTACTGTGAACTGCACCACTGTGAACATCAGAGTTCAGACAGTATTTTCTGATTAAATATTTTGTATTCTCTGAGTAGATGCCCAAGAGTGGGATTGAGGGATCAAATGGTAGATCCATCTTCATTTGTTTGGGAATCTCCATACTGTTTTCCAAAGAGTTTGCACCAATTTTCATTCCTACCAACTATATAGGAGGGTTCCTTTTATTCAAACTCACTCCAATACTTGCTATTTCCAGTCTTTTCGATATAGGCCATTCTTACTGGTGTGAGATAGAATCTCATAGTTTTTATTTGCATTTCTCTGATTATGAATGATGTAGAAAATTTTTCAGCTGTCTATAGATCATCTTTGTCTCTTTAAATAGGTGTCTATTCAGTTATTTCGTCCATTTCCTGAGTGAGTCTTTTGTCTATGTATTGTTAAGGTGTGTGAACTCTATATGTTGGAGATTAAGCTCTTATCTGGTGTATGCTGTGTGAATATATTCTCCAATTTCATGAGTTGTCTTTTTTATTTTATTGGTGATTTCTTTAGCTATGCAGAAGCTCTTCAGTTTGATGTAGTCCCAATTACTTAGTTTTACTTTGGCCTCTTTTGCTATAGCTGTTTCTTCCTCAAAGATCTCCTTGAGGTTGAGGTCCTGGAGTGATTTTTCCACGTTGTTTTCTAAGCATTTTATGACTTTGGTTCTTATGTCCAGGTCTTAGATCCAACTTCAGTTAACTTTTTTGTATAATGATAATGAGTAATCTCTTTCTTTCTTTTTTTTTTTTTTTTTTTTTTGGCAGATGGGTTTCCAGTTTTCCCAGCAGTATTTGTTAAGCAGATTTTCCTTAGTCCATTACATGTTCTTGGCACCTTTGTAAGAGATTAACTCTGTATAGCTGTGGCTTTTTTTCTGAACTGTCAGTATGATTCCACTGATCAGTGTGTCTGTTTTTGTTCTAATACCAAACTGTTTTGATGATGACTTCCCTATTGTATAGTTGGAGATCAGGAGTGTGATTCCTTCACTTAGCTTTTTTTTCTCCTAAGATAGCCAAAGGGCTATTTGATGCCTTTTGTGATTCCATACAAACTTCTGAGTGATTTGCTATGTTTCCTTGGAGAATGTCCCTGGGATGTTGATGTGAATTGCATTACATCTGTATATTTTTTGAGTCAAGTGACCATTTTTGCTATGTTGATTTTTCTAATCCACATGCATGAATATTTTTCCATCTCTTTGTGTCTTCTATTTCTTAAAGTCTAGAACTTTCTTTCTTAAATTTATTCACGGGAATTTGATCTTTTTTGGTGCCATTGCGAATGGGATTTCTGTCCAATTTCTTTTTCTTCTGCATCATTGCTTATATATATGAATACTACTGAACTTTGTGTGTTTATTTTATATTCTGCTACTTTGTTGAACTCATTTGTTCGCAGTTTTTTCATGGAGTTTTTAGAATTTCTAGGTATAAAAATTGTATCATCTGAAAAATAATGATACTTTTATTTCTTCTTTTCCAATTTGGATTCCTTTAATGTGCCTTTCTAGCCTTATTTCTCTGGTCAAGACTTCCAGGACAATGTTGAATAACAGTAGTGAGAGTGAGGAGTCTTATCGCATTGCAGATATTAAGGGAAAGGCTTTCAGTTTTTCACCATTGAGTACTAAGTTGTCTGTATGCCTGCTGTACAATGCTTTTATTACATTCAAGTATGTCTGTTCTATTCCTATTATGGCAAGAATTTTTAGCATGAATGGCTATTGAGTCTTGTCAAATCCTTTTTCTGCACCTATTGAGATTATCATATGTTTGTTTTTTTTATTGCCCGTACTTTGTTGATAATGTATATTACTTTGATTGATTTCCATAAGTTGAACCACCCTTGCATACCTGTAATGAAACCCACTTGATCACAGGGTATAATTTTTTTTGATGTGTTGTTGGATGCTATCTGGCAAGATTTTTGTATCTATAGTCATCAGTAATGTTGCTCTATAGTTTTTTTGTGTGTGTGCTATATTTATCTACTTTTGGAATCAAGATACTATTGGCCTCATAGTATATATATGGGAGTTTTTCCTCCTTTACAATTTTGTGGAAGAGTTTAAGGAGGATGGAGATTAGTTCTTCTTTGAATTTTTGGCAAAATTTACTAGTGACACCATCTGTATCTGAGCCCTTGTTTCAGAGATTTTTATTATTATTACTGCTTCATTTTCTGTGCTTGTGATTGGTCTGTTTAAGTTGTCTGTGTCCTTCTGGTTCAGTTTTGGGAGGTGGTAGCATCCTAGAAATCTGTTGAATTCTTCATGATTGATTAATTTGTTAACATATAAGTGTTCATAATAGTCTCTCATGATCCTTTGTATTTCTGTGATGTCAATTGTTATCTTACCTCTTTCATTTCTGACTTGGGTTTTCTCTCTCTCTTCTTCCTAGTGAGTCAGCTAGGGGTGTTTCAATTTTGCCTACTTTATTCAGAGAGCCAGCTCTTGGATTCACTGATCATTTGGATGGTCTTCTTATTTTCAATTTTAGTTACTCTTGCACCTATTTTATTATTTCCTTCCTTCTGCTGAATTTTAGTTTTAATTGTTCTCCACTTTCTAATTCCCTCAAGTCTGAGGTTAGGGATTCGATTTGGGATCTCTCCTGGTTTGTAATGTGCACTTGTATGGCTGCAAACTTTCCTCTCAGAACAGCTTTTGTCACATCCCCTAACTTTGGAAATCTCTTCTCCAAATTTTCATTTATTTCCAGATAAGTCTTAATTTCATCTATAATTTTCATCAGTGATAGAAGGGGATTTTCAGAATCATGTTCAATCTCCACATCTTTGTGGTTCCTCCATTTTTGTTCCTTTGATTCATTTCTAATCTCACCATCTTGTGTTCAGAGAAGATGCTATGATTTCAATCTAAATTTGCTGAGGCTTGCCTTATGTTCTAGAATATAATCTATCCTTGAGAATGTCTCATGTACACTTGAGAATAATGTATACTCTTTTTTGTTGGGGCATGTTTGCTAGGTCCATGTGGTATATGTCAGGGCATTCATTTGCTGATTTTCTGCTTGGATGATCTATTTATTGATTGAAGTCCCCAGATATTATTGTGCTACTGTCAGTGTCTAATTAGTTCTGTCAGTATTTGTTTTATGTATTTACATAGTCCTGAACTGAGTGGATATATAGATGATAGTTATTTCTTCTTGATGAATTACTCCCTTAACAACGATGTTATGTCCATCCTTGCCTTGTCATACACTTTTTAGTTGGAAACTTGTTTTATCTGCTATTAGTATTGCAGTTCCTGATTTCCTTTCAACACAGTTTCTTCAAAATATTTTTCCAAAGCCCTTGACTTTCAACCCATGTCTGTCTTTGGCTCTGATATGTGTTTCTTGTAGGCATAATATTGATGAGTTAAATTTATTGATCTATTTAACCACTAATTGTCTTTTGATTGGTGATTTCATTCCATTCACATTTAGGGTGATGACTGAATTATAAGGCTTTTTTACTGTTATCTGTGGCTTTGTTTTCTGCTGCTCAGTTGTTTCACTTCCTATTCAACCCTCCACTCCCCGCCCCGTTTACAATGGTTTACATTGTCTATTTTGTCAGCTTTGTCTAATTTCCAGCTACCTATCTCTTTAGAATTGAGTTCTGTGCCTGTCCCATAGGTTGTCTAACTGTAATGCTCTATGATGATAGACTGTGATATGAACCAATGCTATATCATATTCATATATTTGTATAGGTTTCCTGTTTTTCTATCTTCCTTCATAGTTTTGTATTATCTCCTGTTGGTCTCATCTTTGTTTCTTCTTTTGATTTTATGTTTATCACCATTCTAGAAGCTTGGTGGATCACTGTTTTTGCTTTCCTTGTTGTACGGAAACTTTATACAGTTCTGGAATGACAGGCATGGTGATAGAAAAATGCACTTTTTTATCATTAAAGACTTTTATTTCTCCATCATATTTATATGATAATGTTGCAGGACAAGAGTATTCTTGGCTGGTAGTCTCTGTCTTTTAGTATTTTGACTATGTCACTTAACTCTCTCCTAGCCTGTAGGGTTTCTGTTGAGAAGTCTGATGATAGCCTGATGTCCCTTTGTAGTTACATTTTTCTTTTCTCTAGCAGTCTTGAATAGGTTTTCTTTATCATCAATCTTTGCTAGTTTTACTATGATGTGTCTATGAGTAAACCTATTTACATTTAGAAATTTTGGTGTTCTCTCCTCTTGATCATTCATGGTTACTTTCTGTAACAAATGTGGAATTTTCTGCTATGACTTCTTTAGTTTTTTTGTTCCTTTCCCCTTCTCCTCTCATTCTGGGACACCTATTATGCTTATTTTGTTCTTCTCATAATCTCTGATGTTTCTCACAGGGTTTCTTCATTTTTCCTCAGTCATGCTTCCCTCTCCTTTTCCTTGTCTTCAAAATATGATATCCATTACTCTGCATGACTGAGTCTGTTTATGGAGGTTTCCATGTTTACTTCAATTCCTTAACTGCATATTTCCACTCTATCACTTCTGGTAGGACTTTCGAGGCCACTGTCTCCTTGGTGAAGTAATCCCTTTGATCCGTCTCATCTTTTCTGTGCCTTTCTAATTGTCTTTGGGTAGTCATGTGTGCTTCCTGCATTTCACTCAGATTTTTAATAACTGTCATTTTGAACTCTTTTCTATTAGGTTGTCCTAATCCATATCAACGGAGTGCTTCTCTGGTGAGCTCTTGACATTCTTTTTGGATAACTTCAGTTTTTATGGGTAGCTTAGATTTTGTCATGCTTTTCTTCTCTGCCTTCAATTTAGCTCTATGGTTTAATTTTTCTTTTACTTTAGACTTCTTATCTACATGATTATGTGTCAGGCGCCAACCCCTTGATTTCAGTAGGGATGGGGCTGGTTCTGTTCTCTGATACACTCTTGGTGAGTTAGTAATGCCTTTCTAGGTGGTGCTTGAAAGCTTTGCAGTTCTCAGCACAAGGAGTTTCATAAGCGGCCTAGCTGCAGTCTAGGAATACAGCTCTCAGGTACTCCAATTATGTAATTTAGGATTATGAGTCTGGGTCTGAGTCGAAGCACAATGGGTGTCCTAGTTGGCATTTGTTCTTAGCATTGGCTGGGCAGGGTGTGATCGATGACTTGCAAGTCCAGAGGCCTCGTGAGACTCATTCAGGGCCCAGTAGTTGGGCATATGGGTCCAACTAACATATGCTGGTTCTGAGCTGAGACCTGATGGATAGGCTCTTGTCCTTGGCCAGTTCATTTGGGTCTGGTGATCCATGGTCATGAGGAACAAGGTCTGGTGTTGCTGGGGCATAGCAAGCATGGTGAAGCTGGACAGGCACAGCTCTATGTCTCTTTTGGACAGGTCTGTTTGTCTTGGATCCTGGGAAACCAAGACCTAGCGTTGTTGTAGGTGCAGCAAAGCTGGATGAGTAAGCTGGGTGTGTGCAGCTCAGGGCATCTTTCAGGCAGGTCCAGTGATCCAGGGTCCCAGGGATCAGTAGCTTGGGGTCTCTCTAACTGGCAAGCACAGTGAAGCTGGGTGAGCACTGTCCTGGGACTCCTCTGGGCAGGTTTAGTGATGGGGATCCTAGAGAATAGAGGCCCAGGGTTGATGGAGCTTTACGTGTGCAGGGAAACTAAGTGGGTGCAGCACAGGGCCTCTTCAGGTGTGTCTGGCGAGCCGGGGTCCCAGGGAGAAGAAGCCTGGTGTACCTGATGAGCACAGCAAAGCTGGGCAGCCATCATAGGGTCTTTTCTGAGTGGGTCCAGTGATTAGGATCTGGGGCTAAAATGAAGTATATTAAAAATCATATTACACAACATTTTTTTTACTTTCCTTCAATAGTCTTCCTAAATGTGTTTGTTGTACAAAATTTGTTAGTTTTAAAAACTAGTTTTTCTAATTATCTTCACAAGTTTTATATTTTTGTATTTATTTTCTTTCGTATTTATTTTTTAATCTTTTTTGTTATGCTGATTTTTCAGATTCCTATAGCTTTATTTTCTTTTTTGACTTCATTTCACATACGTGTATTTCTTAAATTTCTTGTATTGAATGCTTAATTTATTTATTTTTCTTCTTTCTTGACTAAAATAAAAATAGTAGTCTTTGTATCCATCAAAGGCTAGTTTTTCTTTTTCTTTTTTGCATATTCTACAAAGAGCAATACTCTTGAAGAGAAGATAAATATATTCCTCTCATTTTCTATTTTAAGCTAGTAAACCCTAAATTTAATTAAACTGTGGTCATCAAAATAACAGTTCTTAAAATCTTAAACCATCTTAAAACACCACATATTTCCTAGATGAACCAATCAGTTAAATTGCATTCAATTCACCATAACAAGAGGAATTTGGGGAGCTATACAAATGGCAATAAAATACATATGGAGGAAATATTAAGAAAAACAATGAAAAATAAAGTATTTTGTGTAGAAATCTCTTATGAGGTATTAATAAATCATAAACTACTATAATTAAGTCAGTTTGTAGTGATATATAACTAGAAAGAGACATCAAAAGAGTATTGTTAGTTCAGATAAATCCAAATATATATTAATATTCAGATGTGATAAATATGAAATTAAAATTGTTAAAAATAGCAAGTTCCTGCAATAACAACTTTATAAATATTTGTGTTGCTTCACTATATATTTCTACCATGAAAGTATTGATACATTAAGAATTTTTATATAAAAATGTAAAAAGGACCATATTAAAAATTTAAAATAATCTCTCAGTAGGAATGAATTTTTAACACATACCACAAATTTAGAAGTCATAGTTCATGATAATTTATTTTTGGCAATAATAGAAAGCAGATATGGAACTCTTCGATAATGTGCTACTTTGAAATCAATTTGAAAACAAATACAATCTCAAAATTTATTTTTTGACTTAGATATCTAAATTCCATCATCTTATTTTTCAATTAGTTTCCAATGGACAAAGAAAAAAGTAAGCTAGATATGTTAATTTTTCTCATTGTTTACAAAAGCAACACCAAAACAGATAACCAAGAATTACTTCATCATAAATCATTTAACTTTTACATGACAGTGATATAATTAAATATCCTTTAATTATTTTAAAATAATAATATCAATGTCTATTGGTTGATATGGAAATATTACCAAGATAAAATGTTACAATCATTTAAGCTAGGAAGGATTACAAGTACAAAATGGAAATATGATGATGTGCAATTGACTGAAAAAAGTAGAATATATTTCTATATTTACACTTATATAATAATGAAATATGGAATTCCTTATATATACATTATTTGAATATGTATACACATTTCAAAAATTTCAGGTGGTAAAATGAATAAGATAATCAGCAAGAATTTTACCTTCATTTTCCACTTTCACTCCCACTTTGTTTCTCTTTATATGCCTGTATCATTTTATAATAGTAAAAGAACAATTACTTTCCCTACTTTTGTGTTTCATGATTTGGGGTAATGTATACACGAATACCTATTATCACATGTGTTCCTTAGCCTGAAATAAAGGATTTTAATTTATAGTCATGTAATTAAAAGGATATAAGTATTTCAGTACCAAAAATATATAGGAGGTAACCTAGAAAAAAGTTACGATAAACATGAAATTATAGACTGTGCTAAGGGTCTCCACAAAGCTTTCTTACCTGAGAAATAGAATCTTTTGGAAATGGGGAGAAACATGCCTGAGAAACCCTTAAAGATCTCTAGATTTGCAGGTGAAGTTTGAACACATCAGCCATGGCTCACAAGAGCATCAGGTTGATAGACCCTAGACCCAAAACAAAAGAGACGGAGACAAGGGAGTTGACACACTCTGTGGCACCCACTTGCAGGCCAGGAAAGCTCCCTCCTGAGAAGAGACAGAAGGAGTAATCTGAGGGAAGCTGTGAGAGAGAAGCTTTTAAGGGGATAGTCTCTGACTAGCATGGAGCGGGCTAGAAGCAGTATTCTGATAAGGCCCTCTGGCTGAGCTGTTGATTTAGGGGGAGGGAGTCAATGGACTGGAATGTTAGGCAAGTGCGGAGGGGTGGGGATGGAGTCCTTGAGTTCAAACAGGAGGGGGCATTGAACAGCATCTGATCTTCCTTCAGGCAGCAAAATGTTCCATTTCCCATGCTTGGTTAGAAAGTGACAACTTTCAGTCCTTTTGTCTTCTTTTGTCTCCTGTATCACTTTTCATGTCTGCTGACTCCCACCTATCCTTGAATGAGCCTTGTGGCTGTTCACAGGTCACAAACATTTTCTTTTAATATCATCAACTGCACTGACAAAATAACTTGCAGGTCACAGTTGAGACAACATGTGGGAATACTGAGGATGTAAGGGCTGTACCTGATAGAGAAAACAACAGAAAGGAAAGAACACTAATCCAGACAATAACTGGCAAAGTAACTTAAAAAACAACAGCAAAAGCATATATAGAAAGCAACAGCTTCATCAAACACAAAGAAAGGAAAATACAAAGATAAATTCTTCTTGGCTAGCCAGTGACTCTGGCATCTTCCCACTTAAGTTAATTAATTGCTCAACCAGTGACATAAATTTACATCAACCAGACCTGCAACTTAAGCTCTAAAAGAACCTTCTAACAGAGAACAAGTGAACAGCTATTGGTACCAAGGAGAGGTCATGGATTAAGGCTATAGCAGAATATAAAAGGAAAAAATATGTTCTAGAAAATAAACTGAGCAACCACTCAAAATAACAAATATGCCTAGTGTGGTCAGATCATCTATAATAATATCAATACCACAAGTATTTACAAATCATTCCATTGAAACAATGATGAAGGGAATTTCCACTTATTCACACCTTCCAAAATTTTCCACCTTCCAAATTTTATATATAAAATAAAAGGTATTTTTTTTCAAGTAGTCATCTCTCCTCAGATTGCAGGGAATCAATAATAATGAAACCAAACTTCTCTGACCAATTCTTTGTATAGGCTACCTGCTAATGGACAACTGGAAAAAAACTTTTGTCCCCAAAGAAAGAGAAAGCTGGTATATTAAAGCGGCGCCACTTATGTAGTGAGATTGCTTCAAACTGAAGAAACCTGAAATTAAACTCTTACTCTTTTGTAATAGACTGCAAGCAAACATGCTCAACTGTTGCCCCAGAGAGATATACTATTTTAATTGGCTTAGAAAGAAAATGTGCATTCTAAGAGAGGCGAACATTTCCCAAAGCATTTTGTCATGCAAATGTCCTTAAAAGTATAGTACAGTTCTATAAGCTGCCAGGGTTTTTATTTGTAGACATGCAGATATATGAGACACTCAAGGAAAATTGTCTCCCCACATTTTACAAGACAAATTGTAGAACTATTACTATAATGTAAATATCATATATTTACAGGGGACTTGATGAAGTGACTAAGAGCTCAACCAGAATAGCCATCTTCCTCAAAAGACAGATTTGTATTTCCCATGATTTAAAAGACAGACTGAATTTTATTTTCAGAGAATGATTTAATTTTTTGAAAGTATAAATCTCTCACACACCTTTCAAAACTTTTGTTTAATCTATGATTAATCATAATTTGCATATGGCATTCAGCATACCAGTTTATTACAAAGCCTTAACTCAATGGTTCTGTTTACTTAAGAGTCTAAAAGCACTTTGCAAATTTAAGAAACTCCTGGCAAATGTCTAATCCCAGTTTTGAAAGGGTTATTGTACCTGACAATTCACATGGGTGTGTCACATAGAAAATTACTCAAGACTTTATAGATAGAGGTCTAATAGTGGGAAGTATCGAGCTTTGCATTTTTATGAATACCACTATTTTAAACATTGACATAAATTTTGACTTTGCAAACAGCATCCAGAAAGAAAGAAGAACTACTAGTCCTAATTTGGTAGCTTTGTACCCTGTAAATACTTTCTTGAAATCTTAAGGACTCTCATGGATTTGTTATTTCAATTACATATTTGATGATACATGCTATCTGAATTGAAAAGGCTGTTTGAATGTCCCTGCATAAAACTCAGTCAATTCACAGAGGAATGTTAAGAGAGCATAGATTTATTAATATTAGAATACTTGATATGTAGGAACACACAACAGAGGAGAGATGCTTTCTCTATTTGATGGCAGAAAATTCATATATTATGTAGTATATAATAATATATAATAGGAAAAGGCAATTGCTCTACTGAATGACTTTGGTACCACGATAAAACACAGCAGCTATGCATTTTCTTCCCCTCAAATAGGGTTTGGAGTCATAGCTGAATCATAGAAAGGAACAGCTAACCATTTATAAAATAAATGAAGTCCAACAAGATCACAAATTACTAATATTTGCAAGTTGAAGGCTTGCTATTATATTATTTCATAATATAATAAATTATAGATGATGCATGTTATAATCTATAAAATCCCATAGGAATTAGTGAGTAGCAGCAATACACAAACCTTACTTTTTTTTACTTAATCTATTTTAAGTATCATGCATATACGAATATATTTAGGAGATATATACATATATATATATATATATCAGAGTGCTGTAACAGTGTGAAGAACTTTGAAAATTATCTACAACCTGGCATAGATCAGTAAGGCAGAATCTAAAATATTGTGCGGAAATGAACTTCAGAATTGTTGCACAGTATCTTAATAAAATGGATCTCAAACCTGGCTACATAGTAGAATATTCTGGAGAAATGGAAAAAACCCTGACATTGGACTGATTAAATGCCAATTTCTGGGGCAGAGAAAAGAGGTTAGTGGACAGGTTTAGGGATTGTCTAAAAGTTCTTTCATAGTTTTAACATTATTCAGAAATATTAAGGACATATTAATCAAAGTCTATTGATTTTTAACTTATTTTATCATTAAACTGATTAAATATATCTAATACTACTTCAAAATATTCTGATAATGTTTTTGTTTATCACATATAGTTAGATCGTTCCATACCATTGTGTGGATGTGATTTTTTTCCCTTGTCTTACGGTAGCATTATTAAGTTCTTCATATCCAAAATTCCTTTTGTTCCTTTGGGATGAGTTTTATTAATTTATTCATGTATACTTAATCTTTCTTTTTCGTGTGCAGTTTATGCATTTATGACTGGAACAACTTATTTTTCAATACTTAATAAAATAACATTATGATTATCTCATAGAGTTTTCCCCAATTGTTTATAGAAAGGAATATTTTACCAAAGGGGAATTCTTCTAGAATTAGAAAAGTTGACTAAGAGTACTATTTATACATCTTGGATTTGCCAAATTTAAATGGGTTTTAGGAAGACCGACAATTGCTAGATGTTCCAACCAAAGACTGTGAGAAGAGTACAAGCACTGCTCTGAGAGTGAGGTAGCCTTTATGGGGTTATGGGGAAGCATGTTGAAATCCCTGAATGATGCTCTGTATTTATTTTTATATTTTCCACGTGTATTAAAATAAAATTGATAATGCGATTTTGTGAAAGTTTTGGTGAACTACGTGCTGATAACTACAGTAAGGTTAGTCAACAGATCTATTATCTCCTAAATCCATTTTTATTTGAAGTGAGGATATTTAAGTTCTACTCTCAGCTAAATTCAAGTATATAACATTATTATTGTCAACATACTGTACATTAGATTCCCAGAACTTATTTCTCTTATAACTAGAAGTTTGTACCATTTGACCAACATCTTCCCAATTTCCCCCACCCTTTAGCCATTGTACCCACCATTCTACTCTGTTCCTGAGTTAAAATGTTGCAATGATTATAGAGGTACAGATATCTGAGACACTACTTTTTGTGTAAGATATAGACCCAGAAGTGGTATTCTTGGATGATAGAGTGGCTATATTTTTAATCTTTTGGAACACCTATATACTATTTCTATAGTATCTTTACAAGTTAGATTCCCAACAACGGTACACAAGGGTTCATGTTTCTTTACATCATCACCAACAATTAATTCTTGTCTTTATGATAATAGCCATTCTCACAGCTGTGGATGTGCTTTGAATTTGCATTTTCCTGATGAGCATTGATATTGAGCCTCTTTTCATGTGCCCCTTGCCCATCTGTATGTCTTCATTGGCAACATTTTCAAGTATTTTGCCTATCTTTCCAGAGGATTACTTGTTTTGTTTCATTTTTGTTATAGATTTGTATGAGTTTCATATTTTTGGTGGTATTGACTCGTAAGATACACGCTTTGAAAATACTTTCTTCCAATCTGTAGGTTGCCATTCATTTTGTTGATTATTTTATTTTCTGTGCAGTTTTTCAGTAAGATGTTGTCCTGCTTGGTTTTATTGTTGTTATTGCTGCTGGTACTTTTAGTGCCATGGCTGAAAATTTGTTGCCAAGACCAATCAAGGGACTCTTTATGTCTTCTATAGGAGTTTTATAGTTTGGGGTCCTATATTTAAGTCTTTAATCCATTCATATTTGATTTTTGTGGGTGGTAGAAACCAGGGTCTACTTTCATTCTTTTGAAAATACCCATTCTTCCCAACACCATTTATCTTGTCTCTGCTGAGTATTTTTGGCTTCGTTGTAATCTAAATTCTACTTTTCTTCACCACATGATCATCTTTTAAACATCTCAAAATGAACATTTCTTTTCTTTTTTTTTTTTTAAGTAGAATTTATTATTCAATGGATCACACCATTCCCTCTTCAGGGTTTGTTCCTTGGCTATAGGATGAAGAGGTTTTTAAAGAGTGAAATCTAAGCCTCTCAATTGCTCCTTTAACTTCAGATAGTCTTCAACCAAATATATCAAAAAGAATCCTGTTTTATCTACAACATGCAGATAAAATATAGAAATGGAAATTCAGAGGCAAAAGAAAACTTGATTTGAGAATCAAAGTCAAGCCCTAGTGTGTTCTCTCCAGAAAAGTTGTAAAATCTTCTTCAGGCAATCTTCAGTATATCTTTGTTCCACTGGCCCATGGTTTAACCAGTACATATACATATAATTTTTTTTTCAATTTTTAAAAATTAAATTGTTTTTAAATCAATAAAAAATAAGATCAAACTACTCCCTGGTACAAAATTTAAAATCAAATTAGTATTCAATACAAACAGAAAATTTAGTCTCCTCTTACGAAGTTCAAATCCTGTCCCATCTTGCCTGACCAATTATAACTCTTCCCTCTGCTCTGTCTTCCAGCCTTACTAGTATACTTTTTATTCTTTGAACATTACACACTAATTCTCATTATGAGCATATTGCTAGGGCTAAACTCCTGAGGAAGTCTCTTTATTTACTTCACATGACTAATTTCTTCTCATAATTAAATTCTTGTATAAAATTTCCTTCTTGTAAAGATGTTACATGATCTTACATGATCATTGTGCAAAAGTGATACTCAATATTTGTCCATATTATTTCTGGATTATTTATTTATTGCACATAATATTTACATATCTATAATTATTTTTTTCATTTTTTTTCTTATTTATATTCCCAGTTGTGCTATTTCTTTCAATTAAGATATACTAAGATTTCCAATTGCTTCTGTCTGTTTTTATTAATAGCATTACATTTGCAATCATCTAAGTTCAAAGGAATCCTTTTCTCACTTATCTTTTTAATTCTCAAATATAGGCATGTGGTACATTTTTCCTGATTGCATTTTTAATTATCCTTGATAGGTTTTTTCTTCTTTTAATCCTTGTTGTCATATCCCCAGCTCAGATCTTTATTTTAATCTCTCCTAAATCATGATGTGTTCTCAGTAAAAGAAAGATCTTTCAAAAATAATACTTAAATTGCTATCAAATTTCATTTAGTGTATGTAATGAGAAACCAGTTGACTAATAATTATTCTTGAATGTCCTTTACTTGAGATTTATATTACTTATATTTAGGTTATTTTTTTGCCTCTAATTTCATCATGAAACATATTGCATTTCTAGAAACATGTAAGTAAGAAATAACTTACACAAGATATTCATAATAAATGTTTACCTGAGATAATATACAGCATTTCACTAAAAATGTGCCTATTATGTATCTTTCTCCTTGATCTTTTAATAATCTCTTTCTCTCCACTTGCACCTCATTATTTTTAACTCATGCCTTCCCATTAAATTATAAGTTTTTTTCTTGAAGAGTTTCCCAGGTCCTCTCCTTACTATTTCTATCCTGGTCACAGAGTTAATTAAGTACATAATTTGCCAGACTCTGATAAAAATGTGGGAGCTTGTTCAAAAGTCAGAAAATAAACTTCCCCTTAATTCCTGATCTCTCTCTAGTACTATCATAGTGTTCTCCTATTTAATAATATACTGCCTTTGGTACAGGGAGAACAGGACATTGTAAACTCTCTTAGGCTCGCAAGCATTCCATCCGTCCACTACTTAGTACGTGGACAAGCTAATCCTACTCCTTCTCTAGGCTGACCATATTTCCTTGAAATAAAAACAGACTGGGGTTGTGTGTTGGTGACTAATAGGAGAAGAGGTGGAGTAATCTGAGAAAGAGCAGAGCAGCCAGGTCAGCAATAAGGAAGTACTATACAACATGATCATTGTTGGCATAGTAATGACATATGGTATGCGGGACTTCATACAAACAGCCAGGGTCAGTGTGAAGAATTTTGGCACCTCAGGTGAAAACCAAATTTGGCACCCTTATAATGCCCTGGTCTAAATGTCCTTCTTAACCATTCCATTGGCAGAAATGCCCAACAACTGATCCAGTAACATAAATGCCCAATAACCACCATGGTGCTAGAGATAACCCCCACAATAATTAGCTGCTTAGCTGCTGCTGGGCCAAGCTCCCTTTGAAGAAACGGTCATGTCATTTGGATGGGGGAAATCCTCTTCCCCACAACTCCTGTTTCCTCACAGTTATTGGAAGAAGCAGTAAAGATTAAGGTCCCTCTGCACTCAGCACCAGCAAGGGCCATCTTTAACACGGGGCAAAAGGGGAAGCTGCTTTTAGTCCCCCTCAACAGACCAGGCCTGGGGCAACTCAACTGCTCCTTTTCGATATGTGTTAAAGATGGTTCTGGTTTATTAAAAATGGGACAAAACTTACATTTATATTAAATTGATGAACAGTTGGTTGGGAAATATGAAAAAACGCACTGTCCCACTGAAAACGTAAGATCAGCTTATCCTTCTCTCACTTCCAACAGTAGCTGGGTGGGATCAGAGGAGTGAAATCCTGTTCTATGGAGAAATACAATGCACCTAAGTCTAGGCTGTAAGATCCTGGTCTGTGTTTCATTATCCCAACTGATATCAATTGATAAATACAAATTCAAAGATAAAAATATTAAGAATTTCCAGAGAAAAAACAATAGTATTAAATCGAGAGTTGGGTTCTTCTGCGCCTTGGAACCTATTAGTCCTTCTTACTAAGATCAGTACAACTCTAGCCCTAACTCTGTATCCAAACATTTATTCCAGATATTACTAAATTATTTAAGTATCAGATAGGTTATGATAACTCAAATGAAGAGATTGTGATTGTTCAGCATCAGATCTAATTTAGAATATAGTGTTTTCAAAAAATAATAACTGCATTTTCCTGTTCTATGTTCATTATAAAAATATATTATGTGAACTTAAAGGTAACAGAATCAACTTATATTGTGTTCCCATATAGGAATTCTTACATGAGAAACTTGATTGATTGGATTACTCCACTAAAATATACTTGTCTCTTTGGAACTAATGAAAGATGCACATTGGTTTTAATCAGGCATTGCTCCTTGTTACTTTAACAAGATTTCAGCAGATTTCTTTTTTCACTTCATCTTTGTTCAAATAGATAATTCTGCTTGTTTTTTCTTCCTGAAACATAACTGCATAATCTCTCTCTCTCTCTCTCTCTCTCTCTCTCTCTCTCTCTCTCTCTCTCTCTCTCTCTCTCTCTCTCTCTGTATATATATACGTATATATATGTATATACAGTCTAGTTCAAAGAATTTGTATTTTACTACTGTATAAAACCCATTGAGGGAAATAAAAGAGAACACCCAAGTCTCTCCAAATTACTCTTATACATACCCCATTCTGATATGTAGAACCTATGACAGTGGAAGACAGCCTCAGAGGCAAAGGAGAAGTTATAGTTCTTATAAATTTTAACCTTTCCCTTAATCAAAGAAATCATCTACTACCCACTGAGCCACCCCTCATCTCTTAATCCAGAAATGGACTTTGTCCCTATTCTCTTGAAGAATGTAGAAAGGGGAATTATTTACCTTTACTTTCAGGACAGTAATGGGTCATTTCTCCTTGTCAGATGGAAAATACTATCTCTCTCCCGAGAACCCAAGACCCCTTTCCGTGATCAGTATATAATTGTGGTTCTGCTCCAGCCTTCTCAGAATTTACCACTATGTCAATTCTCCACACATACATCATTAAATTTGTGCCTTTCTCTTACTAATCATGCCAAATGTTAATTTATTCTTTTGTCCAGCTTGTAAAGATCTCAGAAAAATGGAGAAACTTTTACTTTGACCCCCCCCAACATCAGAATTCATAGAAGATGTCTAGGAGAAAAGATCAAGTTTGTTGGAGAGTCTTAGGCAGTTTCCTAAATTCCCACAATTCCCATTTTTAATTCCCCACCATGATTCCTGGGATAAAAACATATCATGTAATATTATGTCCTGGATTCATGGCAGAAACTTATCAAATATTTAATTAAGATTCTCACTAGTTGACTTGAAGTGAATTAAGAGACTCATAGCAATATAATCTAATCATATGAACCCTTAAAGACAGAGTTTTCTATGACTTCTGCACAAGGCAAAGTACAAGAGATTCAAAACCTGAGAAAGACTAGATATACTGTTGCTGACATTATGATGAAAGAGGCCAAGTGCAAGAATTGAAGCGTTCTCTAGGAACTGAGAATAATTCATAGTCAAAAGCTAGCAAGAATACAGGGATTTTATTTTATTTTTTTAAATTCCAAAACCATGAGGTACTGACTTCTTCCAGCTTTCTAAAAGAACTTATAGAATAATACTTTCCGTGGGTCATCTGATGATACCCCAATTAAGCTGACATCTTCATTTCATCCCTTGGTCTTAAGCAGAGAACCTCATTAAGTTTACCAAAATTCCTGATTTCACAACTGTGAGATTAAAAAATAGTAATATTTTTTAATAAAAAATAGAGGAGGAGAAACAGGAAAGTTTTAGTGGCTATATGAATTTCAGACAAGTTTTGAAAGAAAAAATTATCACTAGAGTTATGAAGACCATTTAATAATGTTAAAGGGGTTAATATATCAAACAGATATAACATTCTTCAATATTTATTATCCTAATAATAGAACTTTGAAACACACAAATAATGGATAGATATGCAAGAGGAACTAGACAAATTCACAATTATAGTTGAATATCCAACACCAATCTTAATAATTGAGAAAATAAGTAGACAGAAAATCAGTAAGGATAAAGACACTATCATTCAATTTTATCTAAATGGCATTTATAGACCTCACAACCCAATACCAACAGAATACAAGTTCTTTTCAAGTACATACGTTTACCAAGTTAGACTATAAAAGAATTCTCAATAAATTTAAAAAGAGTCAAATCATACAAAGTGCATTTTCTGTTCATAATGAATTAAATTAATACTCAAAACCAGAAAGGCCTCTCAAAAATTCTGTTATTTGGAATTTAAACAAAAAAACTCTCAATAACACACTGATCAAAAAAGATATAAAAAGTAGAATTAAAATGTATTTTGAAGTGAAAATTAGTTTCAAGGAGTCAGTTATATGGTGAAGCATAGAACTGAACTGTTGCTAGTAAGCAAGTTATTATGTTGATTTATAATTATGCACACTTTAAACCTATATAATGTTATGATGCAATATGCCTTCATAAAAATATTTTAAAAATTATTTGAAGAGTGAAATTAAAATATATTTTCAAGTGAGTAAAAATTAAAGCAAAATGTACTCAAATTATGAACTAGTGCTATGGCAGTATTATGTGGAATTTTATGATATAAACTGCCTATATCAGAAATAAAAAAAAAGGAAAATGAAAAAAAATCTCAAGCCAATGCCTTCAACTCTGCCATCAGAAACTAGACATGAATCATTAAGGCAAACTCAAAATAAGGTTACATTTGTAAAAACTATTGCATTCTAAATATATGCAATTTATTCATGTCCATTATATCATAATAAAAGATAAGACATAAAGCATTACAATTCCATTTTTCTTTCAAATAGTTATTGTGAATGCATAAAACAGATTTTGAAATTGAAAGCCATTGGTAACTTTGATGTTCATCATACCACTTATACAATCTTATCTGGTTTTTCATAGAACTTGTGGACTTATAAGAGCATATGATATCTCACCAGTGTCCCATTGGAGTTTTCTGTCATCTCTTAGTTCTGTGGGAAACAGGACATGTATTTATCCAACTTAAACTGTAGCCTCATTATGAACCAGAATCTTTGCAGCAAATTGCATCTAATGAAAATACTTACTTGTTGAAATTTGAGAATTAAGACAGTCTACTTTTTTTTTTTTCTTTTTCTCTCCTTAACCTTGCAGTCATCATGAGGTAATTTTCCTGTGCAACCTCAATTAATTTCAAAGTAAGACCTCTGGCTGATAGCTGGACTTTTCTAACAGGGAACCCAACTGGGGGAGAGAACATTTTCTGAAAATTATTGGATAAGCTGCTCCATCATTTTGATTGAGACTGTGCCTTCTCAGTTGTAACCTCCCTTCCAAAAGAAACTCATAATCAGAGTTTATATCAGAAAAATTGCTTTCAATACTTTTAGGGGGAGATTACTGTATAATGTGTGTACATATTTAAAGAAGAATTTCATTTTTATTGTTTTTAACTTCACTTAGTGTTTTCTTTCAAAAGAGATTCAGGTGGTATTTTACTCAGAAACATGCTTACTTTTTTTCTGTGTGTACCATGATGGTATGCAATTAAACTATTAAGAAGATTTTAATTATGCTCAGTGATAAGTAATTCTGGTATGATAGGTTATTTTATGCTATTAATGATGTTTTTCCCTCTGCTCAGTCTACCATGAAATGTCAGATAGACATTCCACTCCAAGCATTTCATCTTTCAATTCTTATAATTATTTAGACTGAATTTTGCTTGAGTTGTTCCTGACTTTCTCTGTGCTATCACTGAGATCGAGAAGATTATAATTTCATTTGTATTTAATACTACATTTTCCACTCACTAGTCTGAACATATTGACCTCAATTATTCTTACAAATCAGATTAGCCTTATTGGCTTCATTCCAGTTATTATGAAATATATAAAAGGACTATATTCTAAGCAGCTGCCTTCTAAGTGGCAATAATTAGTAAGAGTAGTGTGATTGGGAAGAAAAATATATTTTGTCCTACTGAGATTTAAGGTATGGAATACAGGATTAAGCTCACCTACTTTACCAAACTGGCTAAGAAGATGGAGAGTGCCCTTTATCCTCACTGTCTAGTACAATAGCTCTCTTTAAGACTAATCAAAACTGCAAAGTAAGAACTTAAATGTCCCCCCAAATTCCTAGTTTGTACCCCAATAGGAATGATAAAATATTCAGATATAATAACTGACAGAAACATCAAAGTGCATTATCTAGACTCGACCATAGCACAACAGAGAAATTATTTTTTCCATTTTTCTAATCAGTAAAATAAAATGTCCAACTTTCTTTTGGAAGTTTAATGACCCAAACATATACTTGAAGTCTAATAGAAACTTTTTGAAACAAATATTCACCTTGTATGCTAAAGAATATTATCTAAAGGAATATGTAGCATGTCTTTATTATTCCTTTTGATAAAAGCTATATCATATATTTTAAAATAAATATGAAGTAAAACTGAGAGGAATTTATTTTGTCTATTACTTCACCTCAGATACCTTCTACATATTATGAAATCAGTTTGCTTTCTAAGGAATTATATGTAAATGTTCTAGGTGATCAAATGAAAGGCAAGATTTGAGATCAATTATTTAAGAATCAATGGTTAATTGTGGATCCTTTATTAAGTGTGGCATTAATAAGGACATTAAAAGAGTTTTAAATATTTCAGTGCCAGAATGGAGAAGTGAGTTAAGGTTCATTTCCTTTTTATAATTTTGATGAGGCACGTACATTTATTACAAGGCTTTCTGAAAGAGCCTGTTTTCAACGAATTTCATTGGGTTATTTTATAATTATATATATATATATTTGTATGATATAAAGATTAGGGAATTATTTATGATTTCTTACTGAGGCAACATTTTCCAAGTTCTCTATCCTATTAACCTTTTGATGAACTATATGTTTTCTAGTTCTGATATTCTGTAACCTTACAAAAAGTACTTGGAGTAATAGCTCCATCTATAAAAAAATTGACTATACTAGCTCTGATATCTGATTAAATCCAGACTGGTTTTAGTCTCAAAGGGATCCAATGCTTCTTGATTCCACTCATACAGCTATAATATTTCTCAGAATGAGAAATACATACAGTGGATAGTAAGTAGTGCCTGGTCAGGTGTATCATTTGACATCATTACACCTAAGACATTTTTAACTTCTATAATTTATTCATCATCATTGAAATCATATATGTGCAATTATTGTTTTTCAAATACAGTTGCAAAATGTATAGTTTACTCTCTTTTAATAGTTTATTTGTTCTTCATCTGAATCCATTGTCTATCAATGGAGGATACTCTTACTACAAGTGCTCCATTCAGTATACTCCTTTGTAACCTTTATTTCCTCTAGTACCTTTATGAGATACACTAGTCTTGATTTTATTGACCAGTTCAATTCTGATTATATATTATTTATTATTTTATTAAATATAGGGTCAACTCAAAGAGGCAGAGACATGATACCCTTTCTACATAGTACAGGGAAGTGAGTGCTGGTATTCAACAATAATACCTAATAAACTTCATGCATCCTGTGGTGATAGAAATTTTAAGATATGCAATTTAAAATTAAAATTATATATATACCTGTTATTATGAAATTATCATCACAAAAAACTGATTACAATTTGATTTTCCAAATAATATGTCTACAAGAATAAAATGTGCTGCCTGAAAAATATTCCTGTTTGATTTGGAAGTTTTCTCCTTAGAGTAAAATAATAAGCGGGGCTTCACATTATAATTAAGTTATCATGCAATAGCTCTTCCAAGTCAAAAATGTTGGTCCACTTGACAGTTATGTATCTCATTATGAATTAATAAGTTGGAATTATGGAGATTTCCCCCACTGTTTCTTGTAGAGACAGACAGACATAATTTAGATAAGGAAGGCAGACTTGGATGTTGAGAGATAAGGAAAGTTGGAGAAAATGAAGTTGCTAACATAAGCCGACCCAAGAGAGAAGATTTTCAACAAAAGGAAAGGATACTCTGTTCTTTATTGCAGATTTCTGTCTAGCATAGAGAAGAGACTCTGGGAAGACTTTGTCAAATTGTCAAATGTAACGTTAAGGGCAGTATAACTAACAAGTTACCACCCCAGGCTTTTCAAGTGTGGGAAGAGAGACACAGCGAGCTGTGGGGGCAAGGAGTCAGAAATATAAGGATCTTTTGGAAAAGAAAATGCACACTGTGTTGGACAAACCTCGAGAGAGTGGTCTAGATGCAAGGAGGGATTGGGAGTTATAGATTTGGCAGATTGGGGCCCCAGAAGGAGCCCTGCTAAATTCAGTCATGACTGGAGAATGACAGCCAAGATAGAATGACAGCGACTAGGATGGCTTTATACTATAACTGTCACTTCAATTACATGTTTCATGATTGCCTAGAGGCTCATCTGTGCCCACAGTTGATTACACTGACATACAATACACGATCTGCTACTCCCATAGATTATTGTAATTATACAAGATGAGCCCTCTTTCTTATTGTAACTATATACTCAAATCAAGTCCTTAAAGGTGAATTATAAAACTCTTGGCTAATTCAAAAAGCTAAATTAAAGCTAACGTTGACTATTAGTTGTCAGATTATCTTTTCTCTATCATAGCCTTCTGTATTTCTGTATCAACTTATAAAATGAACTTCTTACCCACCAGTTGCCAATAATCACTCATACCTGTCTATCCATTCTCTATATTCACACATTCAGCACATTGAGCATCACCAAAGCCTCTCCATAACTATTTCCTATGCATACATGCATGCCTATGAAACTACTTACATATAACTATCTCTATTTCCTCATACTCCATTTCCAGAAAATTATCAATGCTATATTTTCTGCTGTAATTCCAATCATGTCACATGTTTGTTTCTTTTTTCTCTGAACAATGAAGTTCATATTTTCAGTATAACCTAAATGAACTTTACAATTTAGTTCTGATTTACATTTTAAGATTATTTTCTATTATGTTCCCTAATAACTCAAAGTACGCCTGGGTCCTAGCCGTGAGTGTTCTAGTCCAGTGTCAGCCATGTGTACTGTTGACTCCTTTACTTTTCTGATAACCAAGAGAAACAAAATGCAACAGTCAATAAATGGTCCTTAAATTTCTGTCACTTTCTTCCTGTCATCATGGTTTTGAGGGCAGAAATGTCTAAAAGAGTGAAAGAATATTGTACAAAACGGCAAACACATTTCAAGTTATAACTTGGCATTGATATCAAGTATTATGTTTAAAATTGGGAAATTTAGACTTATGTTTTCAAGAAGTGGGGTGATTTTAGTATCATATTCTCTTGATAGAACTAAAAAATGTATAAGTATCTTGGAAAACAATTCAACAGTATTAACTGTTAAGTCTATGCACATTTTGATCATCAGATCTATTATTAGACATTTGCCCAGGAGAAATACACAAACAACTAAATAAGAGAGCATGTAAAAAAGGTGCTCTATGAAGAAAGGATTCTAATTACTAAAAATGAAAATATAACTAAGTGGTTGAAAATATCACAATAAATTCATATTTATTACATTGAATATGAGACGAAACAAAAATAATTCAAATTATTTTATGTTAATCAAGAAAGAAAATTTACAGTTGAAATGTGAAAGAATGCTGCTAATATAGTTCGTGATGATGTTTGAATAAGTTGTACTAGTCTAACTGAAATTTAATTTAAAAATTATACTGCTTTTATCAAATCTATCATCTATCAAGTTGTTTATATGACATATGAAAGGAAATTTTTCATGTATTTCTCAGTATTACATATTACAATAGAAATCTGAGAAACTATTAGAGCCAAGAGTCTAAGGAGACAGATTGACTAAATGTAATGTATCTGGATAGAGAGAGAGAGAGACAGAGAGACAGAGAGAGAGACAGAGACAGAGAGACAGAGAGAATAGGTAAAAATAAAGAATAAGGAAATTTAAATAAATAAGAAGTTTAATAATGTATCAATATTTGTTCACTAATGGTAGCAAATGGATCAAAAATTTTAATGTAAAACATTAACAATGAAGAAAGTGGCTGCAGGACATATGGGAATTCAATGCACTATCTTGACACATCTCTATAAATGCAATAAAGTTTATTAAAAATATCTATGTGTCAAACTCAACTATTCAGCAGAAAGTAAATATAAGAACAATGCAATGAGACTGTAATGAAATCAGTCTTACAAAAACAAATTTCATTTTACATTTGAAGTACAAAAATACAGAGCAGAAACTTGAACAAAACCATGTCATTTATGACAAGAAATAGATCATTGCTGCCCTAGATAAAATGAACTAGATCAAAATGATGAGGTTGATCAAAATTTTGGAGAATATTTTTGGAAAGAAAAAGTGCCTAAGTATTTCAACAAAGATTGCCAAAATGAGATATATACCCTCCAGAAGTTAAACCCTTCAGATAGCACCACCGATAATAATCATATTGACTTTGCATCAATATCAAGTAAAATAGATGTTTACTGAAATATATAATATCATCAAATAGATATCACGCTATTAAAGTACTGCGTAGTCAAATAATTTGCTCAAATAAATATTTTGCTGCTAATAAACAAGTTATAAAAAATGTTACAATAACAAGAAACTGACAAAGTGATCTAGCAAAGCAAAGAGAAAATTTCTTTGTGATATAGCAACTCTAAAATTACATAATTGCGATTTAAAGGTTGAAGAGGAAACATTTTGTAAATATGCGTAATAATGTTTCTTGGTAAATGCAACTTAAAAGTAAGACAGCTTGAGGAAATTTTGTTTTAATAATTGAAAAATACACAACAATTAATATATAAGGTCTTTTGAATCTCAAGATACTTCTCCTTTATATCTCTCTGAAAGGAATTTTGAAAACAAATCTCAGTATATACCAGGTAGTGAGTGATAAAATAAATCAAGTCCAAATTTAATGAACTAATTCAGATTGGAAGGACGAAAAAAGGAATTTTTCTTTTTATTATGGTACAATACATACACAATTCAATAAAGAGAATAAAACATTTTAAAACATTTCTGTCTTCTATTGAGTATATTTGTGGGGATTTGTGATGCCGTATTTACTATGTGTATAAAATGCAATTATCTGTTTTATAAAAGTAGGATTTTTATGATTGCATGTAAATAAATAACAGTTTCTAAAATGCAAATATTTCTAAACATGAAAAATCATAATTATTAATAGCCTCATTACCTTTTTTTCCCTGATTCATCTCGGTTTTAAATCCCATCTAAATTTTATGGCAATGTTCTATATTATTATGTTGAGAATATGAATCTTCTAGTATCCCTATTGTTATAAACAAAATGATGAACTAAGTGATGCTTACTAGTGAAAGCAATAGAGCTTAGTAATTTAATTTAAATAAGATGTTTCAAATATTTGCTTCACTTAAAACCTGAAAAATAGCATTTCAATAAGTCATACTTTCATTTATATAAAAGAACAATCATTTCAACCGAATTTTATTATAGAAGTTTGATAATCTAAAGAAAACTTATTTTTAGAGTAAAACAACATAAAATGCTTTTACTCCTATTGGCTGAGTTTTTATTGGCTATTTAAGCCAAGATTTTTATATATCTTAAAAATTAAGAGAATCTACTTTAAAAATATAACTGAATGAAAAAAATTCATCATTTTATTTTAAACTTTTTAAATTTTAAGTTTAAAAGATTGTTATTATTTTGATACTGTTTATTTATTTTATCTAGTGTCCGACTTTTTGAAAATTGTAGTAACATCCAATTTTCTACATTAACCTTTTTGAAATGTCCAGTTCTGTCATGTTAAGTATATTCACAATGCTTTTCAACCATTCTCCAGAACTCTTTCATTTTACTACTATAACTCTATACCCATTGCAAGGAAATAACATCTTGTTTTACCTCTCAACACTCTTCGAGTATCAGGTAATATTGGATTGGAGTTGTGGGTTTTGTTTGTTTTTTTACCCCAGACCAAGCAACTCTCCAAGTATCTAAAGACAACAAATGGGTGCCCTACGATTCAATTAAATTTTGACACCATTTACCTGAAGTTAGCATCAGATCCTACAGATTAAGAACACAGTAGCTCAGCACTTCAGTAATTAATCACAAGCCTGGCAATCTTGATACAAATCAGATGTTCCCAGGACACATTCCTTGGGTTCAATAATCTGCTAGAGCATCTCACAGAACTCAAGAACTATTTTACAGCTAGATTACTGACTGATTATAAAAGCGTATGACTAAGGAAGAGCCAGTTGTAAGAGATGTATAAGAAAAGGGATATGGAAAGGGGGAGGTGGGAGATTCCGTGTCTTCTTGAGGGAGGCCCAACACTCTCCCACTACCTTTGCATATTCACCAACTCTGACCCTCAGATCCACTTATTTTAGGGACTATAACAGAGGTTTCATTGTCTGGAGATTATAGATTAAATTAGTGGTTAATGGTGATTAAATTTAATCTTTTGCCTCTCTTCCCACCTAAAGGTCAGGGATTGAGCTGAGAGTACTTACTCTCTATCAGATGTTTGGACCCCTTGGCAACCAATCCTTCATCCTAGAGTCTTTCCAATAGTTATCTCATTAACATTAACTCAAGTGTAGCTAAAAGGGACTTGTAATGAATAACCACTTAGGAAATGAGAAAGATTTTAGGAGCTGTGTACCAAAAATGAGACAAAAACCAAGCATACGTGTGTGTACATATGTACATATAAATACATATGTATATACATATTTATTATAAATCACTATATCATACTATTAAACAAACTTATGTTTCTGTCCCCACAGCTTATGATAATCACCATTTCTGTTCTTATGAATTTGCCTATTCTAGTACTTCAAAGAAATAGAATCAGGCACCATTTGTCTTTTTGTGACTGCTTATTTAACTCAAGGTTCATCAACATTGTAATATTTATCAGAATTACCTCCTTTTTAAGGCTAATATTCCATTCAAAGTATATACCATTTTGCTTTTTTATATGTTTATCTATACATATGCTTGAACTGTTTTCACCCCTTGGATACTATGAATAATTTTACTATAAATACAAATATGTAAACTTGTCTTTCAGAATCTGCTTTCAATTCTATTAGCTATATACCAGAAATGAATCATATTATAATGTATTTAATTTTTTGAGGAAGTGTCACATTATTTTCCATAGTGGATACACTATTTTATATCCTCTGAAACAGTGCACAAATGTTATAATTCCTACACACCCTTGCCAACTGTTATTTTCTGTTAATTTTTGTTGTTTGTATGATAATCATTCCAACTGGAAAGTGGTAATATTTCTTTGTGGCTTTTTTTTGCATTTCCATACTGATTACTATTTCTGAATGTTTTTATGTTTTTGGCCATTTGTATATTTATCTTAAAGATATTTCTATTATAATTTTCTTCACATTGTTTTAATTGGGTTATTTGTGTTATTTTGTCATTGTCAATTCATAGCTCTTTATACATCCTGAATATCAATATCTTACAGGATATATAAATTGCAAATATTTCTTCTATCCCATGAGTTGACTTTACTGTATTGTGTCCTTTGATACATAGATGTTTTAACTTTGATGCTATTTTTTCTATTTTAAATTCAATTGACTGTACTTTCAATACCATATCTAAGTAGGCTAATCATATTTCCTTGAGACAAAAATGGGATGGGGCTTTTGGGTCCCTTCAACAGACGGGGCCCAGGGCAACAAAACTGCCCCTTTTGTCCCATGTAACAGATGGCCCTGGTTTATTTTAAATGGGGCAAAACTGGCAGTCACAAAATACAAGCCAATTGTATTTTTCCACTTAAAATGTTATGTATAGTCACCCTATACCTAAAAAATCACTGCCAAATCCAGTAACATGAATCTTTTCTCAATTGCTTTCTTTTGGAGTTTTATAGAATAGGTCTTACATTTAAGTTTTTACATAACTACTTGCTAAAGAAGCATCAGAATATCTGACTACAGAGCCCAAACTCAAAATATCTGTGATTTTTCTCATGCAGTTTAAGTTAAAATGTATTTTTAATGTTCTCAATGACTAATGAGTCTAATTGTTTTGATACTTTCATATAAGCAGTTAAATTTTCTCAGAAAATTAACTTATTTTAAGCATGTAGAAAATGGAAACGGCATTTCTTTCTAAAATACCTTGACTGTAACAAAAATCTACTGTTAGGGATAACAGCTAAATAGTTGTAAAATTTTTAATAAAAACACAAGAAACCAATTCATCCCACATATAATTGTGAGTGTTATTTTTACGCTTAAAGTCAAAATTCATGAAGGCAAAGTAATTCCATGCTTCAAACACCACTTGGAAGACAAATGGGTATGATATATATATATATATATATATATATATATATATATATATATAAAATAAAATATGTAAATCAAAAATCATATACAATACCACATCTTACAACAGAGACAGAACAGAAAAAAGAATGACCATGTGTTAAATCTATGATTTTTGAGTTCTGATTAGTCAGGAATTAGTCAGGAATTTTGCTACTGTAGAAAAAGCATCTGAAAGTCAGCTAATCAGGTTTAAGCACTTGAACCAGATTCAGAGATTGCAGATATCAACTATATTTAGCATCCCTACGCTAAAAAAATTGTAAATTGAAAAAACTACCTAAGTTTCTCCTAGAGTAATTGTAAATGCCAAGTTGAGAAATGATAGTTAGAAAGACATCCATACTGTCTTAGTGATTAGATTTGCTAAATTATCCAAATTACCACAAAGCAGTAATTCCAAACAAAAATTACTGGATTTTATATTGAAGGCAGAAAAATATCTATCAAGAAACAACTTTTCATCAAATTAAATTAATTTTATGAGCCATTCCAACAAATGCTTTTAAAACTTATTATTAAATAATATAAAATTAATAATAATGTATTAGATTACATTTAAAATTAACATCAAGTTATGAAAGGAAATAGTACAATGTTAATATTAAAAAACTGAAAATTATGACAGATAAATTTCTTTAATAATAAAATATTTTCAATAAATGCCTTTGAAAATATCTAGACTGGAGTCAAAGAGATAATAGTAAAGCAAAGTAAGTAGGAGTAATGCAGCCTGTACACTTGTAGAAAGATTCAGAGATACAATGTAAAAGAAGTTTTGGTGGATTCACTAAAAATGCCTATCATTCATATAATAATAGTGTGTGTGTGTGTGTGTGTGTGTGTGTGTGTGTGTGTGTGTGTGTGTATGAAAGAGAGAGAGAGAGAGAGAAAACAGAGGTGAAACTTTAAAAAGAAATAATTTTGTTTCCAAAATTGGGAGATGTGATATGAATTTGAGATGCACATTTTTAATAAAAATTATAAATAAACTTATACCTAGGTACATTAAAATGACAGTGTAATACATGAGGGATAAAATAAGCAAAAACAGCTACAGGTAAAAGATATTTCAACAACAGAGTGACCAACTAACAATGTTTCATTTGCAGCAATAGATGCCAAAGAAGACAGTGTTGTGATATCGTCACACTATCAAAAGAAAATAACTGAACATATAATTTTATATCAGAGAATAATATTTTTCAAGCATGAGCACAATAAGAATGTTTTTCAGCTGCAAAAAATTAAATAATAATTATTTCTCAAGAAAATGACAGTTTTGACCATGTACTGAACCTGCATCAAAGGCTAACAAAGGATGTAAAGAATATGATCTAAGAAAATCTCATGAGAACAGAAATGATAAAGATAGTCAATTTAACAACTTATTCAATAAGCCATTTTTATTTAAAATATTTGAATTAAATTTTACAGAAGAGTCTGAAAATAATGATAATTTTTAATAAGTTTGCTATGGAGAGGGATGGTTATAAGGATTTAATGCACAGTTTTCAGAAAATACATCATTGTTAAGTAAATAGCTCAAAGATATGAAGCAAATCACTAAAATAACCTAAGTATAAACCAAAGTTTCCATACCAGCAGAGAAAAACAAAAAAAGGAATACCTGAAATAAACTTGTCAATACTACGTTTGTGCTTGTATTTTAGAGAAAACATAATGAAGTCTTAAAAAACTTCTGACTTTGACTTTGAGACATAATAGTATAAATATCAAAACTGCCTTCCCTTTGTAACAACTAGAAAACTAACAAAAAGTTGAAACAATAGCTTTCAAATATTAAACAAATGGTTAAGATCTTTGAAGAGAAAAAAATTATAGTAACAAAAAAAACTACCATTCTTTTTTTTTCCTTGAAGTACTTATCAGACTCCAAAATAGGGAGTAACCAAAGAACACTGTTACACTGAACTGAAAAGTCAGAGATCAGAGTTTGTCAGATAAAGCAGCTGAAATATGCAGGCTACACTATCCAAACAGAGGCATGTACACACCGAGAGAGTCACACTAAGCATTTGAGTCCTTTCAAATCTTTGAATGAATATTAAGCTATAACAGAATAAAACTGTTCCAAACTGGGCAAATAACAGCTACTGTAATATCTTAATTTACTATTGTTGCAAAACAAAGTACCACACACACACCAACTGAAGAACGTATTATCTAACAATACCTATAAATCAGATATCTGAGCTAACAAGCCAGAATGTTCCTTCCTTGCAGATTCTATTAAGGCTGAAGCCAATGTGAGACCTAGAGCCTCAATTTTATTTACTTTTATTCTTGGTTCAGAGTCTTTCAAGGTCACTCACTGCTTGGCAGAATTAATTTATTTGTGGTTATATAATAAGTTCCCATTTTCATTCTAGCTTTCAAGTCATGGACCATTATCAGTTTCTATAGCACATTACCAATTTCTAGAGAACATACCCAGTTTTTTCCATGTGGTTAGCATAAGCATTTCACAACATAGTTTTTTTTGCTTTATAGTATGTCAGAGAGAGCATATCTCTATGATTTCCTCTTCTTTGACAGGCTGGAGGAAATCTGGGTAAAGAAACCAAACAAATGAGCCAAATAAAAGAAAAATAAGTTTTTTAATCTACAGAATTAAATTAGTGGTTACCAGAAGGAAAGAGGGGAGGTGGTAGGTAAATGAGGGTAAAAGGAATTAATGATATGGTGAAGGATATAATTGGACAGTCAGTAAACTTAATGAAGCATATATGGAGAGGCTGATATACAAATATGCATATCTTAAATCCATATACTGCTAAATTCCATCAGTAAAATGTAAAAAAATAAAAGTCTTGTGTGTTTATGTTAGTCTTATTTGAGTACTATCGAGTTTATAGACAAAGTATTGGAATTTAATAATATCTTCAAATCCCATTACAGAATTATCTGTATTATTGTTTGAATAGCTAAAGGTGTTTAAGACAGTGACCTAGAATCTTATGGGGCCATTAGAGAATAGCTACCAACAAAATATAGAAGAAAGTCAGGAGACAACCCAAGTTCCAACCACTCAGATATGAGAAACCTTGCATAAATGTTCCATGGAAATTTTTAAAAAGCAGAAATAGGATTAAATTAGTCCTAAAGACCACAGCTAATTTTAAAGAATCAAGTGATTTGCAAGAAAATTTTAAAAATTCTAGAAACAGCTCAAAACTACTTAAAATGTTATAGGCATTCAACAATATAAATTTCAAATCTCCATCATCTATTAAAAGAAAAACTATGAGTGCCAAGAAGTAGGAAATTGTTAACATATTTAGCACAAAATTAAGCAATAAAATATACTCAGAATTCACAGGAGGAACTGGAAGACTAGAACATTAACACAGCTATCATAACTGTGGTCAAGCAGCACATGAAAACATGAGCATAATGTGGAAAGAAAAAGAAGACATAAAAAAGAATGAGATGAAAAATTTGGAGAATTTTAATACCCAAAATGAAACTTTATAGAATGAAAAATTTAAATAATTAGAAAAACAAATCACTAAAACAAGACTTCTGAAAAAATAAAACAGCCTAATATATGTGCAATTGGAGTACAGGTGTTATCAATCATTATCTAACTTTCTATTTCTCCATCCATCTATCACCATTCTATTTATTACCTATCTAAAATATACGTATCTAGCTTTGCACCTAAGATTAGAAACAAGGCAAGGAATTCTCCTACCATTCTATTCAACATTACATAGAATGGAAAGAAATTATATTCAGGAAATATCTAGTTCAATAAGATATGAAAAAGAAATAAAGAATATACAGATGGAAAAGGAAGAGTTAAAACTGTACTTTAAAAATACTAAGGAATCTATAAAAACATTCTAAAATCAACAAGTGAATTCTGCAGTCACAAAAACAAGATACAATAATCGTTTGCATGTCTATAAACAATGAAATATGTCATTAAAATACAATCTATAATACTAACAAAATCTATGAGTTTCTTGGGCATACATTTCACAAATATGCACAAGACCAATATACTAAAAATTTCATGATAGACAGAAATTAAATATATCCATGGAGAAATAATATACATTTCAATAAAGCTTGTTGAAAGAGCTAAGTAGTTGTATGGAAAGAAAAGTGAAAATAAATCTAAATATGAAACAGTAGTACTTAAAAGAATAAGATGATATAAGGGAGATTTTGTGACCTTGGGAAAGCTTTTTTGAAAAGCATAACTATAAAATTAAAGATAATGGAACTGATTTTAGCAACTTCTAAAACTATGAAACTAAATTTAAGGACCTCATTGAGAAAACAGATAATGAAATGATATATATATATATACAAATATATATATATACTTAATATTAATACTTAAATACACAAAAAATACTTAAATACACTTAACAACCCAGAAAAGTATCTAAATTTGAGCAAAATATTTCAATTAATAATTCATAAAGGAAGATATCTGAATGGCTAGTAAACATTTTAAAAATTATTGACAATAGGAAAATGTAATTTAAATTTATAATTAGACAATATTTCACTAACACTTGAATGGATAAAATCAAAGTGCTTGGCAATTCCAAAAGTTAACAAGGAGGTGATTAGATGGATCCTCACGTATTTTGATATGCCATATATTGCTAATAATATCATTTTGGAAAATGATCCAAAAGTGTCTTATAAATGTAAAGATACACTTATTATACAGTACAGCTAACCCTCTCCTAAGTATTTGTCTACTTAAAGCATGTGACTCAAAAAGGCTTGCATGAATATTTATAGACATTTTATTCATGATAGCTCAACCAGGATTTAACTCAAATCTTCTGAAAACAGGTGAATGGATGAATGAATTTTTGAAATATTACTATAGTTAAATTCTTCTCAAAAAATGAAAGGAGGAAAGTATTGACATGCATTATAAATGGAATATTATCACAAATATCATGCAATTGAAGAAACTGGCAACTAGATTAAACTAGTCAGATAAAGATCTTCATTGAGAACAGTTGATAAAGTACAATTCTTTATAGCCTCTTTAGAGATCTCAGAACATCAGCAGAATATAATAGTTCAATTTAAATATGAGCTCTAAGATACAAAGAATCAGTTAAATTGCACTCTGTATATTCTATAAATAAGATAGAATTACGATTACACATAGGAAAAATTAAAATAAAAGCTATGTACACATATTACAGAATAAAAAATAAATATGTTACTTGTACTTTCTAAAAGACAATCAGATTAGCATCACAAACAAAATGAAAAAATAGACTCTTGGTGGTAAACACTTGTAATAGATACAAACACTGATTTAAAATGATGCACACTTTAAAACTATATAATGTTATCATGCAACGTTCCTTCAGTAAATTTTTAAAAGTGAGTTATAAGCATTAGTAAATAAAAACATTTTAAAAAGTTGTAAGATAAATTTTACAAAAAGAACAATTAAATAATCCTGAAAACAGGAAAGTAACAGAATAAAAATATATCAAGAGTAAATAATGAACAGACAGTGGTCTAATAAGTTGTAAATACATAAAGCAAACATTGAGGGAATAAAAATTGCAATTGAAAAACCAATAATTATACTGTGAAATTGTTCTTACACTTGTCAGAAGTTGTTAGGTAAAGTGGAATATAAGAAGGCTATAAAAACTATGAATATCAAGAATTTAAAAAAATGTGATATATATATTTAGAGAATTTAAGCATAAGTAACAGAATTTATATTCACATAAACATGAAAACATATATAAAAACGTCTTATGCTAGCTTAAAAAGTCTCATCACTCTTAAAAGATTTAATACTATAGCATCCATGTTATGATATCACAATGATAAATTAGACATCAATAATGGAAATACAAATGGAAATATTTAGTAAATTTGTAAATGGATTATATATAAATAATGAGACAAAATTAAAGTTGAAGTCACAGTAGTTGTTACCATGGGGCGGACTGTTGTATTCGTGGGGAGAAGATTTACTCCAAGATACTCAGGGTGCATCACTTTTCATCAGAACTCAGAAGTAAAGCTAACAGAAGTTTTATAGGCAAAGTAGCAAAGTGAAAACAAGGGTGGATGGTGGGCTGAGCTCCCTCTGAAGAGTGATTTCAATTAGCTGAAAAGGAAACCATTCCTCAGGGCAACTTTATAGAAAGGCAAACTCAGTGTTAGAAGATTTGGCAATAGTTCACTTCAGAAACAATACCTTTGAAAAGTTTGAGGTTTTCCTCCCTCAACCTTCACCTTGAAGACAGGCAACTCTCAAATCACCACCTGACAGATTTCCCAGTGAAAGGAGGGAAAACAGGATCTGACTCACAGAAATATTTAGTTTGCTAGAAAGAACAGAGGTAAAATAAAGAAGTTCTTGCTACCTCCCATCCCAGAGTTGGGAGACAGTGATAAACAAGACATAAGAGATGTAATGTTTTACTCCTCTCTGATCTAAGGAAATCCCATTAAGGCTAAGATACTAGAGAGCTTTCTCTTGGAAAAGCACAAGTACAATAGCTTCATTTCTCACCTTACTCCACAACCCTCTCACTAGCTGACATAAGGAGGGGAAGTTTTGTTGGCAAAGTAGCAAAATAAAAATAAAGGTGGATTTGGGCAAAATGAGGGTAAAGTGAGGGCAAATTGGCAAAGTTAGAGTAAGGATGTAAGATGGAACAGGTCATTCCAAGAGGAGCTAACCACGAGTTTTAGGAGTTTAGACCTTTATTAGGCTCTGGCTCAGTTTCAATCCCTTGGCTCCTCCTGGAGTTGGTGTGGGTGGTTTCCTTCTGATTGCCCACAAGGGGGTCAACTCTACAGAAGTTTTATATAATAAGCATATGATGAGCTGAGTTCACCAAAAAGGTGGAATTTGCTCCTTCTGACTGGTTCCCTGACCTTTAAGCTGACTAATATGGCCCACTTTCTGTGTGTGTGTGTGTGTGTGTGTGTGTGTGTGCATGTTTTGTTTTGTTTTTTCCTATTTTTCATCCTTCACTGATTCCCTGCTCATGGCTAACTGCTACCTAACATAGTTACTATATACCAAATTACAATGTTACATAAATCTATAAAAGGCATATTGTAATAATGCTTGCATTAAATATTCAATTTAAATAGCCAGAAAAATAACAAAAAAGTAAATTGCAGAAAGAATTTCTGTGTGTTCCAATGAGTCATTACTGAACTATAATGTAAACCAGAATAGCATCAATATATTAAAAACATCATTTTGATAAAACATAAAAAAGACTTTACCTTTTATCTTAGAAGATTATCTGACAAAGGGCAAGAGGAAGAGAAAGCACACATTTTAAAACACTTTGAATGGAAAATCAGATACAACTACCAACTGGAAAGAAAACTAAAAATCATCAATAAATATTATGAAACATTCTTGTGTAAATTTGAAAATAAAGGAACATTAATGATTATTTTATTAAAGAAAAATAAATAAAGTTTACCAAGAGGAAAGAAATATAAATACATTAAACCTTGAGTAACAATAAATGGTTACTCGAAGTCACCTTAAGCCCAATAATAAAACATCAGACTCCTATGACTTTTTGAAAGTCTTTATTTATTTAAAACAAAACACATATAATAAAATCATAATACCTAAGGTAGAGCTTATTTAAATATTATAGAGCAAATATTCTTACAATTATTATAAAGAATTAGGGTTTTATAACAATCACAACCCTTCGCATCCATAAAAAGAAGCCTCTATCCTGATTTTATCCTGTGTCACATTTTTAATATTTTATCACTACAGCTTGCATAATTAAAAACCTTAATTCAGTCCTTCTCATTTTCAAATGTAATTATATTCTCCATATTTTAAATACTTTATTATTAGAAGTTTTAAATGTACAGACATTATATAGAGAGGGTTATCTTGTCTTGAACCATATATATATATACATGCATTTATATTTTGAAATTCATATAGTTTATTCAAATTTAATTAGTTTTTGCAATCTGTCCTTTTTCTTTACCAGCAACCCACCCAGAATATCATATTACATTTACTTACGATGTTTTCCTAGGCTACTCATTGCTCCAACAATTTCTACATTTTCAATGTCTTCTGACACTCAGAGCTCTGTCAGTTATATTGTCTAGCTATAATGTGAGATGTCCCACTATTGAAATTTATCTTTGTGTTTGTTTCTTTTGGCTTGAGTTTGTTTTTCATAATTAGTATACCGAGTTTATTGGCCTGAGGGCAGATCGCTGAGGTAAACTGCTATTTGTGCCTCATTATATCATTGTTACATACTGTCAATATGACTGACCGCTGTTGATTTTGTCTACCACGACCTGGTACTTATCACTTGAAGTGGTACTTGTCAGGTTGAGCTACTGCATGTAAGGCTAGATTTCTGTCCCCTACCCATACTCTACTCTGATTAGAAATCACTCAGTGAATCCACACTTAAGAAGTAGGGATTTATCTTATACCTTATTAAGAATAGACTACTTATATAATTATTTGAAATTTTACTTAATGAGAGATTTCTCTCTCTCTCATTTGCTAATTTATTAAATCATTTATATCATATTAACTCATGGATATTTATTTCACTGGTTAGGTTATAATTCAATATACTTTATTTTGTTGCTCAATTTCTTTAAATCTCACCATTGGTAGTTCTTTCAGATGGGTCCCAATCATATGTTTCTTTTTTCCTTACTTTTAGCAACTACTTAGCTTCTAGCTATGTAAAATTCCAGTCTAACCTTACATTTACTATCACAGCCTAGTATCAGTCATTTCTACAGTTTTCCTGATTCCTTTGGCTGTAAAATGATATTAGAAACAAAGGTCAAGTTACCATATGTATTTTGCTACTGGAGTGTTAAATGTTTCTATGTCCTCAGCTGACAGAGTAATGAAATAAATACATATATGTGTATATTAACACACAAGCTGATGTATATACACATGCACACCATACACAGCTCTAAATAATTCTCTAGTTAACAAACAACATGTACACACTGTTAGCAAAAGTTGAATCCATACCAATGTGGTGTCTCTACTTGTAAACCATTACCACAAATGATTATTAAAGCATTATTCAAGAAGTTACTTATCTATAGCTTCCAATTTAAAAAGCTGTGCAAGCTGACTCCTGTCATTCTTTGGGTGTACTACAAATATTTAAAGACCATAATTTCTGGATGCCTCAATATGCCTCAAACAGGCTGTGAGTGCCTTGAGGAAGAAAGAGTGTAAGGTTAGTCCCTGTACAAAGTCCCCTTGCTTTTCTTTTTCCTTCCTTGAAATTTGCTTAAATCAACCTTATTGCTGCTAAAAAAAAAAAAAAAAAAATCTACCCTCAAGCAAGGTGCTAAGATGAAAAGACAAGCCAATGATGCTAAAACACTACCTCAGGTGCCCTCCAAATTTCTTTTCCTGTATCCCCTTGGGGCCATCTAGACTTGCCCAACCCTGCCCCTCCTCCTCCCACCCCCACAAATTCTTTCCTGTATCCCTTAAGGCCATCCCCCTTTTCCCTGGCCCTATAAAAGGCCCCAACTCCACTGGGAGAATGGGATATCAATTTTGTCTTCTGTGATTGATTTTCAGTGGTGATGGGCAGTAAGGACCAGAGACTAACACCTTGACTACAATCCAGTGACATTCAGATACACAGACAAAATCTCCTCCTGTCTTTTGCTTGGATACTCCACCCTGACTCCCAACAAAGAAACCCTCACTCTGCTTTTTCTCTGCCACATGCTTGATTCTGCTTGCTATACAGCACCTTGGGAACTGGGCTATGCCTCTCTCATACAGGACCTGTAAGTAGAATTGCTTCTTTAATTTCATATCTCTCCTAGTTTGTTCTGCTATTTTGGAATAAAGACTCCGCGAGGGCATTTACTCTTCCATTTACAACACATTTGACTCCTACCACCTGTTACTTATTCATTGTTCAACTCAAATTATAAATATTTAGCAGTATCAGATTGGTTAACCTGTGGCATTTTGTACTAAAATACAGTTTTTACATGCAGTTGTTTTTGGTCCTTAGTCTTAAAAACTTTGGTCATTTCCAGAGGTAACTTAGATGAGCACCTCTACATTTTCAGTGCAGTTACAACACACTTTTTTTTTTTTCTAAAATTTATATTGTCTTATCGGTCTTTTAAGGAGTCCCAGATCTCTTAAGTGATTTTATGCTGCTGTTGTTTGCATAGCTTCTTTCACTTTATTGCTGTTACAGTCTATGTTAATTAATGTCTTATATTCACCATTATAGAATTGCATAACACTGTTGCACCAGTCTAAAAGTCTCCTATGCTTCACCTATTCATTACATCTCGCCTCCATTCAAAATCCCAGGAAAATTTTTGATTTATTCAGAATGTCATATAATTGGAACCAATTATGTAGTTTCTTCATAATGGCTTCTTCATTTGCTAATCATTTATGATTCCATCTGCTAATATTTTGTCTTGTTTTATCTTTTTTTAAAAAATACTGCTGACCTTACAAAATTAGCTAATATATGTACCTTCTGCTTCTATTATTTGTGGGAAGGAAGGAAGTAATAGGAGTAAAATTTGTGTGTTCTTCCTCTCTTTCTCAATCTTTATCTTTCTCTTCGATCTCTCCTAGTATAAATGTTTATCAGTTTCACTTAACTTTTTATATTTACCTTTTTAATACAAATAACTTTTGCTTTCATTGATATTTCCTTGTTTTCTTGTTTAATTTCATACATGTATGCTTGATTTTTATTACTTTTCTTTTTCTCTATTTTTCTAAGGTAAGGTTTAAGTTAGATTACTGATTTTTGATATTTCTTACTTTAATTTTGTATCTGATTGTTATAAATTTTCTCCTAAATTCTGCTTTTCCTGAATCCCTGGATTGATAAATTAGATTTTCATTCTCATATAACTCAATTTTTAAAAATTTCTCTTGAAATCTTTTTTATCCATGTTATTTTGAAGCATAGTTTTATCTTTATATAATATTGAATTGTCCAACTATTTGTCTGTTATCAATTTCCAACTTAATTTCATTATTGTCTAAGAATATTATTGTTCTGATTCTTATTTGTTTAACTTTATTATGATGTTTTATGAATTAGAATATGGTTTACTATCATGAACATTCCCTGTGTCCTTGAAAATAATCTACATTATGCTGTCTTCAGGTGGCTCATTTTATAAATATGAATTAGATACAGTTACTCTAGATATGAGTGTTAAAGTCTCTAACTGTAGTAGTCAGCAGATTTGTCTTTTTTCTACTTTCAGTTCTACAGCTTTGCACTTGCATATTTTGAAACTCTGTTCTTGGTTCATAGACTTACAAAATCATTGTAGCTTCTTAGATAACTGCCCCACTATGTAACCTTTTTTAATCCACATTGTTCTTGTTTTGAAGTCAGCTTTGTCTGAAATTAAAACCTATATTCAGCTTTCTTTTGATTGGTGGCAATATTGTAGGAATATCTCTCTTCATCTTGTGAACGAAACTTCCTGAGACTGCTTGCCCTTTCCACCCACCATCCCCATACACTGTCTGTGTCCAGAAGAAACGCAAAGGCTGAAGTCAGAACAAGGTTACTTGAGTGTAGAAACCCTGCGTATATATGCTGACCTGGAAATGTCAACACTGTACCCCAATCCACTGGAAAAGATTGCAGAAAGGACTGTTCTGACCGTTTATTCCCTCACGAGTTCCCCGAAAGTATCATCCCTTAAATTTCATTTCACTTGTCCACATACTATAGCTATTCAGTGCATTGCTACCCATCTTCCTTGTATGCTTTTTTCTTTCCTTCTTACGGATCCTATTTCTGACCTATGTCATCTTCCTTCTCTCAAGAAGATCTTTTGCCATTTCAAAACTGCTCTACTGGCAGTAAATTTCTTTAGTGTTAGGTCATCCTATGACATTTTTATCTCCTTTGTATTAAAAGGATAGTTTCTTCAAATATAGAATTTTAAGTTAATGTCATTTTAAAATTTTCTTAATTTTTTTCCTCCAGTCTCTTCTTTGCAAAATTTCTGAAGAAAAGGCTGTATTATTATTTTAGATCTTCTATTGGTAAGGTTTTTTTTTTTTTTTTTTTCTCCTTTGGATGCTATTGTGCTTCTCTTTAGCTTTCTACAGTTTCATTATGTATCACTGAAGCACACCTTACAAGTTTAACGATTAACAAAAATTATAAGCTTATTTTCTCTTTCTTTTTTGAAATCTGCTTAGAATCATTCTTATATTTATACCAACCACAAAGCAAAACAGTAAAGCCTTAAGATCAAAAGTCAAAGTTAAATGCAGGATGCAGCCTGGCAAGGTCCACAACAATTATAGATTAACAGCCAGAAACCTGCATATCTTCCCCTCTTCTTCCCAAATCCCTTTCATGCATCCCCTGTGACCTCCAGACCTGGAAATTCACCCCCTTCTCTTCCTCAAAACCCCCTTTCCTGCATCTCCTTGGGTCACCCCTTTTTTCCTTGCCTCTTCAAAAAGCACTAACCCCACTTGGGTAATGGGATGGCTACTGTTGGACATGAGTCCACTAAACTCCCAAGTTATAGATAACTTGAATAAAAAGCTTTGCCTCTCCAATATCAAATCTCATTCTCTATATTTGTTGTTCAGTGATGAGCAAGAAGAAACTTAGTGCTTTCATGATCAGATGTGGATTTTTTTTTTTTTTTTAATTCTGCTTAGTGCATTCTGAGTTTTAGTCTCTGCAATTTGGAAAAATATTTGTCTTTATTACTTTAAACATTTTGTCTGCTCTGTTCTCTCTTTATTCCCATCCTAGAATTTCAATAAAGACTATGGTACAACTTGTGAAATGGTAGCACACTTTGAATATTCTGTTCTTTTTTTCCTCATTGCATTACAATTGTGAAGATTCTGTTGAAATTCTTCAAGCTTACCGAAATTTTCCTTATCTGTTCCTGCCTATTTGATGAAAGACTATGGGGTTTGTCTGGTGAATGGTTCAAGAAAGAATTCTTGAGTGTTAAAGTGCAGTTTCATAAGTTCATTAGAAAATATGGAGGCAAAAGGAACCAAAAGCAGGAGATAGTCTCCTGGGCAGGAAGGGCATCACTGCAGTCTGGGGGTTGATTAGATTTATACTTTTAGGAGGGGGCTTCTGGGTGGACACCCTTTCCATTGTCTGTGAAGTAGCCTCTGGCATTCTGGTGGTCCCAGATCCTTGTTGTTTTGGGGAAAACATTAGGTTGATTAAAGGATTGCATAAATCTTTTCAGAGGGTTAACAACATAAACTTCTGCATCTTGGGCTTCAGACCAGGCCTGTCCCTGTGTAGCTCAGGGCTCAGGGCATTCTAAGGTTCCCTATGACTTTTATTGGTCTAAAAAGGAAAAGAAGAATATTCTGTTTTGGGACCTTACATGTTGATGAGTCCATCAGAGGCATTCGTCATTTCTCTGACGATTCTGATCACCAGCATTTCCTTTAGAATGTCTAAATGTTATGTCAGGTAATACAAAGTCTGTGTCATGCATAGTGTAGTTGTGGTGCTTCCTTTGTTTCTTCAAACTGTGCACATGCTTTCAACATGTCATATAATTTTTGTTGAAAGCCAAAGTAAGATGTGACCAGGTGGAACAGAGGCAAGGCACAGTCCACATCATTCCAAGGTCCTGGGTTCACATCCTAGAACTGGCAGGAACACCAATATATTGAACATTAAATAAAATAAATAGTTTCTTCTTTTCTTCTTCCTCTTTCTTCCTGTCTGATTGCTTCTTCTCACCTTTATTTCTGCCTGCACCTTCCTTGTTAAAAAAAAAAAAAAAAAAGAAAGAAAAAGAAAATAAAAGTAGTAGAATAGATTATAGAGAAGAGAAATGAAATATATGTAAGTAAACTCTGATTGTGAAGTTTGGGGGTTAATCTAAGAATTGGGCTGTAGTTACAGTTCACTGTAGCTGTAGGTCCTAGAGACTTCAAATTCCTCTATAGTCCTTATTTCTGTCTGTTCTGTTGTTTAAGTTTTCCTAAGAAATCTTCTTAAGTAGAGTATTTACCATATTGCTCTTTCAGTTTTCATCCATGTTGTTATACTGGAGTTGATTGCTATAATGTAAGGCATGGTTGGGGAACAGTAACATTTTTATTTCATTTTAAGACTTTTAATGACCTGTGATCCTGGGCTGTGTGTGACCTTCAGTAATATTAGCTTACGCCTAACCTTAGATACAAAAGGAGAACTAAGGGGACTAACAGTAAATTAATACTCTTCTCCAAGTGGAATACATTCTGATAATCCTTTATCCAGAAAAAAATGTCTGTGTTAAGAAAAAAACACTCTGAGATTATTTCATAATGGTTACTTTTCCTATCACCTTGATAGAATTATTGGGGGCGTGTGGGAGCATGGTCTTGATTTTTCATGGTAATGTTTCTGTTGATAGAATATGAACCTTGCAGTTCTTTTAGTTATAATCCACTATTACTGTGTTTTGATGTGGTCGTAGACTGCAGAAGAGGTAAAATGTTTCTGTAATTAAATATCACTCAATGATCATATGCTGAGATCTTCAAAATTATTTCTTATCTCCCCATTCTCAACTTTGATTATCCTTAAATGAGACAGATTAGAAAGCACTAAAATCAAGCAATTTTTTTTTTTCTAACCAAGGTGGGATAATGTTCTGGTAAATCCTTTTCTCCTATAGATAAAACATATGTTATCACAAATGCTCTGGACATATTAAAGCATTCTCACTTCTCCCTTCTACCTGACAGACAAAAAAAATTACATACATACACACACATGCACACACATATATCTTCTCAATGTGAAAACTTAGTTCTTATACATAAAACCTATGAAAGTGTATGAGACTCCCTAAGAGAGTAGCCCCTGTGATTTTTTCACTTCATGGTAGCTTATAGTCAGCCTCCAGCATTCAGGATTATCATCTGTGTTCTTATCAGTTTATAACTCCACTGTCTTCTGCTTCAGGTAACTTGAACATAGTTATACTCAATTCTCTGATGAGTACAAGAAAGGCCATTGATTAGGTTGTTCATAATGTTTTCTTGTTCAGACCAGAAGTTATATTTACAAGCTCTATTCATATTGGAGCTGAAATTAGAGGTCTACTTAATTTCATTTTTTCTATCTACAGATTTATCTTAATCCCATTCTTTCTCCTTTTCTGTTAAAGAACCCAGGTTTTTTGGTCTATTGAGTTGCCTACATCCAGATTTTTGCTGATTACATATCTATGGTTCAGTTCACATATATGCATATACCTAACATTATATTCTACCCATATAAATAATCACTCATGTGCAAAACAAAAAATAGATAATATGTATGAATAAGTGGTCAACAAAATGTATACAAAATCATAAACTTTGATTTTTGATATGTTACTACTAATGAGAAAGGAGTTGAGATTAAGCAGAATATAGAGACCTCAACTATCTCTGTCATGTATTAATTGTTAGAAAACATGAAATAGATACGGTATAATAACTAGTAGAATCAAGTGTACAATAGAGTACCCCTTATGCTATTATCAAATAATTGCTATGTCACTTGAAATATTTCACAAAGTTTCTTTTTTTATTTTAATAAAATGTTTATTTGGATAAATATTTTGTTATCTATTTTCAGGGAAAAAATGAGACACCCTCCAGAAAACGGTGCTTGTAAACATTTGTACTGGCAGATTGCTATTTTAGAGAAATCCTACTGGGATATCTACTCTGATGCCAAAAAAAGCAATAGCAGATGTATCTACAGCTGGAGAAAGATCGCCACACATGTGGTACAGTCACACTTGGCAAAGAGAAAGAACTTTGCAGTCTACATTGGCTCCCTTTTTCTGTTTTTTTTTTTTTTTTTTCTATTTATTTAACAAGACAGAGAAAGCTACATTCCCTTCACAATATAGAACATGTACAGAAAAGAGCAAAGGTACTGAGGAGGCAAAAGTTGATCTCTTAACTATTGCTTCAACTCATAATAATCTTAAGCTTCAAATTGCATAGCTTGGAATTCAGATGTTTCTAAGCTAATAATACTTCCTATAAAAAACATCAGCAAGAACTTAGTTGTAAGCTATCTTTTATTATAAGAATTTTAGAGTTAAGAGAGAATAAGGAATCTTTTTGAAGTACAACACATTAAAATATATATCAGTCTTAAAGAAGAAATTGGAAAGATTTTTTTCAATAAAAAATACCGTATTTCCAAATACAATGAAACCTATACTACATTTAAACCTATATTTAATAATGAAATTTAAATTAAAAATTAGAACACAGATAAAATAAACAGTAGTAAGATTAGGTCACTTTTAAGATATAGTATACCAGATCAGTATAAGCATATATTTATTTTATATTTTATATAGCTGCATGGGATACAAATTTTGAAATCCTTCTAATTAATTTACGTTTTTATGAGTTAAGTCAAACAAGTCACAAGCATGTGCACACACACACATGCATAAACAAGAAGTGACACAAAATTTATAAACTTAATAGAACCCCAAAATAAAATAGCTAAAATAAGAAGCTATATAATAAATAATAACTATTGAATATCAACATTCATATTGTTTGTTCTGTAAATACTAGATAATTTAATGTCTTTTCACAAAACACAGCATTCAAAAATCTTTTAACAATAACAAATAGAAATAAAGCATTATGAATAATACTAAAATGAAATATGTAAGAGATATAAGTAAAAGTTTCAAGACTACTAAAGAGTAAAATCAAGATACAGAAAAGGTAAGAGGAAATTGTCTGGAGATACAGGCATGAAAAGAACTGAGGTTTAAATTTAGGTAGGAAAAATGGAGCTAAAACTACTATATTCTATTGTTTTGTATTATTCTTAATCACTATTTTATAGAGAACACCACAAAGTGAATAACAAATTCTAGTACAGAACACTCATCAAGTGTCACTGCAGTGAACAATATTCACTTTGCGTAATAATTTAAAAGCTATTGATTTAGAACCTCCACCCACATCCAGTTATGATATGATCGCTTTGGACTGGCCTAGGATAGATACTGTATTGTTGGGACAAAGGTAGGAAACAGTCTAATTATCGCTTTTTGTTCCCATGACTGGAAGTCAAAAGAGGATACCTAAGTTTGATAAATCAGAGGATCAGCTTGAGAGAATTTTATAAACATCATGGTAAATTCAAAGGTGAATAAAGATATATAGATATTATCATTGTGGAGTGATATGAGGACTTAATAGTCTTTAAGATATCAGCTTTTATAACTTACTTTTGTTAATTTTTGGTGCTTTTTACCTGATTTTAATTATATTATTTTTAATTTTAAAACTATAAAAAGAGTAAGTGGTTTGTGGAAAAATTATTTATGGATTTACTGGCAAAAGGTGTCTCTCAGAAAGGGGTAGAAGACATTAAAAGATCATCTTGCCCTACTCTAACAAAATAAAACCTCATTTTCCTTTATACGAAAGACTGAAGGTATATTCTGTCAGGGAAGAACTCATACTGTTAATGGCATACCAAAATCTATGGTGAATTGGCATCTAACTCAGAATTACAAATTTTCAATCTCCTTTAATTTCTATTCTCTATTTTCTCCACCCCTAACATGTTTCAATGATGCTAGAAATTGTAGCAGAGCTTACTATGCATATGGGGAGACAATTGGGCAAAGAAGAAAACCACAGACAATAGATAATATATGAATGACCAACAAGAAATATTGCTAAGTAAAATACTGTTCCTGAATATTTGGGTGATACTTTATCTAAATGTACATTCAGTGACATACTCCAACACAAGTATTAATAAAATATCTCATCTATTAACTCAGAGAATTTTAACTTTCAAAAACCTTAAACCAATATAAAAAAGAGACCCTTTATCTAACTTATTTAGGTGAAGTTGCCTGCCTTCTAGTCTGTGATGCCCACATAATTTTATAAGGATGTATTTATGGTGCTCATGACCTTTTTGCTTTCCTAGAAGTCATTTCAGAATGACTGCCCACATATGGACATTACACTGCAAATTCCATGAAATTAGAGCTTCTATCTATTTTTATAGATATCACCATTGATAGAACAAATAGTAGCACAAGTAAGTGCTCAATAAAAATTTACCCAAATATTTACTTAAATGATTGGAGCTAACAATGACAACTAAATTCACAGCCATGGATAAGTGAAACCCTCTTCCTTGAACCTTGTGTTAAAATACTGAGTATCCTCAGAATAGGTATTTTAGGAACAGCGGCAATTTCCCTCCATAGAGAAGCATTGTTTTGTTTGTCCCAAGGAAAGAGAAGTGCTTGATGTGATCGATTTCAATTTGACTTGTAGCATAATTTTTCATGAAACAATTCTACTTATCCTGTCCCATTAGGATGACCTCACCTAAAGCTCTTGTGTAGGAGTCTTTTTAGTTTTCTTTACCCTTGCCTTCCATAATGTATCCTCCAGAAGAAATTATCAAAAACTACCTTCTTTTAGTATAAGCTGCAAGTATTTACATTCCTTACTTTGTGATTCAGCATTAAAAACAACTTCACTTTTGTTATTTCCCCCAAAGAATCAGTGTCTGTACCTAATTACTTCAGGTAACTTATACTAAAATAATCCAAATTTTGATTTGTAATTGTTAATCCTCATTTGTTTCAAAATGGCATAGTGATTATGCTTGGCTGACCCTATTTCCTTGAGACAAAAATGGGATGGCAAAACACAGGATGGGATTATGCACTGGTGACAGCAATCACACAGTAATGGCTTGTGGTCCTGCAGGACTTCATACAAATGACTAGAACCAGTACAAGGAATTTTGGCATCTTAGATGAAAAACAAATTTGACACCTCTGTAAGTTCCACTCTAAATTTCCTGCCTGTAACATATACCACTTTAAAAATTCCAATGCCAGAAATGACGAATAACCCCCAAAGTGCCAGAGATGACCCCTATGGTGCCAGAGAGAATCCCCACAGTGCCAGAAATAACACCCACAGGATTTACTTGCTGCTTCCTTTGAAGAAACAGGTGCACACAAGGTGGGGGAAAATTCTCTTCCAAGGCTTCTGTTTCCTCACAGGTGATGGGGCTGGGGTAGGGTTAGTCATGGACCATCACAGTCTGTACCAGCATCTTCATTAACATGGGGCAAAAGGGGCAGCTGTGCTTGGGCCCCCTCAGCAGACTGGGCTCAGGGAAACTCAATTGTCCCTTTGTCCCATGTTAAAGACAGCCCTGGTTTATTAAAAAGGGACAATATTGACATTTATATTAAAATGATGAGAAGTCAGGAAATATGAAGAAAAAAACAATACTTCCCTTTTTAAAATAGTATGTATGATCAACCTATACCTGTCTCACTCCATAGATTCTATACTTTTCTTTTTTCTCATAGTGGTATGTGTCACCATAGTGTACATTTTTAGATTTCTTCTTTCCTTTCTATTTTACTTTGTACTTGGTAGTTTAAATTTAAAAATGAATATTCTGAGAAAGTTTTTCAATCATTTATTTTATAATAGTGCCCATCCTCTGTTCACTCTTTTGGAACCCTATTGTTCAGATACTGAACTCCTAAGATCAATGATAGCACCTTTTTGTTATTAATCATATTTCTTTTTATAATTAAATTTTACTGTGGGAGATTTTTCCTATTATTTCTGTCAAAACATCTAGTGAGACTTTTCATTCCTGTTAACATATTTTAACTTTCTAAAGCTCTTCATGTTTTCTGAATGTTCTTTCTTTATATGGTATACTATATTTATACTTCATGAGTGAAATACCTTGTCCTTTGAGAACATTATGGCATATTTAATTAATTTTTATTCTTATTGAATCATTTTTCTTTCTGATTTACTTCTCTTTGTTTTTCAGCTTCATTTCCTATCCATATTACTCAGAAGACTGGGGTTCAGTGGTCCATTCACACATAAGAAAGGGGTATACTCAACTGATTGTACAGAGAGTATGGCTGATTGGTAGGTTTTCTTCATAAACAGGCTGAATCATTATAGTGGGTGTATCCAACTATTAGTCTCTGTTGCTCTTTTTATTTTAGACTAGTCATTTATTCTTACAAAGGAATTCTTTTATCTTTGCTATGGAAGATGAAAGCTTAGCACAAAGTATTGATTAATTAGAAAATGTATATTGAATAGGATAGTCAATATTGAATGTGCAGATTTCCCCTAATCTGCATTTGTAGTGTAGTTTTGCCTAAGACTCTCTAACTTAATTTCTCTAGATTAAAGGACAAACTTGCAATGTTCCCTAAAGTTCAGGGAGACAGTTGGGTAATTATATGTATGGGGAAGAGGATCTGTGAATCTAAGAGTATTGTAAAGATATTTAACATTTTTCAGACCCACCCACATCCACACTTTCAGGAGTATTTAACTTCCAGTTCTGGAGTTGTCTAGGATTGCCTACACTTACTCCTGTAGGCTTGAGGTACATATTTCTCCAGTCGTCTAAATGACTATAGTGTGCAGCCTTGTAATCTAACTTCCAAAATTTATTACAGACTTTCTTTCATGTATCCTTTGCCTTATGGTCTTATCCAATTTTGTTGTTGCCAAGTTTTCATGCTACTATTATTTTAGCAGTGTTTATTAAAAATTAGGTGAAAATAGTATGTGCTTAGTATATTATTCTTAATTCAAAGTCTTTTCACTTCTATATAAATTTATAAAAAAAGTTTTAAAACAAATTGCCATTCATTATTTATGTGTTATAACTACCTAATATAGCTTTCATGTGTATTACTTATTTGATCTTCATCCTAAATCTTAAAAATTATCATTGTGGTAACATCTGAAATTTTAACAAACCATGGCAATACAGAATTTGAAACAAGACTGACTAATCTTTTTTAATGTTAACTGATCCTTCCTAAGAAGTTTTTAATTGCTAACAGCAATATTTACACTGAGGATGAGAAGTAACACATATAAATAATATGTGAAGGGAAAAAACAAGAGGTATATATTTGCATAGAAAATTACAGGCAAAATACATTGAACTTAAACACAAAAGAGGGTTTAAGAGTTCTTCCTAAAAATGAAATTGAAGGGAACCAGGAGAGAATAAGACTACCCTTCACATTAAATAATTTGAATGCCCATCAGAAGAAAAGAAAGACAGAGGATTGGGGAGGAAGGGAGAGAAAGACAGAGAGAGAGAATAAAATAGTAGGAAGGAGAGAGAAGGGACAGAGGGAGGAAACCTGATGTGGAGGTGTTAACACCTGTAGAATATAGCCTTAAAAGTTTAGTTCTTTTATCACTGTTTTCAAAATTAGTGATCCCAAAGCAATATGTGCACTGGCATGTTTTAAAAGAAAGCAAATATATAAACACATATGCATATACATAAGCACATATAATGAGAAAATATTTCAAAAGTCTGAAAATGTTCACTATAAAAGACTTACTGCACATAATATATTATCTAGCACGGATTGCATATACCACCATTCTATATTAAGTCTAAATTAATACTAGACTTTCAAAGCTTATACACTTAACAAATAAGTCTTAGAAGTAAAAATCCAAATCAAATTTAATTATATGTACATAAGCAGTATGTCTGAGGAACTGTCTGCTTTAAGGAAATTTATGGCAGCAAGAAATAAAAGGTAGTCTTGTTTACAAGTCTGTATAACTGGAAAGAAATCAGACACAACAGTCAATCTGAAGTAAAATAGGAAGCTATCTTAACCATGTTATACCTGAAGTAATTAAAAAAAAAATAAACTCGTAAGAAGTGAACTGGAGTAAGAATAATGCTAGTTAATAGGGACTATGTCAGACTATATGATCTGTCTGACACAATCACTAGAGTACAGAAGGAATGACAGTGTTATATAAACATAAATTATTTCATTCACTTCTGTAATACAGATATACGACAGGGCAAAAAATAGTTTATTCCAGTAGTTGTTGAATTTTTTACTTAAAACATTGAATCTATTTTTTTTAAGGAATCTGTAGTTGATCTATACAAATGAGGTCTCAGTGAAATTTAAGGCTAATTGTAATATAACAGAAATTTTTGCGTTCGTTTTTTGAATTAAGATTAGATGTTGGTGGAAGGTATGTCTGAATTTGAGGAATAGAAGAATGATGAGAAACTGGACAGGAGCAAGCCTGAGCAAAATGGTGGCAGATAGGGGCTCAAAATGAATGGAGGTCAGAGAGAAATTTCTGATATCTAAAGAACTTTAAGTAACTTTAAGAAAGAGATCCCAGGAACTTTATAAATATTGCTGTCATGGTACCATTTTGAAGTCACATGATCTTCTGTGCTGTGCTGTGCTGTATTCCTCCTCAAGTGTATCTGAAAATCCAATTAAGTTTGATTTCCTCTAAGAACCTTTCATAATGGTGCTTGGTGAATAAAAAGAATTCTGTACTCAAGCACAAGAATACAGTCTAAAGATTTCTTTTATAAAGAAAGTATTGGGATTTTTTTTAAATATAGAGAATAATAAGAATACTACTGATGATTGCGTTGTAAACTGGGGAACAAATCCCCCATAAGGGGTCATTTAAAGATCACTCCAATGCATAGTTGCAGATATTATACTAGGACAGAAATCTGAGAGGATTTATGATACCACTAAGTTCTAGAGAGGGCCACACAGTATTCTCAAAAGCTCACTAAAAGTCACTCAGAAGTCAAAGTTTTAATCATATTAGGTGGAGGGAGATCAGAGCAAATATTCACGGGCTGGTCCCTTTATTGTGGATTAAGGTTGGTGTGGCTATGTCATTCTTGGGAGCCCTTCTGGATGAGTAATTGTAACTGGGTAAACATGGAAAGAAATAAATCATGAGGTTTATAATTTAATACACATGTCGGGGTTGAGTATTCAGAAACGAACAATAAGTAGGAAAAATTTCAAAACAAGCAAGGAGGTTACTGATACTCAACGAGTTATTGAGGCAACAAATAACAGCCTTACATTATAATAGTTAATATTTATTGAATACTTGTTATGGGAAAGACACTGTTCTCAGTGGTTTGTATTATCTCAAATAATCCTCACAGCACCCCTTTAGGATAATGCTCTATATATCATTTATCCACTTTATCAGTGAGGAAACAAGGCAAACAACAAATTTATCTTGTGTTCTTCATGAATCATCAAACAAGGGAGGATGTCTGAGGATGAGATAAGGATTTAGGTAAAATAAATTATTACCCCCAGAATCCTGAAGGCATGCAGAAAACAAGCTGGCCTAATAAACATATTTCTATTTTGATATCAGATATACTTGATTTAGGAGAGAAATGTGGGTTTTTCAACACTGAGTTCAGAGAGAAGAAAATTCAAATACAAAGTTTTGATAAAGTGCTGGAGGCTGATTGTTAAATTAGCTGTGAATGAGGTTATACAAAATAAGCACAAAATTTGACACATTTTAGAATTTGGACCATGAAAGAAAAATAGGGTAACTAAAGGGTAAAGACTTACTGGTTGTTGCCTGTTTGGTTGGCTGGTTAGAATTTTTTTCAACTCTGAAAGAAAAGTCAAATGAAAGGCAAATGATTGAAAAGTCTGGCGAAGTAATGTGTAATTGATGAAACAATTTCCCTGAGGAAATAATAACAGGGTAGAGTCAAGAGAATAGCCAGAAAGTTTACCCTTAGAGAGAGGAAGGTTATATTAACTAGGGGATACTTTAGAGTGGAGATGGAAATGATTGCAGTGGTAAATAAGGAAGTTTCAGGATAAATCTTGTTTCACTAAGAATTTATTGAACAGATAACTTTGTTCTTAGCACTGTTGGCACCTTACAAGTTGCAAGGAGGATTTCAGAGAAATCGAAGATGTCTTATGCCCTTTAAGTGTTTTCCAGTTATAATGTTCAATCTAGTGGAGAGTTTAAACGGTAGCAATGAGAGAAGTTATAGGCATTCAGACAAGATCATAATTCTGTTTCAGTTATTTGCTTTTGTAGATGCAAGAAAAGGAAAATAAATTCAAAAATAAATGTCTTAATGAAAACATAGCCTTAAGAAAGCCTAACAGGAAAAATAACTTTGTTTTTTCTATTACTTATACCTTATATCTCATAAATATGATATATTATGTGGATAGCCTTTTTCCTTTAAAATCAAAACTCTCTTTATGAATAGATAAAATAAAAAGCAATAATAAAAATTATGGTAATGCAGTAATTACTTCATGCCTACAGCATGACAAAAATCAATGCTGGTTTGGTTTGTGTTGGTCAAGTTTTTAAGTATTTGATTTTATATTGTAGTTATGAAGGTCAAACACATAGATGTGCAAATATTAGCATTTTTCAAAAATAAGAGTATTTCTAAAATAATATTTCTAAATAATATTCCTAAGAGAAATAACTTTAATCTTATTTGTACTGTTTTATCATGACCTTTGTCATACGATCTTAAAATTGACATACTAACTGCAACATTTACTTTAAACCACCAGATGTCACTGTTTTAGACATAGCTTCACTATTGATTTGACATTGGTAAAAAGAAATAATTGAACGTTGTAGTAAAATCATTTTCTAGCCAAATTATGACAAGGATGGTTGTGGTAGAAAATCATCAAAAGACATTCCAACAACTTCAAATCATTTCATACACATACAGAAAGTAAAACATCCTCTTGAAATCATGTTTATATGATCATTTCATTGTTTTCTTTTTTTTAATGGTAGTTGCAAGCAGGAATGAAGGTGAGTACAGGCAGGCAGGAAGAGAGAGAAGGAAGAATAAACACTATTTTAATTAGTTGTTTCTCTTAGCTATTGACCCAGGGTCCTAGTTCACAAGCCTGAGTCCTTCAGAAGTAAGTGAACTACTCCCAGCAGCCTTAATGGGGCATGCCAGAGCATCTCAGGTTTTATCAATTCATTGTCAGGGATCCCATCTCATATTTTGACTTTTATTTTAAGGAAATTTAATAATTATTGTCTCAGAATAAAGCACTGAAATACAATAATGTTAGAATGCAAAGTTAACAAACATCTATTACAACCTATTCTTCATAGATGGTAAAAATAGTTTCTAAACACAGAGAAATATGGTAATAAAAATTTTGACTAGTCCTTTCATGTTCCTGACTATATATTCAGTATTTTTTGTATAATACTGCTATGCTCCATATTGACAAATTAGTTTTCTATGAGCCACATGTGTTATCACAAGAAAATAAGGTGGATAAAATTAAATATATGTAAGTCACTAAAGTTTTCTAATGTTTTTAAATATGTATTAATAGTCTTTAAATATTTATTTCTTACTCTTATCACAGCAAACAAAACACAATAATAAAAATATGTACAAAGTCAGAGAACACCAAGATGTTAGCACTCTTAGCTCTTTGTCCTTCATAATTCCGGGAATTCAGCATTTGATAAAAATGGACATTTTGTTTCAGTACATGTTTATATAATTCATCATATATTTACTTTAAGATAACTACTTTTGCCAAATAAAAATATTATCAATTATTTTCTCATTCATGGGTTCTATGGGGATCCTCAAACCAGTAATTTAACTTGAATTATTTAATTGCATTTAATATTATCCCCATTACACTCACATGACCCCATTTTGGATTATTAAATGTTGCAAACTGTCTACATCAAAAGTAATAAATACAAGAAGTTCATTTTCTGAAGACATCCTCTCATACTTCCATTTATCATCCAGTTGCTGAAAAGCAATTAGGTATTTCAGACAATGAGGGTTCCTTATCTCCTAACCTCTTACCTTTCTCCTGTAAATAGTCTTCTGTTTCATTTCCATGCCCCTGGAGATAAGGTGACTATGTCTAATGCTCAATAACCTTTGCATGAATACCTAAATTTTCACTCTGTTTCTCTTTTCCCATGTATCCAGCAGCAAGCTTCCATCATTTAATCAATCTATTTGTCAGACACCCCATTCCTCCATGACCACGCAAGATTCTGGAGAGAAGCATGCAAGCAGACAGCCAGGGCCTACACTAGAGCTCTGCTGTGAAAGCGACATGGCAATATTTCTACGTTCTTTCAGTAATTTTCGTATCCCCCCTATTGAAAGGAAAATTTAAAACTGCTTGCATGATTGAAACCCCTATTCTTCTCTCCAAAAAAAACAAACATTAAGCTGAAAATAGTATACTACTTAATTACTGAGATTTTGCCATGCTGATTACCTGTGTGAGAAGAAGGAAATTGAAAATATCACACAGATAAAACCTGGATAAAGTATTATGACAACTAATCAATAATGCTGGCAATATCTACAATATCACCATAACACAAAAACCATGGTTAAAACATACTGCCTTGTTCCAAATTAGATTCAGGGATTGGAATGAAGTCAGATAATAATGACAGTAACAGTAGATATAACAGCTACACTCAGAAAAAAACAAGTTTCTTTGCTGACTGCTCCACATCCACCACATCAAACACCCCTATGAGTGTTGGGAACAGGGTTTTCTCAGATTTCTCCTCAGCAGTTTTATGTCACTAGTGTTGCCAAGATCATTGACATTCTGGGCCACTAAGCCTCACTCAGTCGCTGAGACCATTCTTGTTCAGGCCACTGGTCCTCACAGGACCTGAGACCACTGCACTGGAAAATCCTCACACAGAGTTGAGGAGTCATGTATTTAGCCTTTCATTTGAGAGGAGAGGATTGGGTATGAGGGAAGCTTCCTTCTCATCTCTCTGTGCTCTCACTTGGGGAAAAGCAAAACAAAGGATCATCTTCCTTTGTTTTTCACTCAAGAACCCCAACTTATCACTCACCCAATATTTGATCAAATCATTCTGTACTTAGAGACCCACCTCTGGGGTGCCTTATAAGCACCCTAGAAGTATGGGACTATCACAGGTCTTGAGCCCCTAATGTCTCATCCTTTTCTGAAAAATGAGTTATGTGGCTCCCAAAAGGTACCCTCAATCCCTCCACTCTGGAGATTTGGGTAACTTTTGTCATCACAATAGAAATGGTCACAAATTCCCTGTCTTTTGGCTTTTTTTTATCTCCTCTCTAAACCTGAGGCTCTCTACTGGTGCTGCCCTTCCCTAATTCTCCATCTTTGGTTGCTTCCTTCCTATTCTTCTGACTTTCTCTGGACTTAGAGGCAATTGACCCTACAGACCTCATTTCTCCACCCAGTCACCCTCCTCCCTATGATTCCCAACCCCCAGCATCCCCCAAACTCTTGGCCCCTCAACCTCCTGCTTCTAGATCCACCCTTCACCATTCCCTTACTCTCTCATACTAGCAGGCTGCAAAACTGGCCATCTCTGCACCCTCCCCAGCACCTATTCTTTCCTTACTCAAGAAAATCAAGGTAGCCTGAACAGCGGGGCTTGCCTGGGTTCATGTTCCCTTTTCCATGGCTAATCTCGCTCTAAACAGAACGCTGCTTAGGCATTTTCTCTTCAGACCCAACTACTTTCATCAAGGAGTTTGAATATGTAGCTCAAGTGATCTCTCCTGACAGGATCTCTTTATTATTCTCTCTACCACTGCAAATTACAAAAATTGGAAAGTGGCTCACAAAGCCCTCAAAAAGACTTTCTTAATGTGGCATTTAGCGTCTTTTAATAATAGGAATGAGGAGGTTGGGCAACAATGTCAAACAGAGATCAAGTTAAAGCAGAAATCCAATGACAGAGCTTCAGCTCCTGGCCACCACCTTCTGGGAGGCTCAGCAGGTCCAGGGTCCCAACTAGCACCAAGTCCTCTGGATCCTTGCCACCAGTCCCATGCTTCAAGTGCAGATGTGAGGGGCATTGGTTTCACCTATTCCCCAGCCCTGAGCTCTATCAGGAGCTTGACTTCATGTGGACAGAGTAGCTATGAGAAGTCGGACTGCCCACTGGCCCCTCAAGGTAAGCGGGCATCCCCTTCTGGGCCCCCACCACCTGTGGCTACTCCAGAAGCTCATAATTTATTGAGAGCCCTATTAGAAGACTGAGGGTGCATGGATTCCACCTAGTTGATGGTCCCTGTGATTCCCTTAAACATGACAGAGCCCTGGATAACTACGGTAGTGACAGGTCAGCTGATCTCTCTTTTAGTTGATATAGGAGCCTTTATTTGGCTCTCACTGCTTATTCTGACTTTGTTAGAGACTCCTCAATCTATTTATGGGGGTGAGTACCACTCTTTTATCCCCTAAAGTCACCACTCCTATGTTGTTGGGGAGTGTTTGTTCTATCTCCCTGTTTCTCTCAAGGTGCCACAGCCTGGGAACCTCCAGGTCATCTCACTGGCAACAAACAGAGCAATTCTGAGACTGTGTTCCCCTCCCTTTCTCTGTCCAAGGGATGTTTTCTTAAGGGGCCAGATACGTAATCTCTCCTTCTTTAATCTCTTCTCAGTTAAACTACCAGCCTCTCTATGTGTTGCTTCTCTACTGTGTTCTACTAACATGTGCTTATATAACTTAACATACAGTATTTGTCTTTAAAAGTGCTAACAAAGTCACCTTTAAAGGTCCCCTCCCTACCCCTCACTCCACTGTGTTTACCAGGAGATGAGAAGGGAAGGGTTCCCTTGCCTACCTTTTTTCTTAAACCTCTCTCTTCCAAAGTTTATTTTCTCTCTCTCTCTCTCTCCTGCTAGTCCCTCCTGGTGGCATATCTACCTGTCTCCATCCACTGTAAAATCCTCAGACAGGTTCTTTCTCTGTTTGTTGCTTTAAATTTTGAATTCATATAGCAGTTAAACTCCAGCAAAAAAAAAAAAAAAAAAGATTCCTACAAATAGTTTAAAGAAGGGAAATAGATGGGAACAGAACTTTCTTCTCTCTCACTGAGAGAGGAGCTGAAAGGCCTTAGCAGCTATATAAACTAGATAAGCCCAAGCTAAACTGACTTAAACTAGGTGCTTGAAAAAAAAAAAAAAAAACGTAAACAGGTTATTGTTTTCTTCAAGCCTCTATGAAGAATGACAAGACATAGATAGGGTGGTGAAGTAAAAGAAAATGAATGTGATTCTAGGTAGAAAGATATAGACTTTTGGTTTTGTTTTTTATTTTTTTAGTTTAAAAGTACTAAAAAAAGAAATTTTGTTTTTAGTGAAGTAAAATAATCAAAAATTTAAAAGCAAAACTAGAGCAAATTTGGCATGTGGTAGGAAGGTTTATGCAAGTGAAAATGTGGAAGAGACATTTACATGAAAATTTAAGTGTGGTTACAGTAATTAAGAATGAAATAATTTCCTTGAAAAATCAGGGTTTAAGGGTTAAACATTCTTCTTAACATATAAAATTAAAGCCAATGGAAAACAGGAAAATAAAAATAAGTAGATTCACACTTTGGCAACACTTCCCCAAATCAAATTCTAGATAAAAATGCTTTAAAAAGTATGGGAAATCTTAAAAGAGTTTCTAAGATATTCCATGTGAAGAAAGTCTCTCACTCTTTGAAAGGAGAAATATTAAACAAATTAGGCTAATTTGGAATAATACAATCTTACAAGAAGTATTGTCAAAATGCAGTTTAATGACTGACCTCAATATATGTTTATATGAAAATATAATTAATATATATGTGCTAAAGTTACATAAAATTTCTAAAATCTAATATGGTCTGATAGAGTCATATCATTCTGGTTCTGGGTCTACTGGGTAAAAATTATTATAAAACTTATGAAAAATCTGAATTTAAACACAGCAGAAATGAATGGTATTAACCTGAGACAGGAAATAAACTTTAGGTCTAAGAAACATGTGAATCCTCTTTGAAGAGTTTATGAATATAAATAAATACATGCATGTAGTCTCTTCTAAGTTTAAATACACAGGTACACATTTCAATTTATTGACAAAAGTAATCAAGTTAAAATCTGGAAAAATGAAATATTCCTGATAAAGATGGTGTCAATTTATGCCTGAAATAAACAAGAACACGAATACTGTTTATACTGCACTATTTACTATTTAAGTAACAGAGGTCCATAGTATTAACATAGGCATAACTTTGGATAAAATATGTTGAAGTGATGGAAAACTAAATATTTACATGTTTGGTAAATATTAGTTTCTCTTTTTTAAAGTGATTTACTTAAGTAAAGGGACCTATGAATGAGTCCTCATCAAAGGTGATATTCTCCATGATCAAAAGTGAAAATGCTATTGCTACTACTAGGCAACACATCTGAATGGCTTCATTTTTAAACATCATTTCACTTTATTAACAAAGTTTTTATAAAAATTGACTGACACCTATAATTCTCTGATAAACTGCAAATTTTGTGAGCAGGACTGAAACATGTACTTTTCTGTCTTCCTGTAAAATTGTTAATAAGCATTCCTATCTCTCATTGCAGAATGAGAAATGTTTATGTTTGCATAACTTCAGTAAGCTCTTTCTTTCTCTCTAATAGGGCACTATTAAAATAAGTTTATTTTCCAAGGCTTTGACTGAAATGCCATATTTGAGAAACAATGGACAGCTTTAGGAACAGAGACTGACCTCATGGAGCAAGCAGGATACTCAGCACGACCTGCAGTGGGGTCTGAAGACCTTAATATGGTTCCTAAACTATAAATGGCCCTCAAGTCACAATCTCATGTCCTCCCGCAAAAAATTCCAGGAAAGCAGTCAAAAAAATTCTGTATAATTATTCTTACTGTGCTTATACAAATAACAGGCTAAATTTATTAAACTCTGTAATTATTGGTAAAATTGGGATAAAGAAGAGAAATTAAATGTTTTGGTAATACATGTTTTTATGAACATCAAATTTTAATGTTCCTAATCAATTGTAAAACTTTGTTTTCTATCAGTTAACTGGACTATATCCTGAATTGTTCTAGTATTTTATTATCTGGCAATGATGACCATTGACACTCATGGTTCCAATATTTCTGTCACACTTACTGACTTCTGAAAGTACCACCTTTGTTATTAGCAAGTGTATTTCTAGCCTTTTCCTACAGATGGTCATCTTCATCACATCGATCCAGGAGATACTGGAACACTATTACTGGTGACATGCAATACTTTACACCACCACCTATTTCATTAAGCAAGCAAAAATACAACCTCATTTCTCCATGGGCCCCACACCAACTTATCAATCATGGCCTCACTTTTCTTTTCTGTCTGTTTTCTTAGTAACAACAATAAGACTATTCTCCAAGCCTCGAGGAAATTTTGACTCTGTGGGCTCTCTTCCAACCTTGTGTTATCAGTCCCTACCGTGGCATCCCACTTCAGCTTAGGGACACATCTATGATCTTGTCCAGCTAAGAGGCCACAGATCAATCACGATTTGCGGTCATTTTCCCTAGAGAAAAATGGGGGAATATTAGGATAGTCAGATGCTTTTTAAATAAAAAAATGCCATCTTGCACTAAGGTGAAATATATGCCTTTGTCTTAAAAACCTGGCCCTGGTGGCTGACATGGACATGGACCTCTGCATTCTAAAGACAATGGCACCATTAAATTTAGTTGAACTTGCTGACCTCTCTACTCATTGTTAACCATTTAGAGCAGGTTGGACTGAACTCATATTCCCCCAGGAGACTAAGACTAAGACCCTATGTCTGTACCTGGAGTAGACCCCCTCTAAAACCATATCATTCCCAGGTCTTAAGGGTGATGCAATTCGTTAGTGCTTCAGCCAGCTATGAGCTTTCTATAAGCCTTTTGGAGACTCGGTGTCTCAGTGCCATTCTTACCATTACTTTCCAAAACAGGAAAGTCCCCTTCCACCTTTATCAGGGACCTAACATTTGAAGACCTACAACATCTAACACACAAGGAGAGACAGATACGATATAACCACTATAAGCAATCCTGTTCTAAAGGTAGAAAGATAATGTGTGTAGAAATCACTGATCCATAGCATTTCTGAAATCCAGCCAAGATTTTTTTTCTAGTTTCTTGATCATGATTCCTATCTACTGCCTGGGAATGATTTACATGACTTTGTCTCTTTCTTTCTAATCTACGATCCTTTTCTGGTGCTTAAATAAATTATCCATCATTTTCTGCAACAAATCTTTGAGTTTGCAGCTATTATTTTCTCAGAAGGCCCACAGAGATGTTTAGGAACCCAAAACAATATTTTCATTTGTGCTTTTTCTGTTCCTATATTGTTCTTTTAAAACTCAGTAGGCTCCTTATAAATAAATTTGCAATTCCATTATTAGACAAAAGAACATGCAAATATATCTTTGAGCTAAACCATCTTGACCTTGAGCTTTCCTGTAAGGCTAGTGAGAGGTAATAGTCCTAACATCCTCATAAGGTCTTTTATTTAATGCAGATGCTCTATGAAGCACATTTAAAATCCTTCAAGGTATTTTTCTCTGACTGTTTAGCTTCCTATATCCCTTATATTATTTTCAAGTTTTAACAGATGATCATGCAGTCCTATTTGGAGTCGATTGTTGTTCTTGAAGCCTTTACTTTATTTGAGAATTTTGGAGATACTAGAAATAAGGAGGTTCTGGTTTCTTTGTATTTATAATTCTTTAACTTATCTCTTCACAAATTTTACTACAGTATTTCAGACACTAGGATGCAGCTCTAACATTTTGCATTTGAATTTCTTTACTAATTCAACTAGTTTTCTGATTCCATGTAATGCTGAAGGTGGTACTAAATCACCTACCACTGCAAAATATGGATAAATTTCCTTTAATTTCCAAAACCTTTTTTTTCATATACCTTTAAGCCTCTTTAGGAGTGTTCAGCTTCCCAGTAACAGGCCCTCTAAGTTACCTCCTCCCAATTTTTACCTGCCATACAGTCATATGATCACTGTAACATTTTAGAATTTTATTAGAGCAACATCCAAATCTGGGTACAGAATTCCAAACCACTTGTTATGGTTACATAACAAATTATGTAAAAATCTGTGGCATAAAAATAGCAACCATTATTTTTTTTTATCTTATAGATATCAGACATCCAGAATTTGGATAGGGGACAGTGAAGAATATGTATTTGTTCCACTCAACATCAGGTAGGATGGTTGAAAAGCTAGGAGTTTGAATAATCCGAACACATGGTAATTCACATGAGTGATAAATGATCTTTAAATATTTGGACATCTGAGGATTGGAACTGCTATAGACTTACTCAGTATTGCTTTTATCTTTACATAGTATCTACATAGTATTTTTAAGAAGATAGCTTTATGATAGATATATTACATGTCAGTTCAGAATTCTGAAAATTCAGAGAGAAAAATATAGATACAAAAGAGAGAAAAGGAGAAAAAGGCAGAAGCTGCATCTACTTTTATGACAGAGCCTCAGAAGTCACATAGCATCAGTTCCTCAGCAAGCTATGTTACAACTGAGTAACCAAACCTGGTTGATTTTGAAAGGGAGACAGATCAGACTCCATTTTTTGTGTGAAGAGTGTCAAAGAATTTGTGAATGTGTTTTAAAAGTATCACATGTGCATTTCTGCATATATACACAGAAATCTTAAAAATTTTTTGAAAACCTAGACTTAATTGACCAATATGATTATATATTATCCAGATGCTATTAACAATGAGTTGACCCAGATAGCAATGGATAGAAATAAAGCAATGAATACATGACAGATTTAAAAGAAAGGAAGAGGATTAGCAAAATTTTAACATGTCTGATAAGAATTTTAGGAATAGAGGGTGAAAATAATGGTATAGTAATTATACAAAGATATAATAACTAAGAATTTATCTGAATTGATGAAAAATATGAGTTTAGTTATAGAAAACTCCTAAGTGCCAACAAAATATAAACCCACACCAAGATAAACAGGAATAAAAATTCAGAGCATCAATGATAAAGGGAAAATATAGTAGCTACCTAAAGAAACAAAAATTATATTCAAAGGAATGAATTTAGACTAATTACAGAATAATCACAGAATAATAGCAGAATAAGCAATTCCAGATGTAAGAAGACAATAGAATAATGTATTCAGAGTATTGAGAAATTAAGTGTCACTGTTAATTCTATATTCAGCCGACTGTGTTAATCAAGGCATGTATTTTCAGATACTAAAAGAAGTTAACAAAGTGAATTACCCACAAAACCTTGATGAAGTTTTTAGTGTAGAATATATTTACAGAGAAGAAAGGGAAGAATAAAAAGTGAGAAACAAGAAACAATTATGGCAATGAATTCGATATGAGGTGGATTTGTTTAATGACTACATAAAAGTATTTTTACTTAAAAAATGAAATTATAATTTCATGCCACAATAGCAAGACCACAGGACAGGAAATTGCATGTGTTATATTAAAGTTTATGAATAGCTTTGTGTGAAAAAGTGAAAGAAACTCAGAATAAAAATAAAAATGTGTGAATAAAGATAATGAATACAGGGAGAGAATGAAAAGAGAAGCAATAAGAAGGCAAAAATAAAGAAAAATATAGGAAAGTAAAGTTAAGCAAAGTTAGTAGTAATCATAATGCACTAAATTGAGTAAATCAAGAAGAAATACCAGCTCTGTGGCTTTTTTTAAGCACAATTAATAAACATGACATATAACATTTGAAATTAAAGTTATGACATTAATAAATCAAGAAAATACCTCAATAAGAAAAATAAAAGATTCTCAAAGAAATCCATGTCCAGAATAATGTGCAGAAAAGTTTAGGTAATTTAGTTCGACCAGAGTAGAGGTTGCGGATAGTGATCCTTTCTTATCTAGGGCCCCATTGATCTATTTCTTTTACTGGTTGCATATATTTTCCATGACTATTGTCACTATCTGACACTATAGTATAATGACTCGTTTTATTTTCTAGAATAATTAGAATTGAAGATTTCAAACATTTTGTTCTTAAAACCTTATGCTCTTAAAAATCATTAAGGGTGTCAGAGTTTTAGTCTATGAAGGATATGTGTTTGTCTGTGTGTGTATATATGTATACATATTATTGTATTTCAGAAATATTCTATACAACATAGTACCTATAGTTAATATACTGCATGGTAATCTTAGAGATTTTGTAAACTGACGAGACTTCATATAAAGTGTTTTTAACACACACACACACACACACACACACATTCACACACACTCACAGATATGGCAGGGAGTTATAAAGAAATTTCTCGAGGTGATGGAACTGCTTATTACCTTGATTGTGGTGATAGATTTGTGGCTATATGCACAAATTTAAACAAATAAAACTGTGTACATTAAATATGGTTGGTATTTTGTGTAAAATTAGACATCAATAAAATTGTTTTTGAAAATGTCCATGTTCAAATTTCCAAAGCATCTGAATATGCAGGTTACATAAGAAGAGAGAATGAATGCTACAGGTGGAATAACATTTATAATCATCTAATCTTAATATAAGGAAATAAACTTTTAGAACTCACATGGACCTGGCATATAATCACAAACATTCTTAAATGGGAGAAAAGAGAGGAAGCGGACATAGATCAACGCAATCTGAGAACTATTTCATTAGCTATTACTGACTCTGAAGATGGGAAATGAATACTCAGGTCAAGTTCTGTTGACAAGCTCCAAAATCAGGATAAACATGAAAAGGAATCTTCCAGGGCCTTTAGAAAGGAATATAGCCTTGTCAATAACTTAGTTTGTGTCCAGGAATTCATTGTGTCTGTAATTCATTTCAGTGAGACTTCCAGAACTATAAGGCAGTAAATTTGTGTTGCTTTAAACCATTACGTATGTGGTAATTAGATAAATTAGCTGTAGGAAACTACTGCAAATACTATGAAAAATGCAGTAGTATAGTAATAAAATATTAGACTTTCATAGCAGAAATAAAGCCATAACAAAAAGGAGAAATTTAAAAAAATAATGCAAGTATAACATTCACTTTAAGTAAACACATATAAGGCAGTATTAAAAAAACCCACTATTATGTAGAAAAAATATATATTATATGTAATGCATATGTGGGAGGAATATGTGCATGTATGTGTACTTATGTATGCATGTTGGAGAAATTTTGGACAGAATCTTGTAACAAATGAATGGAAAGTGTATATTTTATGCAAGCCTCAAATATTTATCAAATCTTGACTATATACATAATCACAAAGTAATGCATTTTAAATAAATGATAATTTACAGATAATCTTTTCTAAAATCAATGCAATTTAATGGAGACCACAATAAAAAAATTAAGAAAATATGCCTGAATTTCATAAACATACTTTTTCAAATGATACCAATTAAAAAAATACTTTAAATTGAAAGACAAAACATATGTCAAGCTTGTGTAGTGAAAGAGAATTTGAATCTGATTCTGTGCTCAAGGTTCATCTTAATGTATTAGAGTTAAGGATAAAAACTGTTCCAGTTTGAAGTCTATAAAGAGAACTTTTTCTTCTTTCTGGAAATGTTTACAAATCTAAAAAATGGAAAACATTTACATAAAACCTCTAAGCAAAATTAATGAGTGATTAAAAATCACACCAATAATAAGCTGTTATAGAGCAAATAAAATTGTGACCCAATATTTTTACTTAAAAAAAAAACCTCAGTAAATATTATCTTTAAAAAAAAAGACAAGTAGGAGATAAAACCAACAAACAAATAATGAAATAAAATATCTGTTTCAGTAACAACACAAAAGTTAATATGCCTAAGAAGAAGAAACTTGGCCAACATTTTCAAGATCTATGTAAAGATAAATTTTAATGTAACTGAAGGCCACAGAAGATATGGAAAACTACAAAGTCAAATAATATTCTTTCATAGGAAAGCAACATTGTACCAAGATAGAACTGAGAATGTATCAGACCTTGGAGAAGGATGAACTATTAAATGATGCAGGGGAAATTAGATGCATTTATTGAAAAACATTAAAGAAACTCACAAAGTAGTCTGTAATGTATAAATTTATATATTAAAGCTATTAAGATAAAAGATTGGAGAATATTTGTATAAAATCTTGCTGGAGATTGAAAAATATATACTGCTCATTTTCAAAATATATATATATATATTTAATAAGATGAAGTACGTCATTAAGAAAGTACAAACATTTAAACAAGAAAAATATAAATAAAACTAAAAGATAGCCATATATAGAAAAATATTCGTAAGTAGAAGTATTATATTTCCATAACAGTCCCTCAAATCTCATTTATGCATCATTTCTTTCATGAGTTAATTAGGGTATCAGTCACAAATGATTACATAATAGCTTTACCCAGTGACATAAGCTAATCAAAATTCACCATCAGAAACAATGGAACACTCTACAATGATGGAAATGTTACATACCTACGCTAACCAATATATTACCAGTTAGCCACATGTAGCTAGTGGCATATGTAATTGGAATGTGTCTAGTGAGAATGATAAATAGAATAAAATTTTTATTTTATCTTCATTTAAATTTAAATAGCTACATGAAAATTGCAGCAACTGTACTAGATGGTATAGATTTGAGATACTGTTGGTTATCAAGGAAGAGAGAAAGACAATGTGACAAATCAGCAACTAGTTCTTAAAGCTCCAGTCAGATAAGTACAATCTCATTCTCACACAGATACATACTATAATTAAAATTTTTCCTTTTATGGACTCTGAATCAAGAATAAAAATATTAACATCCGCTCATTTTTAATAGCATGTATTACAAATTGAAGTGCTTTTATTTTTAAATATCTGAACCATTAGTACGAAAACAAAGCTTTGGCACTGTGGTCTTGACTCTGTTTCATTGATTAAATTGACATTGTTTCCAAATTCTTCTACTGTATGAATTCTCTTAACTTTCATTACACTATAATCTCCTTCACCTCCTCTTTCCTAATCAAGGATCCCATTAAAGCTTTATTTAAAAACAAATTTTATTTAATCACCAATTACATTATGATAATCTTCACGTTGCTGTTCTTGAACTTTTTTTTTTCCAGTCAGATCTCATACATTCAACTCTGATTATTATCTACATTCATCCCAAATATATATCTTTCAGATATTTTCTGAGTTTCAAATATATCTGACTGACTATTAAAATTCTCCATGGAATCTCCAAACCTATTTCTTCTTTGGTATATCATCTCAGTACATGACATTACCATCCATCAAAACGCACAAACAGAAAATTCAGAATCATCCCTGAAAATCCTTCTTACTCATTTTTGACAGTTAATGAACAAGTCCTGCCAGATGTATGACACGGCCATGTAGCTCTCTTAGATTTTAGTTTGATTTTTCTCCCACTGACCTTTGAACTTCTGAAAGGGACTATTTCATTTCTTTTTTACTGCCACGCTTACAGAGGACATGGATTATGATGGATGCTCATTTAGAAGTTTATGGAATAAAAGAGTAGAATATTTATTTCTGAATGTTCAATTTAAATTCTACAATGGTCATGAAACCGTTTCTAAAGAGTTATATAGGAGTATCTTTGTATTTAACAATGTACCTTCATTATTCTTTTAAATAGTGTGCCACTCTCTACCCTAAACTCAATCTAAGAAGTATTTATTTTTAAGAATGTGGGGTTTTCAGTTGTGTTTTCTTTTTTTTTTTTTTGATCAAATATGATGCATTTTGAAATTACAAGTTTCTCAGAATTTCTATGAGCTTCTTACGGTTCATTGGATGGAACAAATATCTTTGCTAATAGTTTTGCTTATTATTTTTAGTCTTTTATTAACTTCAGCATATATTCATTATGCCAATATAGTGGTGTTTCTTAAATGACTATAGTAGTCCTTTTACTTAAAGAAAAAAAAGCAAAACAAAAACCATTTAATAGGCATGTGTGCCTTTTTATGATTTCCCCTTTGGCTTTGAAATGAGTTTATTGAGTCTGCAATCTATTGAAGACTTTGTAACTGGTTTAGGTAAGGCAGTCTTGATAACAAGGCAACTTAATTAACAACAGTTAAAGAAAGAGGTTTCTTCCATATCTTTGAAGCTGAGGTTAAAAATTGACTAGAATTAAGGCTATTGTTATTTGCACATACATCAACAACTTTTTGTATCATACTGAATTCTTCAGAATGTATTTCCCCTACCTCTTCTGTTTAATTTTTAACTTTATTATCTCTACCTACAGAATTAAGCTTAACTTAAATAATGTTGTACATGCTTGAAACCATATTGTTTCAAACTCCACAGGTAGAATGAATAATTTAAACTTACATAACCTAACTAAAGTACATCAGTTATGCTTCAAATTCTGAATTAATAAAAGAGAAAAAAGTATGTATTTGACTTGCGAACTCATATTGACGTGAATAAATTCTGTTCAGAGATATAGAAAGTGATTCATATGATTCAGTAAAGCCTTAGGTGATCCTACTGTTTTCAAAACATCTTTTTTTTTAATCAACAAAATGCACTAAGTATATAAAAAAGAGTTATTATCTAACTCCAGTACATTGACCAATATATCCAAGCAGGATATTATATTGTTATCCTAAGTTATCTATTTATGAGTTATGAACAGAAATAAGTAGTGACTTAATTTTGAGCAGACAGAGAGAGGAAAGGGAATTGAACTTCGAATCATGAGACATAACATGTCACCCCCACTCTGGTACCTAGTGATTGTTCACATTGAATAAATCTCCCTGAACTTTGGTTTCCTCACCTAAATAGAATACTCACTTTGCATTTCTCACGGGGTTACCGAGAAGGTAAAGTAATAGAACATTAATGAAATGTTCTATCAAGAAGATAGAGTAGGACTGTGGAGAGATGTGAGAGCTATAGATTTAAGCTCCCTGGTTTCACAAACTGACTCAACCACTGTGATCAGTGTGACATGGGCAGGTGATAATACCTCTTTAGTAGTCAAATTCCTCACAGATAAATGTACCTACCTCAAAAACTAACAGATGTCATTAATTAAAATGACACAGCTAGTATTAGTTTGAGAAAGATAAGCACTCTGTACTAAGCATTTAATTAGATGTCAGTTTGTGTATGAAGGTGGCACTATCCCTGACCTACTTGGGCAGTGGGTGAAGCATACTACTTCTTCCAATTATTTGTTGTAAGATGTGTGGTGTCTGTTTTTATATTTTTCTCGCATTAGAGGCCTGAGACTTAGCTTTGGAAATTATGTAGGGGAAGATAAGTTAGAGCTTTACCATATTTGTTTCAAGCCTCCTTAGGAGTCGAACACATTAGGGCGTGCCAAAGAATAGTCAGCCTAACTTCACAGAATTTTATCTCAGGCTTAAGAGTGAAAACTTCAGGTATATTAAGTTATTCTATCTTGCTTGTATTACGTATATGCCACTCTCCAATATCATGCAGTAAGGTTGTTTCAAAATAAAATTTGTATATTCCTAAATTTCCCAGGCAAAGTTAATATTAACTATTAGTATATTTTCCTAAAAAGAATTCATTATCTGGGTTTCTAGCATTTCCAGTACTTCCTATGTGTATTCTTCCCCTGGAAACTCTTCTCCTCCAAACTTATCATTCCCTGGTCAATTACTATTCATGCTTCAATACTCAAGTTGAATGAAATTTATGTGAAACATTTTGAACACTTTACTTATGATATAGTATTTGTTCCAGAGATAAATCTGCCAATTTCACCCAATAGCATTTGCCTCATCATTCTTAATTATAGAATGCAGAATTTATTTAGACATGCAACAAATCTGATGAAAAGATAACATTTTTGAGTTTCACTTACAGAATGTAGCATGCGAGTACATTCTGAATGATGTGATTTAGGCAGAAATATGTGAGATTTTTGTAAAGCCACATCAACGACCCTAAGTTGGAAGTGATGCCATGACATACCTACTTCCTTCTCTCTGTCACCTAGATCATAGATTCAAACATAACAGGACTTCTTCAGTAATCTGAAAGTGCAAAAGTACCTCTAAGATGGTAGCTAGCAATAGAAAACAAACAGAAAAGTAGAAGAGACCTTATTTCCATGAAGTTGCTAAATCACCTACCTCAGGTTGCTTACTTGTGAAAATAAACGTATATATTATTCCAGTGTTATAATATGGGATGTTAGGAGAAAAATTAAAATACATACTATGCCTCTTGTTCATTCTATCTCCACATCCTATATTTCTAAAATAACACATCTCTCATTAGAGGAAATCCATATGAAAACTTTGACTTTGAAAGGGTCCGCCTTACATGACAGTATCATTTCTATCATAATCAGTTTCATATTTATATGAGAAACACAGGGAAAACTCTAGGGCAGGTGTGGGAGGCAGTGGAGAAGGAGTATGGGGCAACAATCTAACAATCCGTGTTTAATAAATCACAGGCAAATCCGATGCACCTGAGTATGCACATTCCAGCGCTGCTTCAACATTCCATATTTTCATATATACTTCTCTTTAATATTCTCTATACTCTCCTATAAAAATCCTCATAATTTAGTCATCTCTCAAAAGTGTCCTCAATCCTGGTCAAGTATCATCTGGTTATTTGCTTCTAGGATTTCTAGACGTATATGATTCTGAAATTTCCCTGCATGACATCCTTTATGCTATTCTTTTTTAATTTTGTCTCTTTTCTCCTGTGTTGATAGCTTTATTCCCTGATATATTAATAATTTACTGGAGTACAACATTACATAACTTCTTGAATATGAATGTGTGGTGATTTTTTTGAGATTTTGAGCATGAAAAGGTCTAATTCTACACGTTTTTATGATTCTTTAGTCAACTATCAAATTCTAACTTGGAAACTATTTGCAGAAGAATGTAGAAAATGTGTTATATATTCTGTTAAGGGGAATACTGCTTTTGAAAGCTCCACTGTTATTCTCATTCTGAAGTTTTTGTATATATGCTTTGTTTCTTCCCTCATCTCTGCTCTGCTCTTTACTCTCTCCTCTCTTTTTCTTCTTAGTTCCCTAAAATCTCATAATAATATCCTTGGTGATTTTTTTTTTAGTTACTGCCTTTCCAAGTGAAAATTCATGTTAAATTCTCAGTTTTCTCTTTTTAAAAAGAAAAGACTATCTATTACTATGATCTTATTTCTGTGATCAGATTTCTGGAGTTTTTGTTCATATTATCTATGTTGTTACAAGGATTGTTTTTCTACCTTCTGATAGATTGATAGTGCTTATACTTTCAGAACTTTTATTGATTTGGGGGTTGTATACTCAGATGGTTAACTTCTAAAAACAAACACTTGTTCTTTTGTTCTTTGGATATTCCAGAATTGTGGAGATCTTTACTGATCTTTTTGTGGAGAGTAATGTGCTTTGTGTTTTGTAGGTTTTCTGATATTCCATCAGCTGTCTAATAAGAAAATGCACACACACACACAATATGTTTGTAATGGTTACTTTAAGATGTTACTTCCCAAGCAACTTTCATAAATGTGATTTTTTTTTTTTGCTATTTTTTATGTGTAGTACTTGATCACTAAAAATAAGATTGGATGCTTGTTGACATCTTGTTCTTATCATATGTTAGTCAGCAATATCATATATTAATGAGAAACCACTAACCATCAGTTGCTGACTGTGATTTTATACATCAAGAAACCTTCTAAACTCTGATTTTGTGATCTAAATTATTTGATTCAAAAATGTGAAGATCTTTGGTTCAAGGATCTCACTATTCAATATACATATTTCAACTTAGTGACCCATTAATATTTTCTCAGTTATATCTGATGCTCAAAATTCTAGATTTTTCTCTGATTCATCTTTGCATATAATAAATTAACCTCTGTCAAATACTACTATGGATGAGGGAAATTGCCTTACAAGTGGGGACTGTTGGAAATAATCCATAAACACACTTTCATTCAGATCTTCTCTTTGTAGCTCCACAGATACTGGTCTCATGGGTATTTTCTACACCAATTTCTGAGCTTATTTCGATTCCAGAGAAGCAAAGAAGTTTATTTTTAGATGTTATCCTATTTAGACAATTAATTTTTAGCTTTCCCTATTTTATGAAGTCAGTTCCTTTCCATTTGTCATTCTATCAGTGTTTTCGTAGGTATTTCTCACCTGGTTATTATCTCCTCTCCTATTTATTCTGTCCCTGTTAGGTATTGTTTTACTATAACTGATTCCATTTTAGAGGAGAGGAAATAATCAGATCCATTAAATCTACCAAATATAGCCAAAAGTGAATATTTTATTGTATATCATTTCACATATCTGGTAGCAACTCTTTGTTATTAATAATTAGTTTTATTATATTACACAATGTCATTTGATAATGATAAGATTTTTGATTCTGTATTATTCACTCAAATTTCAGAAATCAAGACACTTACTAAAAACTTGAAAAATCAAAGGATTTTTCATTATTGAAACTTCTTTATATTTATTTTTTTAATCATATCTTCCTATTCAATTCTAAGTGTACTCTTCAGAAAATGACAGTGTACTGAGTCCCATAGATTTCAGAATAAAGCTCTTAATTTTAAATATTGTTTCTCCAGAATTAATAATATTTCCTTCTCTAATGGAAGCACTCCTTGATGATTATTATTAAATCTGAGCCAACAAGTTAAGCGTTGAAGAGTAGACATGTATTTACTCTTTCAAACTTGGCATAGGGTTCAGAATGCTACTTATCTGATGGAAAATAAAGGCTCCACATTTTGCTAATCACTAACTCTTCTACATTTCTCATGTTTGCAAAATGATCTATACTTGCATTTCTGACTTTCATTTCAATCTCTAACATATATATAGATACAGATAATTTTTACTATTTTTCTTAGGTATAATCTTTTGATAATCCTACTACAAAGAAGAAGTAGTAATTTTATTTACCCTATGTCATTAATTTCCACTTCTCCATTATACCAAAATCTATGTAACTTTTTGTAATTAAATCAACATTATATATATTTTAAATCAATCAGTTGTCTTAATAACTTGGTGGAAACTACTAAACAGAAATTTATCCTACTTATCATATTTTCCATCCTATCTTTTAAGAAAATTTAAAACTAATCAGATTTATAAACCATTGCTTTTAATCCAGAAGCAAGATTTAATGACTAGATTTACCATTTTTTTAAACTAAAATCAAGGGAAAATAACATGACACAGAAAAAATAACATTTTACAATATTTTGAAGACTAAAGAGAGGCATTTTAGAAGTGATTTCAATTTCAAGTCTATGCTTCCATACGCCGTAAAATAATAATAAAAAAGAAAGGACAGTTACCTCTGTACTTCATGACAAAAAAGTAAAAAAAAAAAAAGCAATTGTTTAAGCACCTCATTCAATTAAATGATTCATACAGTATTTTATTTTGTTGGCCATTCATTTAACAACTTTCCCAATGCTCCAATGGCATCTTTGTCATTTGTGCAGTGTCCTAACTCAGTGTTCAAGGGTGTCATTTGAAGGGAGCAAATTAAGTGCTTTTAATGAGCATAACAGCCTGTTCATTTTGCTAAGAAACCTTACAGTCTCTATGAATATAATGTTAGAGTAAGAAATTATGTTTTAAACAGTCTTAAAGATGTATCTTAATCTTGTTACAAAATATTTATTCCTGATATTAGAGATGAAAATGTCAAATAACTGAGGAAAGACATTCAAATTTATGGAAGAATATGTACTTAAACTTCTCACAAAACAGCATCAAGCACTAACATCACAAGAAGTGAGTGAAAGCAGTAGGAATGGTGAGCATTAAAGGAAACTAGAATCATGATCACTATAAGACACTCTTATAGTCCTCATCTGAAAGTTTCTGTCTGTGATCTACATTAAGTCACCACTATGTACCTTAAAACCAAGTATAGAAAAGTTCTTGTACTAAATAGATAGTTAATATTGTCTCAAGATTGCTTTTTTTAATTAATTTTATTGAAGAAACATTTCCAAGAAACTATTTTAAGGTATATTCATAGTAAATACACATTTATATATAATATATTAATTTCATGACTAACTTGTTATTCCTTCACTATAGAATTAATCCCCTTTACCTAGCTTGTCCACCACTCTCCCTCTTCTCTTCCTGCAAATGATTTGCATTTTTTTAACTAAAAGACTATTGTTGTTTGAACTAGGTCATCTGTTAAAAGTTCACTTTTGTTGACCCTAAGTGTCCATCAACAGATGAATGCAGAAAGATGTGGCTTATATACATGATGGAAAACTACTCAGCTATAAAAAATGATGAAATTTACCATTTGTAGCAATATGGATGGACATGGAGGGAACTATCCTTAGTGAGATAAGCCTGAAAGAGAAAGAAAAATATTTTATGATATCATTCATACATAACACATAGAGAAACATATTACTTTCTAAGAGTTGCTTGATTTTGGTAGAGAAAATATGCTACAATTAGTCAATTTTGTGTAATACTTGATGTTTTCACAAAAGTACAGCAATGTGACTATCATCATGATTATGATATAAAACACCTCCATCACATCACAATTCTCTTATTACATTGCAGACAATTTCCTACACTGACCTGAATCCTTGGAAACTACTTGCTTGCTTTTTGACACTATACTTTTGCCCTATAGATGTTTTCCTACAATTGGAATTATATAGTATGTATTATTTTATTTTTGGCTACCTTTTCTTAGAAAAATTCTTCTTTGAACCATCCAAATTGTTCTATTTATTAAAAATTCCTATGTTTTTTCTGAAAATTTATGACTATTTTGGTCCATTCATCTCTTGATGGACAATATTTCCTTTTGGTCGTGGTGGTGGTGGTTGTTGTGAATAGTTACTATGAATATTTAAGTGCAAGTCTTTGTGTGGACATAGTTTTCATTTATTTAGTGTGTATATGTAGCAGTGGAATTGATAGGTCATATGATAAGTGCATATTTGACTTAGTAAGAAATTTTCAATATGCTTTACTAAATGTTTGGATCATTTTGCATTCTCATCAGCAATGTAGGAGAGTTCCAGATGTTCTACTTTCACATTTAAGAGATGCTTCTATAGATATTTCAGTCATTGTAGTGGATGTATAATGGTATATCATTTAATTTTAACTCTCTATTGCCCTACTAGACTCTGATGATGGGATTTGTAATGTGCTATTTACCATTTGTATATCTTTGTTGCAGAACTCAGAACTCCATTCTAGATTTTTGTCTATTTGGGGATCAGGTTTATTGTCTTATTGAATTGTGAAAATTTCTTATACAATTTAGATACTAATTCCTTTTCATATATATGCATTATAAATATATTCTCCACATCTGGAAATTACCTCTTTTTCCTAATCATATTTTTTGAATATTATATATTTTTGAGAAAGTTCATTTTATCATGTTTTTTCTTTAATAGATCAGAGATGATTTTGTCTGCATTAACTGATAAAGGTATGTGTATTCTAAGTTCACAAATATTTTTCTGTAGATTTATTCTATAAAATTTAGTTCAGGCTTCCATTTAACTCTATGACCTACTTTTATTCTCCTGCATAGGGTGAGACATGTGTCAACTTGAATTATTTCTTAGTAATTTAAAAAATAATTTTAAAGCACCATTTCTTCAAAGAATATTAATATTAAAAATTAATTGACTGAATGTATGTTGCCTTGCTTCTGGATTTTATGACCTATATAAATATTCTTTTGTCAAGATTAATTTTTTATTGTTTTTGAAAGAAAAATTGGGAATTTATATCTCTGCCAATTATTTGGGTACACAGAATCCCTTCCAACAATATCTAAAGTTTTTTTTTTTATTAATAACTAAAACATTTTCTTGTATTTACTTATTTGCACTCTCTGGTACTCTGTTCTTTACATTCATCTAATACAATTTTCCAGTACTTTCTTTACTTTTTCTTAGAGTGAAGATAGCTGGTGAACGTTGTCAGCTTTTTATATTTTTTTGCTGGAAAATATTATCCTACTTTAATTTTTGAAAGATATTTATTGTGTATAGAATCCCTAATCGATGAACTCTCTTATTGTGGCTCCAGTGTTCTGTGGATGGTGTTCCATTTTTCTGCCTTGCATATACTGTGTTGTGAAGTCAGATATCATTCTTAATAATTTGTTTATATATAATATTTTGATTTCTGATGGCTGTAAAATGTTTCTCTGTATTATTGGCTACATGCACTTTGATTAAAATGTACCAGAATGGTTTTGTTGTTCTATATCCTGCTGGGAATTCATTCAACTTCTTCAGTTTCTTGGTTTCTATTTTTATCACATTTGGAAAATGTTTACTATTTTTCCTTCAAATATTTTTAGCACTTCATTCTCTCAAATAATGGTAATTGCACACATATTTTAAAGTTTGATATTGCCACACGTGTCATTGATTCTCTGTTAATTTCCTTCTGTATTTTTCCTGTTTTATTTAATCTTGGACAGTTTCCATTGTTATGTCTCAATTTCATTAACATTTAACAGTTTGTGTTAGTTTCATTAAGTGTATTTTTTAAATCTCACACCATATTTTTCATCTCCAGAATTATTATTTGTCTATCTCTTCCATAGTTTTGATTTATCTCCTCCTCATATTTTTACTTATACACACACACACACACACACACACACACACACACACACACATATATTCCTGATTTACTTTAAGAAATTGTTTCAAATGATTCAGAGGGCTGAGAAGTTTGAAATTTGTAGGACAAAGCACCAAATTGAAAATCTGGGCAACACTTTTATATTTAAGTAGTAAGGCAGGATTCTTTCTTCTTTAGTCTTTCCTCTTAATGTTTCTGAGTATAGGATGTTCATCCATGTCATTCAGGGTAATTTCATTTACCTAAAATCAATTGACTATAAATGTTAAATGCGTCTACAAAATACCTTTGCAGAAAGTTTGATTATTATTTTACCAAATAACATGGCTTTATAATTTTTCTAGTCTGACAGATAAAATTATTCATAGGTGCTTTATTTTGTTTGAGTTTCCCCTTCTTGCCTTGTGACCTGGGGATTTTTCCTTGACAGATATGATAAAAAAATCTTGCTTTTACTCTTCTTTATTGTATTAGATTCCTGTGTTGCCTATTTTCAAGTGTCTGAAATACATTACCTCATAATGTTTAGGTGTTGTCTTGTTTTCTGTTTAGAATGAGTAAATAGATAATTGCTCTTGTTTCTTTAAGTCGGTAACTTTCATGGTTACTCTTGAACATTTTTTCTAGGTTGTCAGAATTTGGATCAATAAAAAACAAATTAGATGTGCAAATATTATTATAAGCATTACATATTAGAATAACTTGCTAAATTCATATGTTAAAATGATTCTATACAAACAAGGTTATGAATGTGTTTGGACTTGGAGAATTGAATTTGTGTGACTGTTTTAACTGAAATGGATAAAGCGTGAAAAATTTTGTATTTACAAAATAGGACCCCTTTGATTCAATCTAAATGTGTAGAACATGCACTATTTTCTGTAGAAAACTGAAGTTTTTTTCCAAGAAAAAATAAGAGGCATAGAATTGCCTAACCCATTAAACTTTTTTTTTTTTTTTAATTTGAACACTAATCACAATTGATGAAAAGTTTGTGTTTTCTGTTTGGAAATGTAACAAAATATGTTATTGGAAAAATATGATTGTCAAATGGAATTATCTTGCATTCCACAATTACAATGGCACACTCTGTAAGAACAGTTGATGATGCATCAATAACCTGTAAAATATTTTGCTTTAAAATTAAATTAAACATCTGGGTGCAGAATACAAAACAGTTACTGACATAGAAGTAGTGACTCTATGAGATCAATGTGTTTGATAAAAGAATTTATATTTTTTATCTGTGGAACTCCATTACACTATGGGGAAATTTCCATTTAATTGAAGAGTATGTTATAAACTACTACCCAGGTTTTAACAGATGCTTGAAGTTAGTACTGATAGAGCATCAGCTATGTGTAAAGTAGAAAGAGTGCTGTCATTCAAAAGTACAATCCATTATCTACTGAACAATATTCACATAGGACAAAGCTATCATTTCTCTATTTTGTTGTTTCATTGTAAACTAAAATCTCAAAATTTGTATGTAATTCAATTATCTCTCCCATATTTTGTTCAATAAAAGAGGAAATATTTTAAATTCATATTGATCTCAAATTTGATTTGAAAAGAAAAAAGTCATACTTTCGAAATATGGGAAGAATTTTAAAAATGAAAGAAGAAAGATATTTGCAATCATCTAATAGTACTTTAAAGAGAATTGGGCAACTGGTCTTTGAAAGTACTATCAGATAATTAAAAGCATCAGTTGCCGAAAGGGAATATTACAAAAATATACTCAAAGTCTTGACTATATTGACAATGATTTTTAGTCCAAATATCATGATTTTAATAGTGAAAATTTCTTATTAGGGCAAATTATTCTGAAGGCAACTTGATAGCTGAATTTATATTTTTTCCTAACATGAATATTTCTTTGCTCAGAAAGACAATGAATATATATATATATATGCATGTTTCATTAAACATGCATATATATACACACATGCATGCACATATATTCAGCCTCTTTAAAGAAACATGCAAAGGCCATAACGAAATATAAATATATGATCCTCCAATTGCATAAAATGGGAATAACAGGAATACACAAATACTGCCTCCCAATTTGAAATAGTCAACATTCCTGCAATACCTCCACACCTACTGCATGTTAAATATGATAAAGTCAATGACTCATGCTTTGAAAGAGCAGAAATTTCTCTTCACGGAGGAATACTCCTTGCTTTTTTATTTTATGTTCAATAGAAAATCAAGAACTAGCAAACATTTATCTTTCATAATGACTCATATTGTAGATCTAATGTTACATGTTTTATTATTTAAGAGAAATGAAAAAGAAAACTGAATATTAAAGCTGACCAACTCAGTTATTATATCATAACCCCTTTACTATGTAGACTTTTTCTAATTTTTATGTTGTTATTAAAATATATGAAAAGTACATATAATTTTATTTCCATATGCCCTATTCAACAATTTATGATAGCAAACTTCAGAGAAATATAAGAAGCTAGAATACAATTGCTTGAAAAATTTCCACAGAAGTACTCAGTCATAAATGGAAAGCCTTCTTTGTCTTCTTATAATTTTACATACCCCTCTCTCACTGACTTTCCACAAAGAAATATGTAACAAAAAATAGAGGACTATCTAAGAATACATTAACTTTTTAGTATAAATGATAACTATTCTTTGCAGACACGTACGCAATCTCTTTTTCCTGAATAAGAAGTTTCAAATTCTAACTAGGTATTTCTAATACCAAAACGTTATGTAATTGTGAGAATTAAGATATAAATTTGGTTTAAAAATTATAATAACAATTACAAAAAAGAGTTTAGACGTTTCAGAATAATTGCTTAAGATAACATCTTCTAAGTAAATAATTAATTTTTCTTTAATTTGTATATATGCTGTAAGAGCTTTTTCTCTCTTCAGAATTTATTGTTAGCGTGTGTTTCTTATCTACCTGAATGTGATGTGCTTAACTAGATTTTTTAATGTTTTAATATATTCATAATTCTCCTTTTGTATGTATGAGAACTGTAAGACTTGACAAGTGTGTAATAGGAAAAAATAATAATGAGTTTCCTATAATAATAATTTCATCTGTGGTACTTGATGATTTTTAGTAATGATAATGCTCATGTTCCTAATATTTCAATGTTACAGTTATGCTTTGAGGGTTTTTTTTTTCCTTTTAAAGAAGTTCTAGTTATTTTTCAATTAGTTGTTCAAACTAGTTGCTTCTCCCTAAACCTGGCACTTGAACCCAGGGGTATGTGCTTGCATCCTTCAGAGGTGATTCATCTAACCGCTGCTCCATCAGGGAATGCTTATGCTTTGACGTTTTAATGGATTATTTTGCTGATCATTTCTATGGACATGTAATAAAACTTTTTTTATCTAAATAATTTTGCAAACAGTTACAATTAAGTAGTGGATTTATAGCATAATCCTTGCTTGGGTTTGAAATGCAGGTAAAATGTTGAGTTTCTGTTTGTTAAAAAGAAAACTTGAATTCAACCAAAGTTATAGGAATTTTTTACATAATGCTCCAGGGTTTTTTGTACCAAACAAGTTAAATAAATAAAATTTAAAAAAAAAAGTAGAATGAAGAAAAATTTTAGTGGAAATTCAGCAGCAATATTTGAAGTTTATGCCGTAATATTTTCAAAATGACAAACTGAATATTAAAAAGTGAAACCATTCAAAACAGTTACTAACAGCACACAATCCCATTATCTGCTCTCAGAGCTTACAATGATAAAATTATATTTGAGTATACAATTGCAGTTTTTTAATAAACACTGGTTTAGAGAACAGCAAATAAAAGGAGGATAATGAATAAAGTAAAATCTTAGAAGATATAAAGGCATTGGTGAATGTGGGTGTCAGCCCACACTGCTGAGCCAGAGAAGTGATTCTTGATTTTACAGATGTGGACAATGACATGGCAGGAGGTTATAACAAGGAATTAGAAGTCGATCAAAAATTTTAAGCTATTGATGCTAAGTAAAAAAAAAATTTAATCCTATAGGTGATGATTCGTGTAACTTTTCTGTTTTTTGAAAAGTTATTTGAGGGAAAATAAAGAAAATGTATGACATAAAGGAGACACTTGACCTAATATAATAATGACTAAATCAGAAAATTAGCAAAAAATTATTTTAAAATGTGATATCCTAATCTTTCAATCTGAAGAATTTTTAGAAATCTCTCTGAAATTTCTAATTAAAAGCAGAGCTTTGAAAAGAAAACAAGAGCATATATGAAAAGTAGATTACCCCAAGAAGATAACTGATTTCCATAGAAATTATACTCTTCCCTATATCACAAAAAGTGATATGTCAGTCTTCCAATGACTGACCAAATATAAAGAAATATAAAGAATATATAAAGACCAAATATAAAGAAAAGCTGAGTTTCATTCATAGAAAAATATTCTTGGATAGATCGTTATTTTTAACACAAATACACACTACATATGACATCACAAATTACAGGACTTTTACATGGAATCCTTCAGTGTCAAGTTTAGTCAGTGAAATTGATTCATAGTACAAAATATCTCTATAGATATCCAGTTTAAGCAAAGCCTAATAAACCCTACTCTCCATCTTAAATCTCCACAATTCGTTTTGACTTACCTCAGATGGATAAGAAACACAGTCTCTATAGTGCAAATGCAAGGACAGATGACCCAAAATCCCCTATTAGAAATGCCAAAGCATGTTAGAGATTTCTATTGGACATATGGAAAAATGTTGAATCTGTGGTTCCTAATGGAGTTTAATTGATATGGGTATAATTTACCTGCTTGCTTAACTACCTGCTTATGCGATATAAAGTGCAGTTGTGTAAATCATACTCAAAGGGGATACAAAAACATTGAATAAATTTCAAGAACTATTTCCATATTTATTTGTTCTTGGTCTATTTTAGACTTTTTTCAAGACCAAATATCCTTTACAATCTACTTGACAACATAGGATTCCAACTATTTTCACAATGAAATGTAGATATGGTAAAGGGTTAGGAACATCCAATGATCTTTTTTAGAAAGGTGCTTTCTGACAAAAGTTTCCATGGTCCTGACATAGTCATTATAAACCAGTGATGGAAGGCTAACAAGAATCTTCATGAATATTAGATTTGCAAAACTCATTTATCTTACAACTGAGGGTTTGTACCCTCTGACAAAATTTTCCCCATTACCCCAGATCCCACCATCCTGGCAACCATCATTCTACTCTGTTTCTATGATTTTGACTTTTATATATTACATACTAATTCAATTATTTTTGATCCTAGCTTATTTCATGCAGTATAATGCTCTCTGTGTTCGTCCATGTTTATTGAGAAACACAACTGTTAAAAGGAGGATTCTCAAATTTTGTTTGGCAATAGAAATCACATGATCTCTAAATATTCTCTTCACCAGTTCTTCTCTTTAAATACACTGTATGTTATATTTAAAATGTAAAATCTAAAAGTTGATAATCACTCATAACCCCATAAATTAGAAAATCTTATATTTTGTTTTTTTTTATAACGCTTGAGAAATCCTCCCACTTCCTTCTACCTCCACATTAACCTTGAATAAAATGTCTTTAGGATGTTGCCTGCAAGTTTCTACTAGACTCCCTTTCATTTGCTATAAGTAAAGACTATAAAAACCTTTCATTTTTTTTCTAAAATATTTCCTTTATAAGAAACTGTCAAAAGATTTTCCAAACTGGACACCACACTTCGCATTACCACCAATGCTACATGAGAATCCCTAATGTTCTGCAGCTTTGCTAGTATCTGGTATTGCCACATTTTTTTGCTTTTGTGATTATTTGAATACACCTAGTAAATGCATAGTGATTTCTCATTGTGGATAAATTTTGCATTACCTAATGATTAATAATGTTGACAATCTTAAATATGTTAAATTTTAATCCATTTTAGTTCAAATCTTTAGCCTATCTCATTATTTTATTTTGTTTTGGTTATTGTATGTATTGTTATGGATTTGTGATTTTTCTCTATACATTCTAGATGAGATCTTCTTTGTTATCAGGTCTTTGCTTTGCAGATATTTCTCCAGTGCTTAGCTTATGTTTTCAATTTTAATAGTCTGTCAATCAGCAGAAATTCTAATATCAATGTCATATTTATTATTTGTAGATTACGCTCCTGACATATTTTTTAAGAAATCTCTACCAAATCCAAGATCACATTTCTTTTTCTAATTTTATTTTCAAGTGATGGAATTACCTACCCTGTTATATAGCAGAAAACAGAACTGCCTCTGTAGTTTCATTGCAGTATTTACCAGGGTTCATCAATGATACTTTGCATCACTATAATCAGTCATAAGGTCATATAATTCAAACTTCAGAACTTTCTCATTTGTTTATGAGAATCATATTGATAGTCCTTTCGGGTAGCTTATTTTCCTAGTATTTTCATGAAATGAACAGTAAAGAGAGGACTCCTATGAAAAGATAATAGAATTCCTTACCATCTGGTGTGTTTAAAGTTGAACCATACATAATTAACTCAAAATTTATTATTGTATTATAGAACATATATTTTGAGCAGTGTAATATAGTTCTTAGTTACTGTATCCATGTTTAACAAGAGTTGGAACTGGGCAAAAATTTGATATACAAGGGCATAATATGAATGGAACATTGCTTAGATACTCTTAGAGAGTTTCTTTGTTCCAGGTTACTATGAAAAAGACAAATCTCTTCATTTTAGTAGTGAGCAATGGGCATTTTTGAAGTGTCACTCTAATCATTGTGTAACTGACCAACATTTTATCTTCTACCTCATTCATGTCTTACTTAACTCTTTTTCACAATAAAGAACAGACTAAACAAATTAAGGGGAAAACTAAATCAGAAAATGTCTAACATTCATAAGCCACAGTAAGCATCTCAAACATGCTTTTTTTAAAAAATACTGATTATTTTAATACTATTCCCTCAAATAGCTGCCTTCTAGAATGTTTTCATACAAAGTATCATAGATACTTTAAAAAATAATTCTATGCTAGTACCTTCACACTTTTCCCACGTTAAGATAAACTCTTAAGTTCTGTGAATATAAGCAAGAATTATATTTTGGTGGACTATGGTAAAGAACTGTATATAGACTCAAATACTTAACAAATGCAGGGACCATTAAACTTGTAAGCAATGCATTTTGCTATGCTTGGTAGTCTCAGACCTTTATTTCTCAGTCACCCTCAATGTGATTTTTTATATTACTGATGAAAAAGAATAACAAAAGATAAAACCATGACATTACAGGAAATTTTCAATGAAGTGTGTCTTTATTACAGAACTTTAAGGCTTATTTTCAATCAAGTTCTTTTACTATCTTTCACGACTATTCATGGACAATAAATGGAACATTTCAGAACATCGCATTAATATTTATGAGGTTTCACATGGCTAGCTACTAACCAAGTATTTCAATTTGTTAAACAAGAAAAGATCCAGTTAAGAATTATGTATTGGTCATTCAATTTTAGAAAAATGGAATAAATCAATGTCTAGAAGTAAATGATGTACTCAAATCATGGTGGCCAGGCTTTTCAGTTGCAGAACTACAAAGATTATCCACATCTCACAGACACATGACGACTTACATATTTTATCTGCATTCAGTTATTGATCCATTTCCCTTTGTTCACCTCTAAACTCTTATACCTTGGTATACTATTGCCCTAAAGCTGTTATCTATGTTTTTAACATTTATCAGTATTGTCTATGCCTGGGAAAGTCCTCATGACTTTGCTACTCTTCTATAAAGTACTCTTCTCAGATTATACTGAAAATTATTGATCATCCACATGAGTATTATCTGTCCTGTGAATTACCCTAGTAAAATTTAAATCCAAAATAATGCATTTGATTCTTGAGCTTTGCACAGATTGAAAATTCATTTTAAAAGTAAAGAATAATCTATAAATTAGAATAAACATTAAAAGTATTAAAAGAATGTTAAGGACTTCAATATTGAATGCATGTATTAGGAATTTTGTTGGTGGAGTTTTAAGTACAATGACTTTAAATTTCATGATTTACAATTGTGATTGGTATAGGTGTTATCTTTAATTATCTAATTTATTATATTATATTAATTGTAGCTCATATAGAGGCATTTAATTTAATTAAAACTGAATTCCCTTCTTGCAATAACCCACATAATAACTGTACCAGGCAATTTCACCAATGGATGCTAATACTAATGGGTAAAAGTTGGAAAACAATACTCATACCATCTTAAAGCATCACTGCACAGATTACATCTTAATTATAAAGAAGTAATGTGTCTTTACAACAGAGAGATTTGGTAGCACTGTCTTAACTAAGTGGTCAAGTTTGGCATTTGTTATGATGTAATGCAGTGGAAGGACACAGCACTTACATAGTGTTCGTTCTGGGAACTGTTGACTTCAATCTAATGAAGTGAAACAGTTGAAAACAGAAAAGCATGTTCTCAAAAAAACGAGTCTGCGCTTTACAAAACAAGTGAAATAATAAGATGTTTCTTGATTTTCCGATAAGCGATAATTTTGAGATAACAGAGTAGGAATAGTAAATGGATTCTGAATTATAAAATTAATTATAGGACATCTTGAAGTTATTTGTTAAAATTTTAATATAGGTTACATGTTGAATGATGATATTGTAAGAACATTAATTTCTTAGAAGCTACACAGTGATATGGTTGTAAGGGAATGCCACTGTGTAGGGAAACTTTTATAATGGCAGCCTTCAGATAAACTAACAAAAAGAAAAGTGTCTGTGCATGAAAAGACGATAGAAAAATGGATGGAAGAATGAAAGGATGGATGGATAGATGGAAGGATGGATGGATATAGATAGACATAAATGACATAAATGTAATAATAATGTAATATAATAATACATTAATAAATAATACATAAATAAATAATAAATGTAATAATAGATATAGACAGAGAGATATGAGAGGGTGTCACAAGGTGTTCAAACATACTTAAAGCAAGAAGAATCTTTAGATATTTAATGTACTGCTCTTTCACTGTGGGTTTGAAAATTTTCAAAATAATTTGATGACTAAGAAAGATACATATCTTCATTAATTATTAAATTTAACCTTTTAGGAAAATTGTAGTCTATATATACTATGTATCAGATGAAATACTGATTACAAAGTTCTAAGAATTATTAAGATGATGTTACCACTAAAGGAGTAAAGATTTGGGGAAAGCTAAACTTATTCCGTGGAGAGCATTTTGAACTAGATAAGAGGCTGACCATATTTCAAAATGTGACAAAACAGACTGAGTGCAGAGCAACTCAACTGACCCTGTTTTCCTATGTTACTGATGGTCCTGGTTTATTAATAATGGGACAAAATTAATGGTTGGGAAACAGCAAAAAAACTGTACTGTTTAAACTGTACTGATCAGTTTAAAACAGGACGACCAGCTTACTAGAGAAGCCACTTGTTTACTCAATATCAGGGGAACCAGAGAAAATTTTTGCATGATAAAATATAGTGAATCATAATCAAAATCAAAGAAATATAAGAAACTATAAAAATATTTGAAGTTTCTATTTAATTTTAATGATCTGGACACAGAAGAAGACAGAAAAAAACAACTATGGACATGAGAACATGCTGTCATACTCAAAATGAGAACAAAAGACTAGTACAAAACGTAGCATTTCTTTTACAGATTGGCAGAAATCAAGTTTATTAACACAGTGAATCCAATATTATAGCAGTATGAGCACTATTATCCCTGAGATTATAAAACAGAAAATCTTTAAAATGAATAATTTGGAAAGTAATATCCATCAATGCTCTTTAAAAGGAGTCATTTTACTGCTAGGAACTGATATTCTAGATGCACTCACAAATATATCCTATTGATCCTATATCCTATTCATAAATATGCAACATTTCTGATACAAGCATATTATGTCACAGTATCATTTATAATATCAAAAGACTGGAAATGACTTCAGTGACTCCCTGTGGGACACTAATTGAGTTCTGGTATATTCATTTAAGGGAATGCTATGGTATTCATAGATGTATTGATTCGCCTATGTGAGATAAATCTGATAAATATAAATGAAGCTTAGAAAGCAAATTTAAGTATGCTCTAACATTTGCTGCAATTATCAAAAGTACACACACATATATGTTTATATAAAGACATAAAGACTCACATGCACATATATATGAATACATAAACATTTTATTATATAAACATGTGCTTTTCAAGATTCTTAAGAATTTGGCAACAGTGAGTGTTCTGAAAAGATAAACAGAGTAATTGGGGAACAGGAAAAGATGAGAAATATTGTCCACTGAATCATTTTCAACATAAAAAATAATGAACAAATTTAAAGGGAAAATACAAACATCAAGAAAAAATGTGACAAGGAATGCTCACAAACTCAATATATACCAAAAGAACAACTAAAAATCAAAAATGACAAATACCCAGTTCAAAGATAGATTCAAAAGAGAGAACCCTGATATTAAAAAAAAAAACACCCACTAAATAAATAAAAACATAATTTTCCTAATTAATTAAAAAACTATACACTTATTCTCCCTTTTGTTCATTGTATAAAAAAAATTGTAAAGTCAAATTCTTTCACATTTGAAAAACGGTTACTCTTTATCATGACATGAAATTCCATAATCCTGTGGTATATCACATATTTTCTTAGCAAGTTATTTTACTAGCTTAATAAAAAAGTTAATTTAAAAATCTTAAAAAACAGATATTGCACACATGCAAAATATACTCTTCTCTCATGTAGAAGAAAAATATATTCACTTCCAGTGATTCTTCAGGATGAATCTGCTTTTTGGGTTAAGGTGCTTTTCCCCAGCTTCCTAATTTAGAAGCATCTCTAAAACTGTTTTGTTGCTGTGCCTCCTCTCACCTTGAATGACCCAGTAAAGATGCAGCTGCCTATACCGTCCTGTCCTGCGGTGCTTCAGCATGTCCTGTCAACCCCACAGAGCAACAGCAGCTATTGACGTTTTAGGGTCAGTGCTTTCGTGTGCTTGTCTAAATTCCAACCCTCACAATTAGGGGAGCATTTCCCTGAAACTCACAGAAGAAAAGAAGTGTTCTACATCAGACCCCCAAAATCGCTCTGTCCTTTCCCTAGCACCCTTGGAGTCCTGTATCGGAGAGAGCAGGTCAAATGGTTCTGCTTCTATAAAAATACTTTGCAGATGTGTGGCTGACTTGGTAGTTTTCTAGATATGGTTCCTTTCTTTGGTCTGGAATATTTTACTTTTCAAGCCTGCCCTATGTAATTATTTTCATGCTTATGTGCACTGATGTTACTAACTTATCTTCACCTGTCAGAAACAGAGAGTGTCTTCCTTTTGTGTTTGTGTGTGCGTGTGTGTGTTATTTTTTTAACCTCACTTTCTATTTATTTAAATGATCAAATCTCTCATACCTGCAACTGGATGATGCGTTGATAGGCATGCCTCTTATTCTGACCTGCGACTTTCATCTAAAGTAGACTGCTGATCCAACAGAGCTTCTCATCTCAACCTCACTGCTTCGTTCTGTGATTTCAGGCATGTGGAGTATTTGAAAAAACACCGCCACTTGGATATTAGAGTTGTTCTGTCTCTTTCTACCCCTGCTCCTACTGAAAGACTTTTTCCTTCAGGATTCACCCTCATTCACCCCCGACTCTCATTCCATATTTTTTCTAGAATGCAGAGAAAGGAAGAAAATATTGAAAGAAAGCATTCACAAAATAGAATTCACAGAGCAAAGTCATTCTTCTCAAGCATTGCAGCACACTGATAGCATCAAGCTAGCTGGTTAAATAAGTGTTCCTTTTGGATACCTGATTTTGTAGGCTGGAGAGTATCCAGATAGCATGCATTTTTAACAAAGATCAGAGGAGATTTTGACTGAAATTGACCATTGAGCACAATTGGAGAAGTACTGCATTGGAGAGTTAGCTGTCAATTCATGAAACTTAAGGCAAGCGGTAAAGACTCAGTAGAATGCACTGATTTTTAAACCTTCCTGTTTTATGTTTTGATTAACTATACAGGGAGACCATAATTTATGAGTTCTAAACTCATTATACCAGAAGTATTACTAGATTTTTTTTTTTTTTTTTGCTTTAAGTATTGCCGTGTTTGGTCTACATTTTGTTTTGAAATGAAGGTTTTTATATGGTGGAGGAAGGGAGTTGTCTTGTGATTTTCAGTCTTGTTCTGTATCTTTGTAACATATTAGGGGTATACTGTATAAAATGGTTTAGACTTTGCATTCATACTGCATTTATGGAATAAATAAAATCACACACTATACCAAATATACTTTTAGCTGTTCTAGGAGAGGAAAATGTTTACATCATAACTGACAGTAAATAGATTAATGTCATTCACATTAATAAATAGCAATTTGAATTTCTCAAATTGAGTTCACATCAAGGAAGAGGAGTGATTTGTAAGCTTCTACAGATATATCAGAGAAACTATAATCCACTGAGCTAACATATAAACCACAGAGTGAAAAATCATTAAAAATCACGTACAATGTGCAAGAAATTACTGATCCAATACAGAATACCGCATAGCAAACAATAGATTCCTAAGACAGAGAGAAAGATAAGTCTTTCAACCTTATGTTTTTTTCATGTGGCAAAAAGAAATATCTTTTTGCCTTTTTCAGCACTAGCTAGGTAGCTAAGAAGACAAACAGTATCTTGCCAGCATCCTGAGCTCTTTAAGAAAATAAACAGGACAAATTATCAAAGCTATTTATTTTTTAAGAATAGGCTGTTTTGAAGAAAAGTCAAGGACTTAAAAGGTTTTATGATGATGATGCCAATGATTATGTGCATAAGATAAGCACATTTATTAAATCACACGTGCCAAGGAAGGTTGTGAATGGCATCCATCCAAGTAGCATGAAGCTGTTCTTATTAAAGGTGTAGTCATTTGAAAATATGTCCTACTTCTAAATGCCTATAAAATGCAAACTAGACTAACTCTGTTGAGTTATGTTAATAACTAGTGAAAAGTATCATATTCTGAAGCACTTCAGAAACAAATTACTCAGAGTGACTACCAGGTGTTGAGGAAAGCAGGGACAGGAAGTTTGGTTTGGGTTTTATTCCAAGTCACCTTTAGATGTACTCCAGATCTTCTGAAAATGGCTTATCAGTACACATTTGAATATTTTAATTATACACTTCAGAATATACTTCAGAGTCATCTGACTAAAAGTGCAATTTGTGTATTACATTTTAGTACTTAAATCAACTATGAAATAGCATTTTAAATTAAAATCCAATACACTTTGCATCCACTCTGTTCAAGAAAATTGAAGCTAATTATAACTCTCAAATTAAGCAAGACTGGGGGAGCTAACAATACAATTTTTAGAATATCATACATTATTAGACACAAAAATAAATACATACTATACTTAAACAAAAACTGCCAAATACACAAAAGTATAAGAAAATAGGGAGAGGATGGTGGTAGAAATAAATCTTAAAAGATTTTTAGCAGAATAAACATTCAAGGATAATATATGCAACATAATTTTCTAATAACTCTCTTTTTTCAAAGGTCTCTCTTCTCTAGTATACCTGAGATAGTGGGGATTGATTTTCCATGTGGCCCATCCTGATGCCAACACTCATAGTTCCTCACTGTCATTCAAACCCAGATTCCCAGCTAGTGTTTGATATGGTGCTAGTACCTGGGACTTGGGAATTATATTTACCCTTGAAATCACACAACTCTCATGATTTTAACCCCACTAGTGAAGTGACGCAAGACCACACTTCCCTTTTTTTGACTTGTCTCTTGATTTCACTTAACTTCACCATGGAACACCATTTTCTTAACAGAATTTGTAGCTATTGTTTGTTGATTTATTAGATAAATGCCAAATGATTTCCTAAACATGCTATACATTTATACTTCACCTCACAAAATTTAAGGTTTGTATTTTTCCTATTTCTTTGCTAATACTTCATATTATCAATATTTAAATTCTTGTGAATGTAGTGAGAGTATATTTATTTTACTGTATTATTGCTTAATGGCTTTTAATATGATTCACACATATTCTAACTGAATTTTTTTTCAAATTTTAAGCTTTTCATTAAAATTATTCTTGTATTTTAGATAGATACTTTGATCCTGGTATAAATGTTATCCACCCATCTTGTCTCACTTTGTTGCTTGTTTTCAATCTCTTTAAAAGATCACTTTACTGAAGTGATATTAACTTTGATATTAACATATCAAAGATCAAAGAAAATACACATATTTAATGCATACAACTTGATGAGTTTGGGGAAAGGTATACACTGATGAAAGCATCCCCAATACCTAGGTCACAAATATATTCACTTCAAAAGTATCCTCCTGCCCTCTTTATTTGTGTGTGTGTGTGTGTGTGTGTGTGTGTGTGTGTGTGTGTGTTCATGCATGTGTGTGTGTGTATAGAACACTTACATCAAAGATCTACCCACTGAGAAAATTTTAAGTACCTTTCTATTGGTGCTATGCCACAGTAGTAAACGACTTTAGGCTATTAGTCCAAAGCAATGTAAGTCAGTATTTTGAAGAGACGCATTTCCATGTTCAATATAGCATGATATGCAATAGCATAAATATAAAAACCTCCTAAATTTCCACCAATAGATGAATCGGATAAAGAAAATGTGAGGTACACACACACAATTATTCTGATTTTAAAAAAGTAAATTCTCCCATTTATGATAAAATTGGGAGGACTTATTATGCTAAGTGAAATGAGCCAGACATAGACAAATACTGAATGGTCTAGTGTATGTGGATTCTAAGTGTCAAATTCATAGAATCAGAAAATAGTTGCTAAAGTTGGGGGAAAGGGACTTGGAGAGATCATGGTCAAAGGTCACAACATTTCAGTTATGGAAGATAAACAGATTCTGGGGAAATATTTTATAATTTTTTATCTCAATGGTTTCTTTTAAAGAACAAAGTTCTTATTTTCACTCATATTTATCAATGATTTCCTATGTTTTTGTTGTTTATATTTAAATTTGAAAACTCTTCTATCTCATGATTACTTATAGTACAGCACTCTAAATTAATTAACTTTTGTGTACACAGTTGTCTATTTGGAGACAGACTATTCATTTCAAATTGTTTCACAATGCCACTACTTCCTCAGTTCACACAACAATATCTCTTTTAGAATTCTGTCTTCTGTATTGGTCTGTCTCTGGTTCAATGCCACTATATCTAATTAATATAGATTTTTAATAATATTTTCCTAATATTTCAGTCTTTTCCATGAAAGATTTGGAACAATGCATGAAATTCTCCAAGTTATTTTCTTTTAGAATTTGATTGAGTTCACCAAATCTATAAAAAATATTTATGTATATATATATAGTATAAATACCTTATAAATATATATTTTATATGACGACATATATACATATATAGTATATAAGTATATATACTATGTATGTAGATAGATATACATGTATACATACCTTATTATTTCAATTCTAACCCTTTATGGCCAAAATCTAACTTTCCATGCTTAGATGTTAAATTTTTTCAGTGAACTGATAGCTTTCTTCATTAAGGTTTAGCATACTATTTTAAAACTTGAAAAATACTTTCTAAAGAAATATGTCCTGTTGTGAATTATGATCTGGTAATTGTATTTTTAAATATATGTAGCAAGAGTTAACAATGAATTAGATAGTTGTCAACTGTGTTGACTTTCTAATTGTAACATTTTACATAAATGTTACATTTTTCATAAATCATTATCTTTTCCCAGTGGAGTCCCTTTTTCACTTTTTATATCCTTTATTTAATTTTCTTATTCTAAATTGCTAACTACAACTTCCAGTAAAATCCTGAGTAAATATGATGAAAACAAATGTGCTGGTCTTTTTCTTAAATTTAGAGGGAATGTTTATGCATTGGAATATGCTGTTAGCTACAGGTTATTTTGAAAACCACTTATTTCTTGATAAAATCGTTCCATCTTTATAAACCTAATGAAAACTTCACTAATCAAATAATTTTTGAAAGAAACATCTTTTATTATATTCTAGAATTTCACCACATATTTTATTCATTTTATTATACTTTGCTTTCTCCTTTGAGTTTATTTTGTTTCATGTTATCTACATTTTTTATATTCCATCTACTAATTGTTGACATTTTATAGCAATTACTATTGTTATAAATGTATTTTAGGCTACATATTAATTATACCACATTAATTATTATAGAGTTCACATTTAATAGTATTTTCTAAATAATTTAGATGATTTTTTTAAAGAAAGATGCAGTCAGAAATGAAGGCACATAGATAGACAGGTGAGAAGAGATAGGAGGAAGAAGTACTTTATTTTCATTTCGTTATTGACGTTGGTTGCTGTCCCCGGACCAGAGTCATACATTCAGCTTGTATGGGATGCATGTGGACTGTGCTTCTTCAGAACTGACTTAAACACCACTCCATTAGGGCATACCTGGGTGATTATTTTAAAATAATCTTTTCATGATTTCGTCTCCAAAATACCTTGTTTACAAGTAACATAATTCCAAATTGCTCTTTACTTTATTCCCCATTTAATATAAAATTAATGTATTAATATTAACTTTCGGCTACTATAGAGTCAAAATATATATTTTTTAAATTTGACGTGTTAAGGGAAAAAGTCCCTCATTCTTGCTTTTATATTTTAAGGTGACTTTTGGCTATTTTATAATACTTTATAATGTTTTAGTGAGTTTTGAAAATTCTAAGAGATGGAAGATGAGAAATATCTTATATTTTTAGATTATTGGGGGAAAAGAGCACTAATTATTCATGACTTTTTCTTTTATTTTCCATTTCCTTGATATCTTTAAAACCAATAAATTATATTATGATGGTAAATCTTTCAATTAGCAATAGAGAATTCATGTTATTTTAGTTCTAAAATTTATTTTATAGGTGGACCCTAGTGGAGAAGGTGTTAAGCCAGTCACCTCAAAAGGAACAGAGGCTCCAAATCCTTGGTTCAGGTCCCAGGTCTGGGAGTAAACAACTAGTGTGAACACCTAAACACAAATATAATAAAAAATGTTTCTTCCTCCAGTGAGAACTAAATAAAAATTAAATTAAGAAGCTTCTTTCTCTTTGCTCTTCCTGCCTGCTTGCCTTCATTAATGTCTTCACCTTTTAATTAAGTCTTTTATAACTTTCACATATTTAGATGCACCCTTTGTACTCTCTCCCATACCTCCACAGATATTAGGGGTAGGCCTGATGTTTACAAATAATATTCCTTTTAACTTACTTTTATTATGCTGTCCTCATTAGGCTGTTTTTTAAATAAATATTGAAATCTCTTCATAAATAAGAAAGTTAGTTTTCTTTTTTTTATTTGAAAAATTCAAATTAAAGTCTAAACTTATGGAAAAAATTGCTGTAAATTTTGTGTGTCTTCTATCTTTGGTTTGGGGAACTTGTGATTGCCTTTTCAAATATTTTGGTTTTATAGCTGTTACACACAATTTACCTAGTGTTATATTTGCAAAATTAGGCATACATTTTAAAGACTATTTGATATATCTTTCAGTTGATTATGTTTATATCTCCATGATTTTTATGATTTGGACATATCTTAGGCTCCATTGCTCAATTTCTATTCCCAGGTTCTTGCCTTTGTTTTATTTTCTGTTTTTTCCCCATTCTTGCCTTGTGGATGATCATAAATGTCAATTTTCTGCTTTTTTAAAAAATCAGCTGTTAATATAAATGGAAAGATACTACTTTTATTTTCTCTCAGATTTTGGTCATAAATTTTGAAAATGTTTAATATGTACATAAACACATTTTAATCCTGTTCAATAATTCAGTCCTATTGCAAGATCAAACAAATTATGTAAACTCTTTGAGAATATTTCCCCCTTTGACTACTCCATCATTCATGTTAATATAAACTAGACTATTGATTTAAACTTTTAATTAATTTTGCTGGAATATTGAACTATAACATTATATAAGTTTAAGATGTGCAAAATTATAAATAAACAACTGTTTATAATAAATTAAGTTCACCACCACCATTCCACTACTTCATATAATTGATCCCCCTCACTAATTGGCTAGCTCCAACTCCACTTTTTTTTTTCTAACCATTGTTTATTTTAGTGATTAAAAGTTTGAGTCTGATTTAATCAATTTATTTTGTTTGGTTTACTTATATACCACTTATGAGTGAAGTCGTATGACATCTGTCTTTCTTCTGGCTTATCTCAGTAAACATAATTTGTTCTAGATTTGTCTGTGTTGTTGCAAATGACAGAACTTCATCTTTTTGATAGATAAATAGTACACCAATGGAGATTTTACAAACACACATACACACACACACCCACCTCTAATATGGTTCATCCACTCATCTATTCATGGGTACTCAGGCTTTTTTTACAGCTTATTACTTTTGCAGATAACACTGGATGAATACGGGGATGCACATATTTCTGCAAATCAGTATTGTGTTTTTAAGCTAAATAGCCATCAGTAGGATAAGTGGATCATATGAAATTTTCCTTCTCAATTTTTTGAGGCTTCTCCAAGGTTATTCCCATGAGGATTACACAAGTTTACACTCTCACAAGTGCATGAGTTCCCTTTTCTCTGCATCCTCACCAAAACTTCTTGTTTACAGTCTTTTGGATAATAATCATTCTCATAGGTATGAGGTGATATCTTAATGTTGTTTCTATTTGCATTTCCTTAATAAAAAGAGAGGATCATTACTTTGTCTATTGACAACCTGTATATCTTCTTTGGATACATGTATTCAGATCTTTGGTCCATTTACTACTTAGATTGTTTGTTTTTTTGTTGTTAAGCTATCTAGTTATTTATATATTTTGGATAATAATCCCTTGTTAGATTTATTATATGTCAACATCTTATCCTATCAACAGGATGTCTTTTTGTTTTGATAAGTGTTACTTTCACTGGGAAGCAGCTTTTCAGTTTGACGTATTCCAATTTGTTAATTTTGCCTTTTATTTCCCTATTGTAGCCAAGTTCCCAAAGATACCTCTTCAGTCCAACTCCAAGAGTGTTTTTCATATATTTTATTCTAAGTATTTTATGGTCTCAGGTCTTATAGACAAGTCCTTTTTTTTTTTTTAAAGGAAAGGTACAGACAGGAATGAGGGTCAGTAGACAGGCAGGAAGAGAGAGTTGGAAGAAGCACTTTATTTTATTTTTCATTTAGTTCTTCACACTGGTTGCTGTCCTCTTGGACCTAGGACTCAAACCCAGGATATGTGGTCTCTCTCCTTCGGAGGCAACTGACCCAACTGCTACACCACCAGCTTGTATTCCTACATACAAGCCTTTAATCCATTTAGAATTAATTTTTGTGTATACTGTTAGATAGTGACCTAGTTTCATCCTTTTAAATAGGCTGTCCAGTTTTCACAACACTATTAATTGAAAAGACTCTCCTCATACCACTGTTTGCCTTCCATTCCATTATCATAAATTAGTTGGTCATAAACAGGTGGGTGTATTTTCAGAACTCATTTCTATTCTATTGATCTGTGTGATCTGTGTGTGCTTTCCAATATTATGCTTATTTGATTATAATTACTTCATAGCATAGTTGGAAGTCAAGGATCATGACATCTTATATTTTAATTCTTTTTTCCCCTCTGGGTTAGTTTTGCTATAGGAGTCTTTTGCAGTTCCAAATAATTTTCATAATTTTTTTTTTCCTATTTTTGTGAAGATGACATTTTGTTAAATGATAATTGTATTAAATATGCATATTGCTTTAGGTAACATCTTCCAGTTCCCGAGCATGAAATATTTTCTATTCCTTTGTATTTTCTATTTATTTAAACAATATCTTGGAGTTTTCAGAGTCTAGGACTTTCACTACTTTGGTTAAGTTTATTCCAACACATTTTTTGATGCACTTATACATCGGATTGTTTCTGAGTTCTCTTTCTGTTAATTAGTTATTTGAATACAGAAATGCAACAGATGTTTAATTTTGGATACTGCCATTCAACTGTAATTTTTATTGTCTCTATCATCTTTTTCCTGGAGTATTTGGGTTTCTCTCTAATATAATAATTTCCTTTGCATGTAGTCACACTTTTACTTCTTACTTTCCCCTGTAAATATTGCAGTGATTTTTTTTTTGTCTAATTGTAATTATCAAGACTTCTAATACTATATTATTTGATACTGCAGAAAGGGATATCCTGGCCTTGCTTTTGATTTTAGAGGAAAAATCTTTCAGTTTTTCTTCACTGAATCTGATGTTGGCTGTGAGTTTGTCATACACAGCTTTTATCATATTGAGGTACTATACTGATATGCCTTATCAGATGTTTTTTAACATAAAAAAAGTTGTATTGTATCAATTGATTTTATATGTCTATTAAGATGATATTTTGGTTTTTGACTTTCCTTCCCTTTTGTCGATGTATTGCATCACATTTATTTATTTGCATATGGTGAACCTTCCTTACATCCCTGGAATAAATCCTGCTATACTGAGATGTGTGAGTTTTTTTAATTGGTTGCTGAATTTGGTCTGCTAGCATTTTATTGAAGATTTTGCAGTCAAAATTTATTAGAGATATTGTCCTGTAATTCTGTTATTTGGTAATGTCTTTGTCTGGTTCTGCAATGAAAGTAACATTGTATCATTTTAAGTGTTTTCCTTTTTCGACGTTTTGAAAAATTTTGAAGATGATTGGTATTAATTTTTCTTGGAAATTTTGGTGGAATTCACTAGTGAAAGCATCTAGCCCAGAGCTGTTTTTGGGGGGGCGGGGGAGGTGCTTGATTAATTTCAATGTCAGTCCTTGCAATTGGTCTGTATAGATTTATTTCTTTCTATTTGTCTCAGGTTGTCGTTTCCAAGTATCTGTTTATTTTTCTAGGTAAGTCAATCTGTTTCCAAATAGTTGTTCATAATACTCAACTTGATCCTCTGTATTCCTGTAGTATTAAAATGTAATATCTGCTCTTTCACTTCTGATATTTTCCTTCCTTTCTTTGTGATTCTGGTTAGTGATTTGACAATTTTGCTTATCTTTTCAAAAAGCCAGCTTTTGATTTCATTGATCTTTGAATAGCCTTTTGATACCTATTTTGTTTATTACTACTCTAAAGTTCTCTTTCCTCTACTCAATTTGGTTTCTTTTATCTTTTTTCTAGCTTTTCCTTTAGTAGTGTAGGATTAGGTTTTTATTTGTGATCCTTCTTGTTTCCTGAAGTAGGTCTGAGTTGTTATAAATTTCTTTCAGTATTGCTTTTGCTGTACGTATCTCTAGGTTCTGAGAAGTCCTATCTTAATTATCATTTGACTTCAACATTTTTTAATTCACCTTTGATTTTCTCATTGATGCAACAGTTTTTCAGTCACTTGTTTATTCCCCACTCCTTTGCAGTCCCCATACCCCTTTTACTCTTTTGGCTGATTTTTATTTTCATGTTACTGTGAACCCCCAAAATGCTATATTTTATTTCATTCTTCAAAATTTACTGAAACTTGATTGTATCTAAACACATGGTCTCTTCTTGAGTATATGCTATGAGCACTCTAAAAGAATGTGAAACCTATTTTTTGTTGTTGAAATATTCTGTAGGCATATATATAAAATTCATCTCATCTAATTTGTCATTTAAGGTTATAATTTCTTTGTTCATTATCTGTCTAGGTCACATGACTATTGTGAGTGCCATTATTGTATCTGTCACTATCTTACTTTAAATCTGTTAGTATTTTCTTGATGTGTATGCATGATGCTACGTTTAGTGAGTGTGCGTTAAGTTCTATGCCTTCCTGTTTTACTGATCCCTTCATCATTGTGTAATGATCATCTTTGTCTTTTGTTTGCCTTTCTGACCAGAAGTCTGTTTTATCTGTTACTATAGAGGTTTCTGCTTTTTAAGCTTCACCTTGACTTGGAGAAACATTTTCATACTTTCGATTTATGTCTATGTCTGTTTATATTTTAAGTGAATGTCTTGTAAACCAAACACAGGATTGTGCTTTTTTTTTTTTAAATCTATCCAACCATTCTGTGCCTCTTGATTGGTGAATTTAGTCAATTTACATTCAATGTTATTATTCATATTTGAAGACTTTTGTTTCCAGTTTTGCCTTTCTATTTATTTGCTTTGTTCAGTTTTTGTGTGTTTTTTAAGCAGGTAGAGCGTCTTTCAACATTTCTTGTAGGAGATGTCTGCTGGCAACAACTTCTTTCAGCTTTTATTTGTCAGAAAAAACCCTTTTATCTCCCATTGGTTTAAAAGAGAGTTCTGCAGTATAAAATACTGTTGACTGAAAGTTTTTCCTGGGAGAATTCTAAATACATCACTCCACTCTCTTGATCTGTAGAGTTTCTGTTGAGATGCCTGATGATAACCTAATTTGAGTACCTTTATATGCTTTTTTTTTTCTCTGTCCACCTTGAATATTGTCTTGTACTTTTGATAGTTTCACAATTGTATTTCTTGGAGTAGGTCTCTTTGATTTTGATAGTCACATCTATTGGCTCCATTGACAAATATTTCACTTCCTTCCCCAGATTTGGGAAGTTTATTATCCATTCCTGCTTCTCTCTTCCCTTTCTGGAATACCCCTTATTCTTAAATTGCCTTTCCTAATGGAGTCAAGTAGCTCTCAGACTGTTAATTTCTTTTTTAGTTTCTCTATTTCCTTCTACTTTGTTCACTTCTGTATTTCTATTCTCCAGGTCTCATCTATTTCTCCATTTGATCAGTCATTCTTCTACAGCTCCTTATAGTACCTTTGGTCTTGTTTATTGCATTCTTCACACCCTGAATCAGTGTCAGGATTTTTTATTTAAAACATCAGTTTCTGCCTTCTGTTCATTAATTGTGCTTTTGAAGACCTCGACTTGTTTTTTATTTCTCTAATATCACATTGACTTATTTTTCTGACTCTTCTTATATTTGACATTTTTGCTGACATCTTGCATTCCTTTGAATTGCTTTGTCAGTCCTCTTTTAATTCTTTGAACTGTTTTTATGAATTTAATTTTAGTTCTTCGAGTTTCGTTATAATTTATCCTTTGAATTATTTATCTGTTAAGAAGATACATTCTTCCATGTCTTCAAATTTGTCTTCTGATAAAGAATCATCATTTTCCTGTGATATCATTATTCTTTGAAGTCTCAAAGTATCTTGTATTCTCTTAACCTGTGAGACTTGGAGTTGAGCTGTCTACTTTTTATTTTATCAGCAGGTGGTACACTGGTTTTATTATTTTTATTTTTAATCTTTGCAGGTTTACCTAGTAGGGATGTCTTGCTGAATCAAGATGGTGGAAGATTGCTGCTGGTAGGGGAAGGGAACTATGTTTGAGTAGGTTTGCTCTTGTTCTGAACTGCAGGGATTGTAGAACTTGCTTATATTGGTGGCACTAGTGTCAATCCTCCCTTTCCAGACCTCATACCTGTTCAATCATAGATCTCAAGGGCTGGAGGAAGGAGAGTGTTTTAAGTTTTGTTTCTGTGCTTACAGGTTTCCACCAGTGCAGTGATGGGAGTTCCAACTTTAATCCCTCCCTTTGAATTTCACTCATGCTAAGTATGTATGCTACCACACAATCTTCATTCTTTCCTACCCATAACTCGAGGTTGAGTCCACTGCCTTGTTTTCATTAACCTACCCTCTGCCTCACAGCATACCTACCTCTTGACCCACATTCAGTCATAAAAGATGCATGCAATAACTAATGCAATCTTTTCATTCACTTTCTGCTTTTTTTTCCAAGTTGCTGAGGTGCTGTGGGGTCTCCACCAGTGTCATTTCCATGGAGAATGGTTAGTTGTAGCCCTTAGAAGTGAAGCAGGACATGAACTCCTGATTTAATTTTTATAAATGAAAATAATCCTGTTTTATTACAATATTGTATTTAACAGCTTATTTTCACAAACTATCAAGGTTATAATTTTTTCTTATTTCCCATAATGTTTTTCCTTAATTTCTTTTCTTCATTTTGGTATTCATTTTTTGTTTGTTTTGTTTTAAAGAGAGATTGAAGGAAGAAAAGAAAGCAGGCAGTGTATCTGGCTCTAGTATTTCATGATTTTAAAGAAATTTCGAAGGCAAATTTTTAAAGAAATAAAGAATATAAAATATAGGTAAATTTGGAACAACTTCTAATATTAAAACAAGGTAGGGAATAATCTGCTATAAATTATGAAATTGAACAAGGTTTTCCCCTGATTGTATGAGGTTAAAAATCACTAAAATGATAGTGTTCTGCAATTTCAGTTCTTTGTTGTATTTTAGATTACCTAACAGTTCACTGACATCTCAGTCGAATTAATAATAATCATCCAAAATTATTACATCCAAATAGAGTTCCTGGCCTCTTAGACACGTAGTCATTTAATACAAATATTATTTATCAAAGGCCCCTCTTCCTAGCTCTTTAGTCAACAAAACAAAAGCAATTCCTGATTTCATTACTTTCTTGACACTTTTCATCTACTAATACCATTCATATTCACTTTTGATGGATCACCTATATCATTCCTAACTACAATCAAATTATGAATGGTTAACTGTTTTTGAAGATTAAAATAGATTTCATTTGATTAAACCTAATATCTCAAATACATCCAATCACCACCATCCTGTTTTCACATAGATAATAATAGTAGCCTCCTCACTGATCAGTCTGTCTGTATGATTTTCCAATTTCTTCTCTGGAAAGTCTCAAATTCACTACTTAATGTAAACCATTTGTCATTATTGTAATTTAAAACCTGCAGTTCTGTTTCATTTGTTTGTTTTCCAATTGGGACCAGAATAAAATCCAAGCTCTATAATATAGATCCAAATGTTTTATATGATCTATTCTCACTTCAAATTCTTCTCCACCAACTTCTCCTTGGCTTCATTATAATCCATCACTAACTTTCAATCCATTTCTGGAGTAGTTGAACCAATTTACACTTTATTTATATCTCAGTCTTTGAATAATACATTCACTTGGCTATTTTTCAATATGGGAGGCTTGACCTCTAGCTATTTACATTTCATCTTTTGAGTCAAGTCTCATGTGCCTTCATTTCTTCAAAGGACTCCCCTTATCCTCTGACTCACAGCTATTTATCTATCACTATATCTCATTGCCTCTCTTTCTTTCTTTTATAGCATCTATCTGTGCCTGCAATTATCTTGTTCAATAATTTATGTTGTCCTCAGTTTAGCAGAATATCCCTTCAGGCATCGTCTGATCTGTTCTGTTCACTGTGGCATCCCAAGCAACAATTACAATGCCTGACACATGAATACACAAACCTTAAAAATATATTGTATTGTAATGCAATGCTACGTCAATAAACAATTATCAAAGAAAAACAAAAAAATTAAGTGATTAAAAAGATACAATTCACTACAATAATACATGAAAGTAATACTTTCATTGCAAATTCTAGAATTAGGCATTTGACTCTTTACAATTATTTGTGGTTACAGCATGAGTTTTCTTCTCCAACAACAGTTTTATTCAAGGGGTGAGATGAGGGTTCCCTTATTTTGATTGTTATATATATATATACACTAAATTTAAAATTCATATAAATATTTAAATTACTCAGAATAGTATAAAGAGCAATAATATGAGAAGAAAGAGTATAAAAAAGCCAATATAAACAATTGTTAACATGTTAACGCACATTAACATCTGTATTCTGCATCTTTTCCTATGACTCATACACACACACACACACATCTCTATATATTAATCCAAAAAGTCTTGAAGAATTTAATGTAAAGATCATTAACAAGAGAAAACTAAGAGATTTATTATTTTCTAAAGTGAGGCATTGCTAAACTGACTAGCACAATTCCTGGCACAAGTTTTAAAGAAAGCAAATTAGAATTTGGATCACACAATCACAATAGAGTTGAAGTCACACTTTAACTAAATCTCAGATTTGGGAATAAATCGAAGTCCTTTATTCAAGTAAGATTGAATGACTCTGATATTTTCCTGTGTGTCATTGTATTAGCATAAGAAAAACTGACTGGAATACATAAGCAAGTTTTTTATTTTTTCTGTGAATTTTTTCTGTGTTTGTCAGAAGGTAGATTAATTAACCTTAAAAATATTTCCTTGGTTCACATAAAATATATAAAATGTTATATATTTAGGAGTAGGTAATTAATTTTCTTCAGGGGCTAAAATCACTTTCCCCAAAGCAAAATCATCCTGACATTATCAAATATTACAGCATGGTTTAAGAACAATTACAAAGTAATTCAACGAATAAATCTCATTACTTTTCAGAGACCTTTTGAATTAAATGAAAGAAAATGTTACCATATTTGACTTTCAGTCTTGTTTCCTCAAACAGTTGAACATGCAGAAATAACAACATTTTAATAGTAATAAACAATCAAAATTCAAATGACCTTAAAAAATGCATTTCAAAAAAATCATTGGCACATTTTGTCTCAAAACATTTTAATTATTTTTTCTAAGCAGCTAAAAATTAAAAACAAAAATATTGGACTTTATATTTTAATATTAATTTCTGAAGTGTTAGTTTTGGGTTGTCATCTATTCTTTCCCTGGGGTAATGTTTTGAACATTAGTGACTAAATTATTCATTTATTCATTTCTTCTTTCAACAATTTATTGTTGAATCTGAGTCTTTGAAAAATCCTTTCCAAGAAACTGCATATATTCAAAACACAAATGATAGAGCAATCAAATAGTTATTTTTACCAGAAATCTTGAAATATAGAAGAATTTTTACATATTTTAACTTTCAATATCCAAAAAATTAAACAATTATATTAGATTACAAATTGATATACAGGATATTTAGTTGAAAATGAAAGGCTACATCAATGGGACTAGAAAAAAACAAATTCTTAAAGTGCTCTGCTCATTTTTTTATATTTACAGTCTTAAAAATTATCATCAATGTTAATTTTTTTCATTTACATTTTTGTAATAAACTTGTAACTATTTTCCCAATCTCTCTTTGCTTTAATACTACTTGGCAACAGAAAATGAAATCTTTTAAATTTAAATTACACACAAATTATATTATCTTCTGCATAAAAATCCAATTGCTATCGTATAAATAACAAACTTTCAAATCTCTGTATGGTCTGAGAAAAAAATTACCTTGTTTTATCTATTACTTCCTCAGCTTATAATGCTTGGTCTATCCAAAGTTGTGTAAAATTGCCTTCCAAAATTATACTATTTAATTTAATGTTTATAACTGCTCTATAATAAGTTCCAAATTACAGTTAAAGAAAAAAAGTCAGAGATTAAATATCTTGTCAATACCACCTAAATGTTTCAGGACCTGAATTTACTTCTTCTAACTCCAGCCTAATGTTTCTAGTGTGCCTTTACTTCCTCTACACTTTCTTGACTAGGCAACCAGAAAAGTGTTACAAAAAGAATTTACTGATCTTGTTACTTGTTCAAGACAATATAGTAGGTACTTGGAATATAAATCAAAAAAATAATAATAATGTTAGGCTAAAGTCCCAGAAATACTTCTACTTCTGCTTATTATCTTTCCTCTGGAAATCTCTGTCAACAGATCTTAAGCATCATATGGTAGGCACAATTCTAAACCCTCTTCTAGTGAGCATTCACTATCTGCCCAGCATGATGTTAAGATAATAAAGAAAAAAAACAACAATATTTTGTGGACTGCTCCATAAAGTGTTCATGTTCAGACAAAAAACAAATAAAATAGAAATTTAGCACAATTCAATTTTTTTCAAAGTGGAAAAGAATAAGAGGTTGATCACCATCATTGTTCCAATTTATCTTTCTAGAATGCTCATTACATGTGAACATTTTTTTCTTCTTTTCTTAAAGAAGAAAAAAAATCCATTTATTAAAAATGATCTATGCCTTCTTAATTATCTTACTTATCTCACTCTACTTACCTTAAGCTGATCCCACCTGTGTGGAAATAAGAATCAGGTTTAATCATAATGGTCATTATATTTTTATTAGCAGCATTCTATCACAGCATTTCAGAGTTCATATTCCAACTTTAAACTGATAGTTATGGCACTGTCCATAGCAACTGGTGGAAATCATGATATTGTGTACAGATTCACAATTCATTTCTCCCCATGGTTTCCTTATGGTGCCATTATTCTTACACTTCAATTACTGATAATAAATTGTGATAAGTAAAGAGCCATTTGAAAACATAATCTCATTGGGCAAAAGAGCCTCCTCTCTGTGCTAAAGTTTTTTGTTTATTATATCTCTGAGAAGATTAGAAAATTATAATTATTCCTTTATCATTTAGTTCATTTATTGAACTATTTTGAGATTCTATGAGAAAGGTACTACAGTCGTCCCTCGCTATATTGCAGTTCACTTATTGCAGCTTCACTGTATCATAGGTTTTTAAAAAAAATATATATCTAATTCTATACCACAGAAATTTCACTATATCATGGGATTTGCAGTATACATATACTTTACCAGTGAGTACCCACACAGAATTTTATATGTTGTTAAAATTACATAGGTTTAAGATTGTAGAAAGTGTTTATAAGAGTGTGAGAAAAGTTAATAAGAGTGTGGAGAGGGTTTATAAAGCCTTAAAATATATATAAATAATAAAATAAATTAGAACACCACTACTTTGCAGATTTTCACCTATCATGTGGGTCTCTGGAACATAACTCCCACAATAGGTGAGGGATGACTGTATATTGAATTTTGACAAACATGACTGTATCAGGATCCCCGACATAATCCCAAGTCTGCTGAGGGTTCAGAATACTCAGTATATAGTTGTGCTCACCAATACAATTTATCACATCAAAATGAAACAAAGCAAATTCAGGGGAAAGGTGCATAATGTAAAGACTAAAGCAAAAACAAAATTAAAAAGTGTTCCTCATCTTAAAATCACACAGAACACACTTCCTACAGTAATGATTTGTGATCATTTGTGTGAAATGATGTCTACCAGAGAAACTCATTAAAGATTCAGTATCAAAGGTTTTACTGGATTCTGTTTTGAAAGGCTATTTCTATATAAACACATGACTATCATACACTTTCTGAAAGAAAGCAGACTTTCAGCATCAACCTTCTTATCTTACAGTTGAGGCTGAGTGAGTCATTCTTATCAGGGATTGCTAGGAAATGTCATGAAATCCAGTTTTCCAAATACCAGACAAGGGCATACCTTACTAGCAGATTTTCTAAGGATAGTAGTCTCAAGCCTGCCTTATTATCTTTTTTCTGCACCAAATCACATAAAATTCTTGTTCTGTTGGAACTTATTTTCCAGTATTTTTGTGAAAGGGGTGAAATGGAGAGACACAAAAAAACAGCAAACCATATTGATTGTAAAAATCAGTAGACCCTAATACAGCACTGAATATATGCCAGGTACTTTTTTGAGATATACGTATCTATATATCTATATCTATATACACACATACATATATATAAACATATATTTCAAACTTTGCAACAGTGCTTTGATATAGATATTATTATAATCATCCCTATTTTATTATAGTAAACTGGAGTACAGAGAGTTTTAATTAAGTTGCCTAAGTCAAAGAATTAGACAGAAGTGAAGTCAAAAATTAAAATTATGCAGGTGAGCTCCTGAGTGAGTTTATCACAATGTAATTTCTATTCTGAACAAATAAACAAACAAGAAAATATCAAGCAGTCAAATGTAGCATAAGAAATAGAACAAAAGGCTATCAAATAAAATGACTACAGAAAAAGGAAGTAAGCCTGATAGACAAGATTGCCTGCCTAGCTCCCATTGTCCCCTAAATACTCACAGCTGATACCATGAGAATGATCTAACAGAAAGATGTAAAAAATAGGATCTCTGATGACATCATTAGCTCATTTCAGAAGTTCATATCCAGAGGTAATCTTAACTCAGTACTTGCTATAAGGAGAAATTATATGTTGTTTTTGTCATTTAAGCCAGTTGAATAAGAGCTTCTCTTGCTTATAGCTAAAACATTCAAAATGGCAAAAAATAATGTTACATTAGATAGTAAGAAAAGAAATCCTTAAGTAAATGACATTTAAGCTGAACCCTGAATGATAAAAATGAGTACACGAAGCACGAAGCAAAAATCATTTCAGGCAGAGGAAAGAACATGAGGCAGGCATACTCTCAATATTCATAAATAGAAAACACCAGAAAGGCCTCATAATAGAGCATAATGCATGAAGAAAGAGATGGTATAAGAAATTGAAGTGGTGAGTGACACCATGCGGTGCATGGGAAACTATGGTAAGAACCACGAGCATTATCTTATATGTGGAAGCAACAACATTTGAGCCTGCCTGCCTTACAACTGCTGAAGCAGTGGTAGTAGAGACATGAAGAAGAAACAACCAGCAGGGCAGTGGACTTAGCTTCAAGTCCCAAGGAACGAGGAGCAGAGGTTGCTGGTGGTACATATGATTGGCTTGAATGAAGACCAAAGAGAAGAGGTTTGACACAGGACACCACACCTCACATGAATCAGAAGCCCAGCAAAGAACACAAGCACCAGTGCAGCAATTCTCCCCCCTCACCTTGCAACCCATTCTCCAACTGAAAAGAGATCCATTGTCATAGTGGATAGATGACAGGACTTAGTTTTGGGAACTCTAATTGTAGGGCTGACCCAGATGCTAAAAAGAGAAACAGGTTTCTCCAATCATTGAAGACTATAACACTGACCTCCAACCCCAACTAGGTGCTGCTCCATGATTCAGTAGCCATCCTTCATCTCCCTGAGTCAGCAAAATATCCTGCTACAGAAGTCAACTGCCAATAAGACAAAAAAATAGGAAGCTCAGCTATAGGAATTCATCTGATGCAGAGAAAAAAAGCTCATAACTTCAGAATCTCAAGGTATTAATCACAGGGAGATGACACCTCATTAGAAAGCAATTTTAAAGACTGTGTATTTAATGGATAAATATTTCTAAGTAGTAATAAACTCAAAGATTTAAAAGAAAATTCAGAAAAAAAAACTGTTCAAAGAAGACAAGCAAACTCAGCAGAACAAGTCAATGAGTTTAAAACTATAATTAAGGAGCAAAAGGCAGACATTGAAGCTTTACAATAGAAACTATCTGAGATTGAGGAGGTGAAGAATGAAATAAATGAGGTTAAGAGAATAAAAGAAAACTATGGAAACAGAAATGATCAAATGGAAGAAAGGATCAGTGATCTGGAAAAGAAAAATTTAAAAAAGAGGCAGGTGGAAGAGAGAGAACTTAAATATTAAAAAAGGGATGAAAAACACAGAAAGATAGTTTGACTATTAGTAATGATTATGTAAGAAAAAATGAGTATCAAAGTAGAAGAGAGAGTAAAGGGAACATAGACATATTCAAAGAAATAATAGATTAAAAATTTCCAAATATGGAGAAAGAAATGAACATGCAAATCAAAGCAGCTCACATACCTGCTGGTTATATAAATGCAAAAATGCCTACACCAAGGCATATAATTGTGAAACTATGAAAGAAAGAATATTTAAGGTGAAGAGGTGAAAAAAAACAGGTAATTTATAACTGTACACCCATCAGGTTATCATCAAACTCTTTAGCAGAAATTCTACAGGCCAGGAGAGACTGGAATAAGGTATTCAAAATACTTCATGATGAAAACTGCCATCCAAGGATACTGTATCCTGTAAAATGCTCTCTCAGACATGAAAGAGAAATAAACATTTCTCTGAAAAACAAAAGCTGAAATAATTTGCTGTCAGGAGTCCTCCTCCAAGAAAATTTTAATACATTCTCTTTTATATAAATGAAAAAAGTTTAGAAAGAAAACACAGGCAATAAATAGTAAGACAAAACCAGAAAATGAAAGGTTAAATGACAGTAAAGTCCTCAAATAGGAATAATAATTCTGAATTTAAAAGGATTAAATTCACCAATCAAAAGGTACACAGTGGTTGGGTGAATTAAAGGCATAATCCAACTATATACATTTTTCAAGAGATTCACTAATGATAGAAAGACAAACAGACTTAATGTGAAGGGATGAAAAATGGTATTCCAAGTCAACTGTGAATCTATAAGGGCAGGAACTATTATACTCATATCAGATAAATTGGATTTCTGACCATAAACGAATAATAAAATAAATATGACATATAAAGATAAAGGGATTGACACAAGAGATAGACATAATTATATGTATGCATATATATATATATATATATATATTTATATATATAAATGTATGTGCACCCAATATAAAAGCTTCCAAACAATTCGAGCAAATAAAGGGAAACATTAACAGCAAAACAATAATGATAGGGAAATTTTTCAGCTCACTCACAGTAAAACATAGGTCTTTCAGACAGAAAACCAACAAAAAACAATAACCTTAAATTTAAAAAAAAAAAACAACATGAACTTAATAGGTACCTAGAGAGCATTTTATGCCCCCACACGAATCAAGAGACTGGAAATTCTTTTCACGTGTTCGTGGAACATTCTCAAGGTTAGATCATATGTTGTGACACAAACAAACTCTAAATAAATGTATAAAGATGTAAATCATGCTTAGCATCTTTACAGACCACAGTGCCATCAAACTAGAAATCAAGCATAAGAGGAAAGGGGAAAATAGCAAAGAAGTGGAAAATAAACAAAATATTATTAAGCAACAATTAGGTCAATGAGGGAATAAAAGTTGAAATTAAAAACTATCTGGAGTCAAATTAAAATGAAAACAAGATTTAGATACTTTTGTCGAGATGCAACAGTGCAATAGTGCTAAGAGGCAAATTTATAGCAACACTCCTATCTCAGAAACAAGAAGAAAAAAATCAACCTTCCCCTATAAAAGTTATGAAAAGAAAAAAGAAGACTAAAATCTAGTAGAAGGAAGAAAATAATAAAACTTAGAGCATAAATTAATGAAATAGATATCAAAAAGACTTCAAAAAATCCATAGAACCAAGAACTATTTCTTTGAAAGGATAAATAAAAGAGATAAACTATTAGATTTATAAAGAAGAGGTAAAATATAATAAATTCAGAAGTGAAAGTGAAATTACAATGATACCATAGAAATAAAAAGTAGCGTAAGAGACACTAGGAAAAATTTTTTAGAAATAGTCTAACCTAGAAAAAATGTACAAATTCTTAGAAACATATAACTTTCCAAGATGAAATTAAAAAAAGAGAAATCCTGAACAAACTTATCACAAGCAAAGACATTGAAACAGCAATTAAAATTCTCCTAAATAAACAAAAGCCCCAGACCTGAGAGTTTCACTAGCAAATTCTACCAAATATTCAAAGAAGAATGAATATCAATTCTTCTCAAAATATTCCAAAAATTTTCAAAAACCAAAGACATCACCAAAAAAATTATACACCCATTTTTCTGTTGAATATTGATGAAATAACACAAAAACACTACAAAGCAAATTCAACAACTTATTAAAAGAATCATATACCATGATCAATTAAGTTCCTTTTCAGGGATGATCCAACATACACAAATCAATAAATATGATAAAATGTGTCAAAAAAATGAAGGACAAAAACTATATGATCATCTCAATAAATGCAGAAAATTTATCTGATAAGATGTAAACACTTTTATGTTAAATATTATCCAAACATCAGGTATAGATGAAATATACTTCAATGTACTATAAAGATAATATATGAAAAACCCACAGCCAACATAATACTTACTGTAGAGAAACTTAAAAGCGTTTCCTCTAAGATAAGCAACAAGGCAAGGATGCACACTCCCCCCAGTACTAGTTAATATAATACTGGAAGTCATGGTCAATGCAATTAGACAAGAAAAGAACAAAAAATTTAACTAAATTTGAAAGGAAGAAGCAAAACTATCACTATTGGCAGATGACGTGACAATATAGACAGACAACGTGAATGAATCCAGTAAAATGCTGCTAGAAATAATAAATACAGTAAAATGGCAAGCTACAAAAGTAATATTCAAAATCTGTCCCATATCTATGTGCAAACTTTCAGAAAGAGAATTTAGGAATACGATCCCATTAATATTCGCATTAAAAAGTATGAAATACTTTAGGATTAAACTCAATCAAAGAATTATCTGAAAACTATAAGACATTGTTAAAAGGAATAGAAGATGACACAGAGAAATGGAGATACCTTGTGCTCATGAACCAGAAGAATTAACATAGTTCAAATGCACATATTGTCTAAAGCAATATAGATATTTAATGCAATTCCCATCAAAATTCCAAAAATATTCTTCACAAATAGAAAAAAAAAAATCATGAAATGTATTTGGAATTAAAAAGCAATTGCATATAACAAAAACATTTCTCCTAAGGAAAAATAACAAAAATGGTGTCATACTCCCTGATTTCAAACTATTCTACAAAACAATAGTAATCAAGTCAGCATGAATACAATAAAAATAGACATAAAGGTCAATGCAGTAGAATTGAGAACCTAATAATAAACACACATACATATGGACAATTAACCTATGACAAAGGAGCTAAGAGTATACATGGGGCCAGACAGATATTTCAATTAAAGGGTATTGGAAAAGTTGGATCAATACCTGATACCATATACAAAATTAATTCAAAATGGATTAAATATTTAAATGTAATGTCTGAAACCATACATAATATATAAGAGAAAACACAAAGAACTACCTGATATTGGCCTAAGAAATGTCTTTGAGAACTCCACTATATTGGCAAGGGAAATAAAAACCAAAACAAATAGGACTACAAACTTTAGAGTTTCTGCATAGGGAAGGAAACTCATTAAAATTTTCAAAATGATTTCCAAATGAATGGGAGAAAATATTTTCATCTATATCTGACGAGGGGTTAATTTCCAAATTTTATAATGAACACATGAGAAACTCAACAATAGAAAAACAAGCAATTAAATTTTAAAAATGACCGGAATATATCCATAAACACTTCTCCAATAAAGACATGCAGATGGTCGAGGCATATAAAATGATGATCCACATCTCTTATTATTAAGGAAATTCAAATTAAAACAACAATGAAGGCACGTCCTGGTGGACTAGCAGTTAGGTCAGCTGAATTTAAGTGCAGTCCACATATATCCCGCGGGTCAAAGTTTCCATTACAGGGCTGTGGAGAACAACCAAGATGAACAACTAAATAAAAATAAATAAAAGTGCTTCTTCCTCTTCTTTCTTCTTACTTACTTGCCTACTTGCTTTCATTCCTGACTGCACCTTTCCTTTAAAAGACAACAATGAAATGTGACCTCACACCTATGAGAATGGCTATTATCCAAAGGCTGAAAACAACAAATGTTGATGAGGATGTGGAAGAATGGAAACTTTCACACTGTTAGTAGGAGTGCAAATTGGTGCAATCATTATTAAAAGTAGTATAGAGATGCCTCAAAAATTTGAGAAATGAAATTCTATATGATCTGTTATCTCATTTCTAAGTTTTTACACAAAAGACTAATTCATAGAAATATATGAATGTTTATTGAAGCATTATTTCCAGTAGCCAAGAGCTACTGAAATGCTCATTGACAGAGACTGTCTAAAGATATCTGTGCATGCTTACACATACACATACACACACAATGGAATAGTACTAATCTATTAAAAAAAGAAGATATCCCAACATTTTGAATAATACAGTTTGGTCTAGAAAAAATTATATTTAGTAAACTTAATCAGGAGAAAGACAAACATTGTGTAATTTCACTCCTATGTAGATTATACAGAAACTAAAAAAAAGAAATAAGCCAAAGCAAACAAAAAGATTTTTGTCTATAGAAAAATAGTGCTTATCATAAAGGACAGGGGTGGGGGTAGAAAATTTGTTACAAGGCATCAATTATACGGTAAATAAAAAGTTGAACTGGCTATGGTAAACAAATGCATTGTATAACGATGTTGATTTACAATGTGCACATCTTAAACCTATATAATATTATGATGAAATGCTTCACCAATAAAAGTTTAAAAAGTATGCCTACTACTTCACAGCCCTTTAGAGGAGTTGAAAACCTGTCATTTGAATCAACATGAATGGAACTAGAGGGGATTATGTTAAGTGAAACAAGTCAAAAGAAAAAAGACAGATACCAGATGACCTCACTCATAGGTGGAACATGAATAGACAAAACAAAGGAACAAATGAAACACAACCAACCTTGAAACTTTTGCAACAGAACTGAGGTTAGCAAAAGGGAAAGGGGCGGGTGGGGGCAAATGGTAGTGGAGCCCACTGGACAATTGGAAAGAACGCTTGGTGATTAGGTGGAGGGCATGGTGTGTTGAAATATATCTAAGAAATGGGGAACCTATATATAGGAGATTATTTTAATGTGTAGAATAAAAATACAGTAAAAATCAATCAAATTAAAAAGTATACCTACCCAAAGTATGCATATGAATGTTTATATCATCTCTATTCATAATAATCAAAAACTGAAAGCAATAAAAATGCCCTGTAGTAGGTAAATCGATAAACAGTTGTCATCCGTACAATGGAATATTATTCTGTAATAATATGACATAAGCTATTATGTTGCCAAAAGACACAAATGAATCCCAAATGTATATTACGAGTGAAGGAAGCTATGTATTGTATGACAGCTTGAGAAAGACAAACCTATACACACAGCAAACAGATAAGTGGTGCCAGAAAGTTGGGAGGTGAGAAATGTTCAATAAAGTGTAAGGAAATTTTTAGAGCAATAAAACTATGCTTGCTAGTGTAACGATGATAAGATTTCAGAACTTTATGTACAAAAAATAAAACAATGTGATTTTTAAGTTACTTCAGGGCTTGAGAATCCCATAATATAAGAGAATAACATAGATGTTCTACAAACCTATGAATCATACATGTTAAAAGCATTAAGTCAAAAAAGCACTGACACACGACTTTTAAAATTTGTATAGCTTTTAAGACTACAGGCAAAGTAAATTGTACACAGGATTGGACTCTCTGAAAAAGTTATTCTCTATGGTGATATGGATATCAGTTCTGAAACTACTATATGTACATGTAGCAATTTAAGTATTAGTAAAAAAATAGTGACTAGTACCATGTTTCTTTGTTAGAGTGAGAAGCTACAGACAAGCAAAGAGAAAAAGACTGATCCAAGTAGTAATGCATTAGAGGTGGTGACATCATTAGGAATGCATTGATTAATATACATATATACTTATGCAGAAATTTAAATGTAGAAATGTTTGAATATTCATTATGTATTCATAAGATACATATATATTTCTTTATTAACTGATAAGGGTTAGTACAAAGAGCACTCTAGGAACAATGAAAACATGTAGCACCCAAATTTTGGTTTCTGATACCCAATAAAAAGAATCAAGACTTCTTGCAGAAATCAGATTTCACAATTCACAAAAAACACATATGTCAAATTATAGTGTTTTATAATCTTATAAAATCTTATAATGCCTGAAAACACAGAAAATACTACACATGCACACACACACACACGTGGATATTTCAAAAGGATACTAGAACCAACTGAATTTCTAATGACCAAAGCTGTAATAATTTGAGCAAAATAAACTAAGTAGTTTTGGATTATAAACCAAACATAAAATAAATATCCATGAGTCTACACTCATATTAATGATTGAATAAATAAGTAAAGAAAAAAGACAAAAATACTGCATCACAGAATTCTAAAAAAACTGTGAAAATATTCTGTCCTTAAAGGGTAAGAGCACAAATCCTCAATTTGTACACAATGAATTACTTTCAATGCATACAGAAAGGAAATAAAGGCAAAAAGGTGAGGTGTTAATTTACAACAGGGAAGCCTAACAAACACTACCTCTACCAGGTGACCAAGGTTAACATCAACAATATGTGTCATGTTGATATTACATGTTTGTGATACTGATGATGACAATGCCACTTTATCGCTCTTATCTTCCTCCCCAAAATACATAATTGTAGTTCCCTAGTTTAATCATGATAAAATTGTAACACAAAGCTTAACGGGCATGTTAGAAAATACTTAACCACTAATTAAAAAAAACAGCAACACAACTCTCCAGATCATCAAAAGATGAAAAAGCAATTTCACCCAAGAGTTGCCTAAGGTGACATGAATACTACAGATACATGATCCAGCCATTTCAATTTTAACTACATGCTTAGAAGAAATGAGAGTTTACATCTCCCCTAAAATTATAATATATTTATGGAAGCTTTACTGATAATATTTCAAAACTGAAATAATATAAAAGTCGACAAAAATATAACTATGATTTCTTCTTATAATGGAAGACTGCACAATAATAAAAAACAAATTATATTCACTGCACAAGTAAAAACATGGGTACCTCTCAAAAATTATGTTGCGTCTAAGAATACTGCAATACATAGTCCACTTACTGACATTTTAGAACAAGTATGAAAAATCTGTTTTAAGTCAGAGTAGTTGTCTCTGTGGTGGTAGTTTATTATGACAAAAAAAGACACGAGGGCTACGATTCCTATCCTCATGCAAATGTTGGATACATAGATATATACATATATGTATCTCATTAAGCATTATTTCTATTACTTGTTTTGCAGTAGGAAAATTATATCGTTTAGGAGAAACTGGAATATATAAAAAGGACATGAAATAATAAGAGATGGTGAATGTGCAGAGAAAAGGGAATCCTGCATTGTGTGTGGGAATATAAACAGGTGCAACCAGTATGGAAAACAGTATGGTGGTTCCTCAAAATATTAAGAGTAGAGATAGCATATATTCCAGCTATTCCATTTTCAGGCATTTACTCAAAAAATATGAAAACACTAATTTAAAGAGACATATGCACAATTATGTTACTGCAACATGATTTTCAATAGCCAGATATACAAACAACCTACGTGCCCATCAAAAGCTGAATTATGAATATACAGTAGATATATATGCAATGAAATAACAACCATAAAAATGATGAAAACTTGACATTTGTAGCAACATGGATGGAACAAGAAGGTATTATCATAGGTGAAATAAGTCAGACAAAGGTGAATACCTTATGATTTCACTCATAAGTGGAAGATGAACAACACAAAATTAAAAAAAAAAAAACCCATACATAGACTAAAAAAAACAAAATGATGATTTCCAGAGGAGACTGTGAAAGAGATGGGCAGATTAGGCAAAGGGGAGCAATGTATGGTTGAAGGTAGAAACTAGATTTTGTTGGTGTCAAAGAAGTAATACAGACAGACATCAAATTATACCATAGACCCAAAACATAGAAACTCTTTTAAATAAATGTTATATCAATGAAAAATAAATACATTTAAAATGATCCAGGGTCAAAGCTAGAATGCTTTAGAAATATTTTCATTTAAAATAGTTTCAATATTTAACGACTAGAAAATATATATAGATATATATTTGCTGACGTTTAGAGAAGGAGCATCATGGTATATTGAAGAAATCTGCTTTGATGATACCAAGTTTTAGAGGCCTATGAGATACTCGAGTACAGTTGTGATGCATAAATTTGGGGCTCTTGAATGACAAAAGAGCTCTAGAAGCAAATAGATAGCTCTGTAGAAACCTGTACCCCTGCTGAATATTTTCTTTTCTGGGCTTATGTTAGGGGCTAAAACACAACTGGACAGGACAAAACTTTATTTTTTTAACTATTCTTAAACTGGCACAATTGCCCTTGCTGGTGCAAACCCATTTAATGACTCAATGTTTGCTCAGTTTTCTCATTTATACCACATTTGCATCATCAGACTCCCTATGTTTTGTGATCCACAAATAAAGGTTTATGTCTCCTTACCATCAGCAGATGTTATTTGCATTTCCAACAGTTTTTTGAGAAGGTATCTTGTGTCTAGCACTATTTCACTATATTTTTTCAAAGAATTTTGAAAGAAATGTGATTATATATGGTAAAATAGATTCCTCATATGGTCATATTGAGTAAGAGGCCTTTGTGTCTTAAAAATAGCCTTTGTGTCTTAAAAATAAGCATCAAGAGAAAAATTAAATTCCCTTTCAGAGAATTATAACATTATGATATTTTAGCTAATGTTTTAATAATACTTTTTATGTGTTTACTAAATTCTGCCTTACAAGTAGAAATATTTCACTACACAGATTTGATCATGAGGTGAGTGTTTTGTGTTCATTTGCTTTTTCTCGTTTGCTTTTGTTTGTATGACAATCTTTAACTAAATCAAATGTATTGATGAAGTTTTTGTTCTAGCAGGAGATCTATGTTTAAACATACTCTTCAAAAGTATGCGGAAGAGCATTTTACATTTTATTCTAAAATATTAATTGAATGTCTTTATCAATATCAGATTTAAAACTGCTCTGTTAAATGAAGATATATTTAAAGCACAAATAAATAGGCTCTTATATAGATAACAAGCCTTTTTTTTTTTAATAATTCCTGTCTAGACAATAGATTTCTTGCACGTAGTAGCTTCTTTGTTATAGAAAATCTGAGGGGAAAAAAATAGAATGTGCCATTACTTTTCTCAAAACAGTCCAGTATTTTCTTAACACATATAAAATAAAAGCCAAGAGTTTACTGTGGCCCACAGACTATTTGAACAACTGAGTCTTTCATCATCTCTAGATTTTTCTCCTTCTAGATTCCCAACATTCATAGCACTATAATGACCCTAGTACTTTTATTCTGCTTTGACTATAACCAATGCTCTGACCTCAGAGGTACTGAATTTGCTTAGTTTGTAAAAAAGTTCTAGCTATTTGCTTATTTTATTTCTTTATTTCATTCACAGCTTTGCAAAATTAATACCTTATCAGGATATTCTCTGCTTGTTCATTTTATTTAATAACAGCTATCACTCTCTATTCTCTTATTATGATTAATTTTTCTTAACAGCATTTAAAGCAGTTGTATTAGTTTCCTAATGTCTGCATAATAATAATAAACTACCAAAAATTAGTGGCTTAAAATAACAAATTTGTTATATTACAGTTTGAAAGCTCGTAAGTACTGGGCTAAGCTCAATGTGTCAGTAGGCGAGCATCCTTGTGGATAGTCTAGGGGAGAATCTTCACTTTCCCCTCTCCCCTAAGCTTCTGAAGTCTGACTACATTCTTGTCTCATGGTCTCTTCATCCATTCCCAAAGTTAGAGAAGCAGCATTTTCTCTCAGAATGCTTCATTACATTGCTAGGTATATAATCATACTGCTTCCCTCTTAGAAGAGTAAGAGATTACACTGGAACTATTTGTGTAATACAGGATGATATTACCACCTCAAAATTCCTTCTTTAATCACTAATGAAAACTGTCTTTTGCTATAAACCAACACACACTTGCTCACCGACAAGGGTCCTTACCTAAAAAGAAAGTCAAATGGAATTGGAGAAAAATGAGAAGCTCTAGATGGTACTATCCTCCAACATGTCACAATTCACTGATATGAATATGGGAAGTAGTACTATACTCTCTGATACTGGTCATGCATTTTATCTGAAAAATAAAATTCTGATCTCAAGTTATTCCCATTTCACAGAAGACATGTCATCTCAAATCTTATTAGTAAATGTACATTTGGAATTTAAAAATATTATATAGTTTTTATACATCTTTCTTATGGTAAGTCAATTCTATGAGGGAATATTTTTTACCATTTTCAGATTACTTCGATGACTCATTTTCTTCGTCTGATGATTTTTCTCTCCCTGAATTTCCTACAATGGGAATATAGGTATGTGTAATAAATATCAAGAACTGATACAGATCCTGTGAGACTTCTAGTCTATTCAAATATATCAGTCCTATTTAAAGAAAAATGGGGAAATATAGAGATACTATGATTCACTCCAATAAATTGTTACAAGGAAACATGACACTTGTTTATGAGTAGTGTAATGATGCAAATTATCTCCCTGTTTGATACACAGCTCAGATTCAGATGTTATGTTATAAAGTCCTCTGCTTATTTTGCTAGTATTTTACATAAAGGTAATCTTTTGAAGGGCTTTTTGTGTTTCCTGAATCCCTTTATAAACTTTATATTTGTTTCTTTATAAGCACCTGCTGTTCCACAACATCTTCCATTTCCTGGTCCTCTGTGCTAAATGATATTGGTGAAGTTTGTTATCACTTTTTTTTTTCAGTTTACAGATATATATATATCACATAAAGTAGGTCAAAATGTGTTTAATCTACATTCAGTATAGAGGAATCAATGTAAACTGTTTTAAAATAAACAAAAACAACACACTCATTGAAGATTATGAGCAGTGACAATGGTATTTCCTGTTAGTTTCAAAAATGATATGGATTTTTCTGTGTTTTATAATTTGTTTTAATGGAACTTTACAGACATAATCTAGATACACACATCTCAATAATTTTAATCACAAATGAAATAATCATTTAATTTATGAAAATCTCATCTCCATTACTATTTCAAATATATTATGTGTTTAGAAATGAGAGCTGCAGTGTGAATTTAAACCTTTGATTCTCACTGAAAATTTTGGGGTGGGGGACGTTGAGACTGTCCTCCAGGGAACGTTTGAAATCTCTAGAGATTTTCCTGGTTGTCGAAATGGAAAAAGTGCTATCTGTTTCAATCACAGAGACCAAGTATGTTACCAAAAATTGATATGCACGGAATAGACCTCTACAACAAAGAATTATTCAATCTAAAATGTCAATAATGCAGACACTGAGAAATCCTATTTTAAAAAAATTGGATAAGCAATATAAAATTATTTTGTGTTGAAAAGAAAAAACAATTTCATTTATAAAACAGACCAGGAATAATTTTTCCCCCCAGAGTTCATTATGCATATTAAGTAAAGCTATCAAAAGACAATTTTGTCAAAGCAATAGTTAATTTTCTTGTATATAAAATTAACTGGAAGTATGCCCTGTTGGCCTACTAGTTAAGTCTATGTCCTCTGGTAACAGATTCCCAAGGACCTGGGTTCATAGCTTGAGGCTGGGAGGAATAATCAAGATGAACAATGAAATAAAATGAGTAAGTACATTTTCCTCCACCATCTTCCTTCCTGCCTATCTGCCTGCTGTTTTCATTCCTGCCTACACCATCCATATAAAAGAATAAGTAACTGGAAAATAATCAACCTCTGGAATTATTGCAAATACACTGTTAAGATTTATGGGAAGAAAGGAAATGTTCATAGATTTCATCCCACTCTTAATATTTAAAAAAAAAAAAAATTTGTTTTGAAGACTCCCTAAAGTAGAAAACTCAACTAACACACTTAAAATTACTGAATATAACAAAATAAAGGAAAATCTCATGCAGTAGTAGATTGAAGTGAGACTTGCCATCTTCAGTTGTGGGCCATGAAATGCTCATCAAAGTAATAAAACTCAGCTCACTCAACTAACCCCAGAATATCCAGGACCATGGATCATGTATTTGTAATTCTTTGAATATGAAATATTTAAATTTTTAGTTCAGCTTAATTCCTAATATTTATTATTTTATTATTATTCTTTTTACTTCTGGCAATTCTCTTCCCACAAAGGACATAGTATCAGTCTTTGAGTATAAAAATAGTAAATATTTCAGTATATACTAATAATATGCTATTTTTTATGCTTCCTACAATACTCTTAGAAACATCAATGTTGACATTGGATTAAGAATTTAATGAGATTTAAACCTACTGTAGCAATTACAAAATCAATATTTGTATGCTATTTGTAAATCTAGTCAAAAATACATGGAAAAAAATCCATGAACCAATCAAAACAATTTCAGTTATTTTCAATATATACAACCATTCATTCATGAGCAAAATGCATTTATTGAAATACAGTACATGCTGCTATTATATCTATATTCTGTCTACCTATCATATATTATGAGTGCTATTTAGTGATATACAATTAAGAAGAAGAATAATGAGGAAGAGGGGAAGGATAAGGTTAAGGAGGCTGAGAAGAAAGAAAAGGAGAAGGAAGATGAAAGGGGAGATATGGGAGGAGAATGGGATCAAGAGAGAAGGAAAAGTAAAAAGAGGCATTAATAGATTTATCTTCTGTCATGAACCCAATTGAATTTTATCTTAAAAGACCCACTTTTACATATCTAGGGGAGAAATTAATCATTGAAAGTTTGACTTTTTTTTTTTATAGTGAGTAGGAGTTTGTATGACTAAAATCAGTTCCTGAAATTTTCCTTACTATCATATTAAATATGAAAACTACATAATTTCTCTTTTAATGCCAACTTTAAATTTTACTTTCAAGATTGAATGGAATAGCTAAGAACTGAAAACTACTTTACTGTCCAAAGTTAAATGAATAGATAAAGAAGAGGTGGTACATATACGCAATGGAATACTACACAGCCCTCAGAAGACATGAAATCCTGTCATTTGAATCAACATGGATAAATCTAGAAGAGATTATGCTGAGTGAAATAAGTCAAATGAAGAAAGATACCAGATGATCTCACTCAGGTGTAATGAAGAGATGAAAACAAAACAAATGAGAGATGAAACAAAACCAACCCTTGGATACTTGCAATAGAGCTGAGGTTACCAACAGGGACTGGGCACAGGGGAAGAAGGTAAGTAGTGGCAGAGCCCACTGGACAATGGTGAAGAACAATTGGTGATTTGGTGGAGGGCAGGGTGTGCTGACATGTATTTTAGGAGTAGGAAAAATGCACATATGGGAGCTATACATATGAGTTTATTTTAATGTAGAAAATAAAAGTTACTGCAATGAAAATAAATACAATGAAAGGGAAAACAGAAAAATAAAAGATTGAATCTAATATAATTTGTTTCTTCCTAGAGACTATTTTTCTCTGAGTCTTTCCTCTCCCTCTCTTCCTCCTCCCCTCCCCCTCTCTATCGCCCCCTCTTCCCCTCTCCCTCACTCACATTTCAATACTATACACTCCAAAATACAAAGTTTTGCATATCCCATGTCCAACTTATTTTACTAATTTTCTTTTTTGAAAAATTTAAGCAGAAATTAAATATTTTTCATTAGCTACTACTTTTGCAATACTGCTATTTCTAATTCTAAATTCTATATAGTCCTTTAAATCCTATCAGAAAAAATTTAATATCTTTAATCTTCAACTTTTCTTAGCTAGAATTCACAATAATAATTTACCAATTAATTTCTGTGCAGTCTAAAGCTGTAAGAAGCAGCATGTCTAAAATGTGCATTAGCACACATTAGTGCACATGAATATAAAAGACCATCATAAAACTTTCAAATACTAAAAGCAGTTTAAACACTTCTTTGCTCGCTCTCTTTTCAAATCACAGAAAATTTCTGCTACATTTCATTTCTGCATGGTATGTATCTGTCTTCTTCATGAAAGTTTCTGTGTTTTAAATCTTTTACCTCTTTCTTTACTTGGTTCCTTTCTTCTTCTACCACATATAGGTTAAAAGAATTTATTGGATCCTCTTTTCTCTTTCTATCTCAGAATTTTTGTCTTGACCACAAGATCAAAATTTGTTTTTAAGTTTATCCTATATCTTCCTGAGTTTCTGATGTTCTTATTTCAAAGTCTGAACTTCCTTTTTGTTCACATACCAAATTCTGAAGATTTATTTTATCTTGCTAACTGTGGTTTTCCTTTTGCCTCATGAAAAATCTAATTCTTTGAGGTAAACTGTTCCCAAAACAAATCTTCAAACTTTTTCCTTGATGCTAAAGCTTGTAATAATTTCACTTTTTACTCTCAATGTACAACAGTAACATATTATTTTTCCACAATTATTTTATCTGTTTTTTATATTCTTTTCTCAAATATACTATATTTAACTCAAATATTAAAACATAAATAAATATATGTATATATATGACCATATTGAAAGTTTGCTTTGGCTACATTTCTTATTTCCAATTTCTTAGTTGTCACCATGTAACAAAAAAAAACAAAAACAAAAACAGATGCAGTCTAACTAGTAAATAGTGCATCACTCATCAATTCAAATACCTGTACATATAAACTAAGATTATATAATTGAGGATACACTGGTTGTTAAAATTAGTTCAGAGGTTTGCCAAGCAGATTCCTACTGGTGGGGTGAAATACAGTAGATGTACGGATGTGTGTGCAGTGTGAATCTCCATCATTAGTTGCTTCCAAGCATGAGATCTTGCCCTAATTTTGAAATCCGAAATTTTTGAAAATTATTTTTTAAACTGAAAACTCCAAGTGAGATTTTGCCAAAAATAATTTATCTTTCTTTTGGAGATCCCATTCCCATTATAATGTTATTTGCATACACTGACCTCAAATTGATATAAAATGTTAATTATATTTCTAACAGAAAGACAAGAGATGGTGTTGATACGAATTTGATAACTCTAAACCTAACAGATTGTGGTAGACAGACACTTTGGTAACTCCAAATTCTCACCCTGTACAATTTCTCTTCCTGAGTGTGGGTGTTATCTGTAACTTACTTCTAACCAATTGAATAAGGTGATAAAATATCATCATTATGACTATGTTATTTGACAAAGGTCCTCAGATTTCACTTGCTAGATCATATTATATAAAACTCAGTCTAAACTGACTAAAGAGAGAAATTCTCTTTGATGAAATATAAATTATGTTGTTGCACCCTGGTGGAGCAGTGGTTAGGTCAGTCACCTCTAAAGGAACAAAGTATCTCCAGGTTCAAATCCTGGGTCCAAGGGAAAACAACATATGTGAAAAATTAAATAAAAATTGAATAAAGATGCATCTTTCTTTTTCATTCTGCCTCCCTTCCTTCATGGCTTTATTCCTGCCAGTCTTTCCTAAAAATAATAGCAATAATAATAATAAATAACTATGTTAAGGAAGTTGTGATGAGTAGGAGATGGAGCCTCTAAGAACTGGGGCAAGCCTCTAGGTACCAGGATACTCTCTAACTAGTAGGGTAAATGCTGCATCTTTTAGTCATACAATTGTAAAGAAAGAAGTCTGGCAACATCCTGAACAAGCTTGAGAATAGATGTAAGTCTCTAGATGATGAAGCAGTCCAATCAAATCTGTATTGTAGCCTTGTGACATCTTGAGCAGAGAACCCACATCAGCTATGCCATATTCATTACTCATGGAATCTGTGAGATAATAAATGTATGTTGTTTTAAGAAGCTTAATTTGTAGCAATTTGTTATGTAACATTAGAAAAATGCTTTTACCACAAATCCTTCAGAGGAATATGTTGCCAAGAGACGGTTAAACACTAAAGTTATCTGCTCCTAACCCTTAAACGGCCTCTTTTTGGAGAACTGGACTGTAAAATGCATGGTGCGGAAGTCTCCTTTTATGCAAACTGGAAGTCCATACAGGTATTAACTTCACACAAAAGGTAAGTCAGTGTTTTACAATTATTCCCATCATACAGGCAATGAGTCCCAAGAAATGGAAGCTACTATAAAAGAAAGGGTAAAGTAAATAAACAACAAAAATAATATAAAAGCCTTCTGTACACATATAAGAATGGTCATCTTTTTAGGCTCTTCCACCAATGTTTTAGAAACAGAGCACTAACTCAATTTTTTGTCACTTGACTTTTGCTAGAATTAGTATGTGTGTAGTTGAAAGTTTTTTGGAAGCTGACATGCACACGTATATAAAACTAATATAAATTATTTCTGATTTATTTACTTTTGTGACTGTGAAACTAGGAAACATTTTTTAATGAGAATTGTTTCTGATAACTTTGCCAAGTGGAGAAATATAATAATAAAAAATAATGTTTATGTTCCTCCTTCAGATATATAAAATGTTTAACAAAGGTAGTTACTCTTTGTAAGTAATAAGAGAATAATTTATTCATATTCCATATCTGTATATAATATTTTGAACTGGAAAAGGAGAAACCACATAGATATATGGACTGATTATATGAGTAAAGAGAAGAAGTTGTGAAACTTCTTCTATTAATTGAAAGTCAGTCAACAGAACTTTATTACAGGGCTACTATCACCTAAAGCAAATACTATCTTTTCTTCAAATAAATAAAAAATTAATTACCTTCAATAAGGTAAAGGATAGAATTAAACTATTTGTATAATTATTTCAGTGATGTGCATGTTAAACTTAAACAATATTATAAAACAATGTTACTTCAAGAACATTTTAAAAATATAGTACTGTTGATATGGTATTGGCCCCTCAAGAATAATTATCTTTTAATTTTAGCACTTGAAGGGAATCAATGTAATGTCTAGCCTTCACCTTAAACGAAAACTCATAAGCCAATAATCCCTATCTTGGCTCCCCAGTGATGTAGTCACAGAAAAATTTGGGGGGTTTGGGGGGTGGGAAAACAAATGCATATATTCTGTAGCAGAGAAAATACCTGCCAATATATAAAATAAAAATCATTCATTCTTAAATAAAAGCAGATATATAAATATAATATCACATAGGAAAAGCACATGTCAAAGAGAAACACTAAGATAAAGTAGAGAAACAAGCTCTTAAAGAAGAGATTACAAAGCAATATGCTTAAAATGTAAAAAGCTAGCAACATGTAAAAATATTGCTCTCCTCTGACATCTTTTCTGCTTTATCTAAAAAGACTTTTCAAGCAGCAGGAAATGGTTTAGGACAGAAACAGATCTACAGACAAAAGAAAGAATAGGAGACAAAATAAATACAGGTGAAATCATTTTTTAACAATCTTTAATTGCAACATTTTAATAAGTGAAATGAATAATAGCAATAAGTGAAGAGATAGGTTGGAAAATAGAAAATATCTCTATAGGTAACTACCCTAGTATTGAAGCTGTGCAGTGTTATTTTAAGGTGAACTTAAGTTAAAAGGTACACTTCCAAAGGTAATCACTGACAAGTTTTAAAAATAGGAATAATTGATATGCTAAGAAAATACATAAAATAATCTACTAAAAGCAGCAAAGTCATAAAAATAGAGGATACAACAAAATCAACTAATAAAAAAACAAACATGGTAGACATTAATCAAAACATGTCAGTAATAAATTTTAAATTTAAATCACATAAACATAACAATGAAAAGACAGAACTGACAAAAGTAGAAAAACAGCAATATCTAAGTCTATATAATTGCCAGTCTATCCCAAGATGCTAATTTTAATATGAAAAAAAAGAACAAAAAAGTGTTCCATAGGAACCTAGAGTAGTTTTAAACAACATTCCTGATATTCATCATGTGTGGATTATTTATGGAGAAGATTTTCATGAAGCATAATTAAAATTACCATAAGATACATGAGTAAATATTTTTAAAAGAAAAGAATTTCTATGAGCTATGTAGAAAAATGGTACTCGTTGATAAAAACAAGTATGTATATACATTCATTTGTTGTTTTCAATAGTTCAGGCAAACTTATTAAAAAGTAGTTTACGACAAACTCAATAAAAAGTGGTTTAAGGACTTAAAACAATTTGGGAAAAGCTACTGTAAATATTTCCAGTTGACAAGGAAAGCAAAAAAAAAAAAAGGAAGAAAATGACTATTATGACAGGTGTAAGACAGAGATCTTAAAATGTTTAGAATGGTTACCTGTGTCTTTACATGATTTGATACTAAATAGCAACATATATCCTTGGTATTATGATGCTACATTCTTCAGTGTTAGATCTTATTCAGCATGTCACATTGTGCTTAAATTCAATTCAAAGCAAGTAATAATGTGACTATACTTCAAATGATTTGTACTAGACAGAAAAACCTATGAAAGAGACCTTTGGTCCACAGCAAAAGAACTGTCACTAGAACCAATGTTGGGATTCTCTAATTAAGACAATGTATTATGGAAACAGACTAGACAGACAGATAGACAGATATACAGGTAGATTTTAGACAGAAGGCAAAACATCTCCATGCTCAATGTAAGGAGTGCTCTGAAAAGAAGAATGATTTTGGAATTAAAGAGAAACTATGTTCTTGCTAACAGATGGAGCAAACACACACCATCAGAATTCAGCTTGTGTATAAATCTCTCCCTTCTTTTGTTCCAGGCTGTAATTATCTTTGTACTCTGCAATTAAAAGCTTTGGACCTATTGTAGATATTACCAGCAGCTAGAATTCTTGAGGATAAGAATCAGATCATCATCTTATTATAACTTCACAGTGATATATGCAAAGGATTAGAATAAGCCTTGAGGATACTGCTATCCATTTCATTAAAACAATTTAAGCTTAAGATATTACTTTTGAAATAAATGGTTTGGACTACTATCAAAATTAAAAATTAAAAATTTTAGTTTTCTGGCTAAGCCCTTTAGGTTTCCTTGGGCCATATCTATTACTTTAACTTTTCATTCTAGATGGAAATTGAAAATGCTTTCACAGACAATGATCAGGCGAAGGAATACTGAAATATTCACCTCCATTTGGTAGGCATTCAATATTAGTGATTCAGATGAAAAACCACAGGTTCTGATATTTTTTTCACAACTTAAGGTTAAAGGGCACCATTAAAAATCATTTTGCCTCAGGTTATCTATGTTTATAATTCTGCAAATTTCAAATTTCTTAACTAGATGAGGACAAACAATTTTTCTTTAAGATGACATTTCACATTGCTATTTTAACATTTGACATTAAAACAAAGATCTTACCTGTGCTAAGAAATAGAAGAGACAATGTAAGACATTGTGAAATAATCAAAAATTAATTAAGGGCAATTCTAAATGTATTCTGATGTTTTACTATAAGAAAAAAACTGAAGCTCTAAATTTATCAAGTATCAGGAATAATTTTATGAATTTGTCCATTTTGACAAGGAAAAGAACATAATTTTTAAGAAGGAAAGCTTTTGAACATGGTTGTTTGAAATCTGCTAGAAAACGATGAATATGAAAAATTATCTTAAAATCTTAGAAAAATACTAAAAGTGTAAAATGCGGATAACAAAATAGCTATTTATGAAATAATTTGTGTAAAATATCTAACATAAACCCTAACAGTAAATACTTAATTAAATATATATATATAATTTTAATTGCTCTGTTGTTAAAATAATTTGACCAGAATTATCCAAAAGTTTAATAGCAATGATAGCAAATATTAAAATTTTGCTCCCATTGAATGGAAACATGTTTGACTTGTTTCACATTAATGCTTGTTATAGCTATGAGTAGGATGCTAAAAATCATAATAGATGTAAAATATTTTCTTCTAAATAAATTTGAATTTTATAATACTTGTTTTCAGCTTTATTAAATTTGTATTTTCATTTTATATTTTAAATATGTAAAACTGTAACTCAGGTAACTCAGTTTTTAAAAATTTTACACTATTCAAAAAATTACAGTATTGCATGTTGTTATATTTTTAATTGAAGTATTATATAAAATATCCCTGAGTGAGTCAAGTTTTTTTTCTCCTATGTAAATAAATAGATCTTACTAAAATTTATCTGAAATATTTTTATCCAATAATGAGCACATGGAAATAATCCCATTAACAAGCTTCTTCTTAAAAATAGCAACATCAGTATGCCTTGGTACCTTAGCAGTTAAGCTGGAGTCCTCTGACTCATGCAGTCCACATACACAAGGGCCCAGGTTTGCATCCCAGGGCCAGGGAGAACAACTGTGATGAACAACCAAATAAAACAGATGATTCCTCATCTTCTCTTTTCCTACCTGCCCATATGTTCACCTTCATTTCTGTTTGTGCTTTTCCTTAAAAAAAAAAAATTAGTACTATCTTCAAAAAGACTGCAAAAATTTCTTGGGCTTTAAAAGTAAGCTATTTTAACATTTTATTGAAGAAACATTGTATAATAACATTGCATTATATAGGCTTAAGATAAGCATCATTGTGAGTCAACATTCATATTTAATATCTTAAATTACTATCAACAGTCTAAATTTATTCTTCACCATACAACTAACCTCTTTTACCTAATTTGCTCTCCCCCCCACTTGCCTTCTGGTAATCACTAATTAAATGTTATAGACCAAAAGTCTATTTTTGTTTGATTTGGTTTGTTTGATTTCTCTATGCACCACATGAGTTAAATCATACAATTTTTATCTTTCATCTGATTCAAAATTCATATAACTCTTCTCCCTAATGTCTGCTTCAGAATAGGGGAAAAACTATACTGAGCATGAGATAAAGAAGAAAATTTGCTTTTAATATCCTTCTCTGTAAACCACAAAGTCCTGAGGACACTACTTTCTTTCTAGATAATTAATGCCTCTCACAGTGAAACAGAAACCTTGGCACCTGGAATGCTAGATATTTGCCCTTTGAGGAAAACCTCCACTGGAGGTTTCCGTTAATCTGCTGAGATCTAGGAAGAAGTTAAATGTCAAACAGATATCCTAAGACATTTTGGGTGTGACCTCTGCTATGTAAACAATTATGATAACCACTGTTCTGCTTCTGTAAACCACTTAGGCACATACCCCTGCACACCCAGAAAAAACAAGCTATAAAAATACCCTATTCTATTTGGGTACCCAGCTGCTCAGTTTGAATGGTGCTCTTCCCCTTGAAGCCACTGGCTAATAAACTTCTCTTAAATTCTCTTTAACTTTTGTGTGTATCTCTGATCTCACTGGTTACTTTGTAACAAAACAAAGATGGACATTACATAATTATAAAATGATCAATACAAAAGACATTTCTAAAGCCCATGTCAACTATGTTAACGTCTATGTATTTTATGACTTCAGGTCTTATATTCAAATCTATAAGAATTTTGAACTGTTTATCAGGTAAATGACATCTCCGTTTCATTAAGTTCTGTTTCTTTTTATCTTGTTTACTAATATTAGCTTTTATTTTCTTTTTTTCATTTTCTTTGATCATCTGTTTGCTTCTACATCCTAGATAAAACAGTCACCTCTCTAGTCTCTATGGGGTGGTCTCTTGTAGGCATTGAATCTTATTGTTCAGCCTAGTCTAAGCTCTTACATCTCTCTCAAATTTGGGGTTTTTTTCAAGTCACCTTCTTTCTTCTTAGTGGCTCCAAATACTTGACGCTATTCCAAGACCTGTTATTCCCAAAGAGACTTACCATCAGTAGCTGTCTGTGGGCTAACTGTATACAAGACCTTCAGGCAACAACTTAAAGTGTGTTTAGTAAGGCCCCTTCCTGGGAAAAACAAGGGCTTTTTTTGCCTGCTCTCTCATTGTGCTTGATATATGGATACAGGAAGGTACCTCTCTGGCCTGTTAATAACTAATTCTTTGTTACAATCCTGTGAACTCATGAATGCAAGCTCCTTTGAATATCAGAGCCAGCCAGTCCAGAGGCTCATCCCGTGGGTCATGGACTTAAAAGTTGAGGTGCCAGAAGTCTATACAAACTCCTTCCAGGAAACTAATGGCAACTTGTAGAGGACTCCAGTGAGAAAGCAGACATTGTGTCTGCTGGTTTTCCCAGTGTCCAGGGAAGATCATCCCTTGATGGATGCTAGAAGACTGACCTCCAGACAACAACCTTTAAAGATTGCAAATAAACTTCCAGGACAAGACTAAGAGAGGATTTTGATTTGTTCTGTCTTGTTTTTGTTTACTTATTGTCTCTTCCTTCTGCCTGGGGGGACAGTGTGGGGGTGGAGTTAAACAATTCTCCTGTGTCCCTTAAGAATTGCTTTTGTGTTTGCTAATCTTGTGGTTCTTATCTATGCAGGTCCCTTGGGCTTTCAGAGCTAGGTGTTGTGGAGTCCATTCCTCAGTTGCGTGGGGGGGGGTCTTAAAATCAGTCATGCCAGATATGGGATCCCAGTCCTTCATTCCTCTAGGAAAAGCTTAAGAGTCGGGAGTAACCTCCTGATTGTATGGTGCTATTCCAGAGATTTGGTTTATGACAACAGTGTGCCACTGAATTTTCTAGAGGCACCATTTTAAGTTTGGAAATTTTCTTATTCACCCAATGTGTATGACTTGCCCTACTAAATTTTCTATTTTTTCAGAGAGAACTGCTCTATGTGTACCTTTAATATCTCTCTCTCTTAGCTTACAAATCCAAACGGTGCTCTTTTAGATGCAGTGATGATAGCTTTGTTATGCATGGGCCAGATACAGAATCTGAGCCCCAAAATACTTTCGGGATACACTTTTATTGGTGAGGGAGAGGGGAAAGTGTGAATTAGAACAGGAATTACAAACGGAATCCAGTAATTCATTTGTAAATTCCTCACATGGATAACACACAGGATTCACATAATTGTAAAATGAACATAGGGATTCATTCTCAGAAAGGAATCCTTTTCATCTAGTCAGTAGCTTCCAGCCAGTCTAGACTGCCAGGCGCCTGGTGACTGGGTGGCCACTGTTGGTCCTCAGCGGCTAGAAACTGGAGTGCAGCTTCCTCTCTTCTAGATACCTATAAATTCAATATGTCTACAGGAAAAGGTGAGTTCAGCTACTCTGTCAGTATCTTGGATGAGAAACTGTCTGTTATATATAACAGCCCAAAGGGGCTAAAACAATTTTTGAAATAATATTTGGTATTGTGGACGAGTCCACTGCCCTGCAGATTATCTACAGGCTTTTGGAGGTTGGGAAGAAAGGCCTTAAATAACCTGTTTCATTTGTAGTATGCTTTACATAATTTTTTACTCTCTGCTAGAACATTTATGATTTACTCAGCATGGATCTTATTGAAAATTCCTCCTCCTCACCTATTTTCTTTCAGTTCAGGATCACTTCCTTCTCATACAGTTTTGACTTCATTTACTTATCTATTTAAGGTCTTTTCATTTTTTACCTGTTAATTAAAAATGTGTATATCCAAATGTGTATATACACGTAGTTCTTGTTTGTTCCTTCTGAAGTTCAAACTCTGCCGTTGCTTATTCTCAGGTTTACTTTCAGTGTTTGAATAATTTCATGATTTCTGGGAAAGATTTCCACGTCTTCAAGTTTTGTCAGCTAATTTTTTTATTATTTTCATAATTACTTATGCTACCTCATAATTATTTTAAATTTGTATCATATGTAACATAAATAACCTCAGAATTCAATTGGAAACAGAAGACAAGCATTTTCAACAACTTTAGCTTATACTTTGCAAAATGTTCTATGGAGATATATTTGTTCTAACTTCAAATTATTCCACTTATGTTTAACTGCTTAGTATATTCATATTCATATTCCTAATGCTATTTTTCTCTTTGCTTATTCTAAGGGACATGAATATAATTGTCAGTATTATGAGTTGCTATGGGTTCTGTCAGAGTCTTTGAGCATCCTTATTCAAGTATTTCAGCTTAGATGAAAGAAGAATGAAGATTTTATACCTGTAACTATTTGTTAGTAAATTACAGATTGTGATTAAAAAAAATACATTATATAATAAATAGATCTTCAGGGTGGGTAAGAAATAGACATTACAGTAATAAGCTATCAAACTTTAAAGAGTCTACTTGAAAAGTGTACTGAGAACATATATTTGAAAGGTCAACTAAGCATTTCAGAAGAGGTCAAATTTATAGTGAAAACACAGGATATTGCAGCTTTTGTTCTTAAGAACAAAGAAGGTATGACAGTGGAGATCTGTAAAGACAGACTGAAGTTTGTTCAAGGGAATAAAATATCAAAATTTGCTTTCTCATTTGATAACTTTCATAGGAAGTATCATGCTTTCCTGTGGAGCAACAGAGTACTTCAACTTTCTTATCTGAAATTCATGTGTTCTCTCCATCTCCCCTAACCATCAGGAATAATATCAAAGAAGGTTTTTGGTATACTCCAATATTAATTAAAACTTGCTATTGTTATTAGATAAACAGTGTGTTGAGTTGGATCCAAGTCCCTAATCAGTAACCACTTTCTTCTTTACTGAATTGCAGTACTTTAACAAACTACTTCATATTTTGTAAATTTTGTTTTCTCCTTATAATAATTAGGCAGCACCTGTACAGCATTAGGAGCTTTTGAATTGCATCTCCCACAACTTTTAAAGAAGAATGTCTGAGAGTGCAGAACCCTCTTTCCCAATGGTATTTCTGCTGTTCTGAGCATCAAATGAAAACCCCAGGAATACCATACTGCAAGCCCTTTTCCTTGAAATTGACCCTTTGAGAGCATCTCATATCTTTGCTATTTCCTGGTTCATCAAACACATAAGCATACATCCTGTTCTATTTCATTGAGTTTCCTTTCACTTAACTTTATATGTTATCCTCTATAGGTCAAAAACAATAGGTGTGTTGGTTTTGCCTTTAAATAGTCATACCTGCAGAATATACTTTAGAAAAGTCAATAATATTATCATTCAAGCTTACCTAGTTTTAGTCATGTATACCATTTTATTTTTCAATGTATTCTCTTTAGCATTTAGAGAAAATTTTGCAAGGAAAACCAGTTCAGATTTCCAATTTTACTGAGACCATAAAACAAAAATTATTATTATTATTACTATTATTATTATCATCGCTACATGCTTTTTCTTCCCCCAATTACTTGAGTAAAATTTATCTTATTGGCAACTATATAACATAAATTTTATTTCATACATCAAACACAAGTAATGATAGCATGCTTTTAGGTAGGTATGTTTAATATATAAATTTTCTCAATTTTATGTAATTCACTTGTCCACAACATAAGTGATAGCATAATGTATGCATTTCTTTCACCCTAATAAGTTATACATAATATCCCATGAGAGCTTCAATGCTCCAAGTTTTTCACCTAGAAAAAAATTACAATTATATTTTTGTGGAAAACAAAATCTTTTTAAAAGCAAAGATTTATACGAAGAAACAAACTATTAACTAAAGCTGAGAAAGTTTTATCTTGTTTCTGCTTATTTTCTTCTTTTCACAATGAAAAATAGTTATAAAAGTAAAGTTTATGAAAATATCATCACCATACTTTGTTAGAGACATATTTTAATAATTACTTTCAATCACTAGCTCTGAATCGATCTCCAAAATAAATTAAAAAAAAAAAAAATGAAAAGCTCAGGCTATTTGTTCCCTATGACAATGGTCTTTACTTTTACAATATAGAGCAAGTTTTTTCCAATAATTCTGGCAAAGGTAGCACCAAATATAAAAATTCTGCAGTGTGATTCCACAGAGGGACCTGAAACGTTGACTTGGGGACAGACACTGCAGAGGTTCTAAGAGTAGTAGGTAAAATATCCTTAGATATTTTCACATCTCAGACAGATATAAAACTTTTTCAAGACTTCTTGTCTCCCGGGTAATGTGTAGCACAGCATTTTCTTACATTTTCTATTCATTTTATGCTTCCCTTCCATTTTACATTATATCTTTTAGATAGAAATTTTTGACAGTTGTTGACTCAGCTAAGGTTCCTCAAAATAGAACTATTTTTATTCGTAGTTAGCCATTACATTTTCAACTTTCATTGAATTTTCTAATTACAAAAAAAAACACAGATACTAATTAATGTAAAAAAGACTCCAGAAGCTCACTGATAACATATGCCCAATGATTCCCCTGTGGGTAATTTGCTGACACAGGATTATTTGCAAGCTTGTCCTTGTCTCTCAAAATTCTGATATAGTGTGCCTGATCAAAGGTCAGGTGTATTGACTTGTAAAATATCATACAAGGGGGAAAAAGGTAATTCTCTTCTATTTGTTTATGGAAGACATCAATTAAAGTGATACGAATGTGTCTTTGATAGAGTCAGAATTTGGAGTCTAGAAATTTTCTGTGCCAACATTTGGCTGTTTTATTCAGCAAAGACTGACAATAGGAAAAGAAAGCTTTTTTTTCTAATCCATAACATTTAAATAGTTAAAACTTTGTATCTGTTCTAACATTTTCATTAATATCTATTCATCTAAGTTTTACTTTCCAGCATAATGTTGAACTTCATTTTTCCATTTCTATTTGCTGCAGCCGATTCAATATTTTTCATTAAGGAGAAGATTCTCTAGCTGTTTTTACCAGGTGCAGGTATAAATTAATTCATCCTCATGAATAGTTACCCTTTAACCATATGTTCACAATAAAGTTAGCCAGTTTGTTATGTGTGTAGCTGGGAGAACAAAGAAAAACAAAGAACAATGAAAACTTCTTGCTATTTAGTTTCTTAAGAAAAGTAGATGTTTTTAGATGTTGCTGGTCTCCAGAACATATATATGTATGTGTATATATATATACACACACACATATCACATATATATATGCATATTCCCTTCTGTGGACAGTTATATTGTCAAGAGAATGCATATCAAATGGAGGACACTTGTTATTTTTGCAATGCAGTTGCAGCTGTTTTAGTTCAGTTAGTCTTCTTGTTTTTATCAAGATGTTTTTAAAATCACATTTCCTTAGGGATAACTGTATATGCCATCCTTGGTTATCAACTTTTCATCCCATCTGTTACAGTTCCCATTATAGTTGCAGTAAAATGCCACAATCAGGCTAGCTTGAAATGTACAGAACTGAAAATATTTGACTTTGTGATCAAACATTTAAACCTTACTTACTTCCAAAGTAAAGAAATGTACGATCTGATTTCCTATAGTGATTTTCAATGACAGTCACTTATACCAATCTCCTGCCTCAGTGGTGATGTGGGTTGTTCAAATTTATCTAACATACGGTAAGTCCTCACTTAACTTTAAATCAATCATTCCTTAAAGTTTCGTGGGAAACAATTTTTACAAGCTAGAAATCCATTTTCTCTCTCTCAACAGCTCACCAAAGGAGGAAGTAAAAATAGAGAGAAGCAAAGATGGAGAGGGAAAGCAGAATGAGTATAAAAATTCAGAGATATTAATGTTGATAATAGGGTGAAATTAACAGTTGATCACAAAAACATACACAAATTAAATAAGATTTACTGATATATTGGAGATATATGTGAAAAAGCCACAGGCAGAACCTAAAAAGAATTCTTCCCTTACCTTTATACTGCCATATAAAGCTTCCATTAAAGATATCAGAGCCAATACCCATTACCACCACAAAAACAAAACAAGCAACAAAAAATATTATTTTTATATACATAAGTGGGAACAGTAAACACAAGTTTAACTACAAAAGAAAAATCATTTCTTAAGAATAGTTTAAAATAAGAATTCATTCCCTAGAATATATTCCAGCAAAATGGCATAACTACAACTAGGGGAGTTAAAAAAAAAGAGGAAAGATTATAGGTCAGGTCCACCCTTCACAGCTGATTTTTTTTCACTCACCAGCCACACCAGTTCAGGCAATAGAAGAGTAGATTTCACAGCACCAGATAAGAAAACAGAAGTCACTTACTTTGTAAGAGAATAAATACAAGTTTTTTTTATATAACTAAACATATTAACCATAGTGAAAATGCAAGAAAATACTTGGTGACTGTGTAAAATACAAGAGCCAAGTGTGTTAGTGCCAGAGCCTTAGCAAGACAGCTACACAAACAGAAAAAGCAAAGAATCTAAAATCTTTCAGATGGAAATGATACAAAAATGTTTCAAAATGAGATGTAACAGATTAAAATACAGATTTTTAGGCATAGCATAAAACATAATTTTTACCTACAGAAATAAAATTGCAGGTAAAATGTGAGACAGATGACCTCTTCTCACAATTTAAAAAATGAAGAGAAAATCATGGATTATAACATATATCTAAAAGCCTAAAAAATGGACAAAAAATCTTGACAATGAGTAAAGCTGATTAAATATGGAGAAAATGACAAAACCTTCTAATTGGTAATTAAAGAGAAACCAATGATAGTCATGCATTACTTCAACATGATCAAATGATTCCTATTAAAAATAGCACAAGATTTTAATATAAATTAGAAGCATTTCTTTTTTTAAATAAACAAACAATTGAAAAATAAATTCAAGAAAATCTCAAAGTAAAGACAGAGAGATAGAAACTCTAAATAAAAGATTAAAATACAGAGAGAAAGATCATCGAAATTCTAATATTAAAATATGGGAGTTCTATAAAAGCACACAGGATATAAAGGGGAGGAATTTAGGCAAGAATTCAAGCAGATGTGCTGGGAATGATGGGAGAGACACAAATACAAGAAATATTAAAAATAAAGAACAATCTGTAAAGAACAAAAAGAGCAATGTTGAAGTGATTATTTAAAAAAAAAAAAAGGTGAATCTAATTGATACCAATTTTTTCATTAGCCCTGTAGAATCCAAAGCAATGTCTTTAAATATCTAAGTCCAAGGGAGACACCTTTTAGTTCTTTAAAATTATGAAAATAAATTGCAAAAATTATAAATGGAAAAGGATATTTAGAGATTCAAATATAAATGGAGAATGAAGTCTCAAGAAAAATCAACTAAATGTTGCTGACATTTTACAAATTTCTAAATTATTCAAGGTTTGGTTGTAAAGAAAAAAAGCTGTATAATTATATGACAAAATTTGTCTAGTATAAGTAAATTTTACTGTCACAATTGATATCCTGAAGAATATGCTCATTAGTGGAACTTTGAAGAATTTGCATACATTGGCTAAAAATATAAGCTTTATCTATCTTTTGTTCTTTATCTCCCCAGATAAAATCATGACTGTCTATGTTCATTAACTGAGAGCATGTAGATCTATACTATACTATTGATACTCAGGGCATAACTTACTTTAAGGATGATATTGTATAAGGACACTTACAGTATCAATTAATATTCAAAGGTGGTGATAAAGATTTGCTTGTATTTCTCAAATTAAGGGTCTATGGGGGTAGAAATGGGACTTTCTTTCTAGAATACTGGAAAACCATGATACATAAGATACTTTAGTTTGAGAAACAAAGATACTGATAAAATTAAAATATCCAAATAAGGACATTTATAAACATAATGGGTGAAACAGTAAATCAAAGCAAGATAGAACAAGGGAACTTAAAACAACAACATCAAATAGTAATTGAGAAAAAGAATGACAGATTTACTTGAAAGGTCTATTTTCTCTGTGATTAAGTGACTTGCTTTTAAAACTATGACAACAAATTTGGGTATTTCATTTGTCACTGATAGTATAATAAATGCATATTTACATAGCATATCATGTTAACATGCATTGTAAACATGGTTGAACATTGGAAAAAGGATAAGGAGAGTGGCTTATTGAACTAGTGTATAGCCTGGTTTTAGATTAAAGTGACTTGAATAATTTCCAGTGTTGATACAGTCCACAGGTTTCTGAGGGAAAAATCAAGGGACTCAAAAATGGCCTTGAGAGAAGTTTTTCCCATTTGACACCAGCAGAACAAAGAGATTACAAATGTTTCTTTGGTAGACTCTGGGCCTGAATAGCAAACATGATCTGTTAGAAAGAGGAGAAAAGGAAATCAATTCACATCTTCCTTTTTTTTGTGTTTCCCTTCATAAAAGAGTGAAATGGCTAAACTCTCTTCGGTAATATATCTCAGTGACATCACATTTCTCAATGGCTATAGGGGGATGATATCTAGGATTCTCCATTCCAGATTTCTCTCAAAGTATTTCTAGGAAAAGATGTAAATTTCAAAAAGTTTATATGCCTAGTACTAAGCTACTAGTTAACTAGGTGACCCTCATTAAGAATTAGCTAGAACAGAACTCCTTCTCAACAATGAATATTTTGTCATTGATAATACATCACTCAAGGTTTAGAGGAATCAGCTGTTTTTACATTATGTCTTTATGTATCCTTCAGAACATTTTTTCCTCTGTTTGATGTTATCGGAGTTCTGCTAATGTTCCTTTATCTTATTTCCCAAGTGTGCATATAGGAAGTGTGTATTGGTACTGTCTGAACTGTCATCTGTCTTGCTGAAATTATCCAAGGGTTTAGAGTGTTAAAGTCACCTTATCATAGTCTACAAGCAGGCTCTAATTTTTGATAATAGAGTTTCAATATTTTGTTCATATGCTATCCTAACTTGGACACCTAATTTTTCATTAAATTCACTAGTGGCCAATGCTGGAATATTCTAAAACATGGTAAATTGACTTCTAAAACTAGGAACTATATCAGAAAAAAAAAATCCATGACCTAAAATACAAATAGAAATTCCTTATTCTATCATTCAGTAGAATTAGGCAAATATAGAAAAGATTTTTCTGGGTCTCAGTTTCCTCACATATAAAATAAATGTGTTTAGACAGGTAATTTATGAAATTTCCCAAATTTGTTTAGTAAAATACATTATCAAAAATGGTTGATTGTCAAATAGTCTGAGACACCCAGAATTTCATCTGTTCCTCTTGAAGTTTCAAGTTGTACCTTAGGATATTAAAAACTTTGAGAATTATTATAGAAAAGAATCTGTTTTCATTGCTCTCTTCCGAAAACTATTTAATTATGTGTAATTCCCATTAACATCAACAGAACACACTTTAGAAACCATAAGTATATAAATCACATGTAACAAATTTCCCTCAGGTATTTCTTGTGCCTTGACTCTGCCAAAAAGCTAACAGGTATATTTATTAAATAGCTACAAAACTTCCCTTGACAATTGAAACATCCCTCCAGTGTTCATAATGAAGCAAGACATGTGATAAGTGGAATGCAAAACAATGTTGCTTAATTTCTCCAAGCTGCAGTTGTTCATCAGGAACTTCAACAAAAAACAAAAGTCAAGGATAAGGTAATGACAAGTGTTGGCTTTGATACAAATAACTGTTCCATTTCCAATATTGAATAACACATACCCTTCACACTAATGTTAGTTTCTAATTATTCACAATTTAGATAACAACTTTTATAAACAATATAGCATCTAATTTCTAGTTAGTTCTTAAAAGCAGTATAACTTTGTATTCATCTGACCTGGGTAATCAGGGTCTGAACTGGATAGTATTCTAAAACAAGAATGCATTCATATTAAACTAGTTTTGCTAACTCCATTCTATTATAGGTAGAATTTATGGCTTTTTGTTGTAGAAATTCTATGATTAGACTGGTGTTGAATTATTGAACAATAATGGAAAATATGTGAAACCAAAGTATAACCACTAAAATCATGGAAGTCTAATATTTATTTATTTATTTATTTATGTTTAAAGTACAAGAAGAATTTAATTTTTATTTTATTTAGTTGTTCACACTGGGTGTCCTTTCCCTCCACCACAGGACTCACATCCAGGACCTCCTTTGGAAGCAATTGTCCTAACTGCTACTCTACCAGGGCGTGCCCTCTTTTGTTTTTTGTTTGTTTGTTTTTGTTTTCTTTTTGTCTTTTTTTACACATTAAAATAACCTCCTATGTATATGTTTCCCATTTATCATGAGTATATTCATGTTGTTCATGTTGCTTTTTACATGTCCCTGTTAATCAAATCATTTATTTTATTTTAAAGGGAAGGTATAGGCAGGAATGAAGGCAAGTTGGAGACTGGAAGAGAGGAGGAAGAAGCACTTCATTAATTCCATTTAGCTGTATACCTTGGTTGTTTCTGCTGGCCCCAGGATACAAACCCAGGACCCTGGGATATATACAGCCTGAACCCAAGCCCCACTCCACAAGGGCAAACCTGCTCAAAACATTTAATGCTTATAAAATGCTTTTAATTATACAGAATAATTGATACAATGAATTTATTATATATATTTTTAATTATTGGAAAGATTATTCCTGAAGTTGATAGAGGGTTTTTTTTTATTTTAATGACTTTTTAACATTTTTTTCTATTGGCAATTACTCTCAGGAAACATGTTGTCAAGACATTTATTATCGTTAGAAAAATAGAGAATGCAGAGGTCTCTATCATCGTGCCATGTAATAAAATGATAGCTTAATTACCTAACAGTTTGGGTTGATATTTGAAATGAATTTTTTTATATTCTCTGGTCATAATGATCTATATTTTGAATTATGATTTCAAATATTACCCGAGTGTTCAAATTCTTTAACTTTCATTTTCTTTGACTAAATACTGGAAAAGTTCTAATTAGCATGCAAATCATTCTTGTTTATGTGTATATGTGTCTTTGTCTGGAAGGAATTATGATTTAATTTGTTTTTATGAGAATAGTAATCTGAGCACAAAAGATCAGAAAACAGAGGAAGCAGAAATAAAACACCTTGATCTTATCGAATGCCTTTAAGGAAAAGGGATACAGTTTATCTTGTTGTTGTTTAAAACATAAACAATGTTGCTCCACATGCTAAATTTTATGAAATATAATCATACCTTTAATGTGAATATTAACTTTATTTTTCAATTTATTAACATATAAAACATTAGTATATGTTAGCCACAATGGAAAATTCATATAAATATATACTTACGTATGTGTGCATTTCTTACTCTAAATCTTATTTCATTTAACATTAAATGAACTGACTTTACGTATGCTTCTATTCCTTTAATATTAACTCTTTAAATATTTTCTTTTACAAAATTGAAAAACAGACATAATATTATGCTAACTGGAGAATATCTGCCACCCATGTCTGACAAAATACTAGCTACAAGTGTGTAAATATTATATCTTCCCAGATTTGCAAAACTTTGGGACATTTTCTTATTAATCACAATATCCAACATGAAATATGTTTAAATATCATCTGACTTTACAAAGTATGTCCCAAATTTTAAATCAATTACAATGAAATTAAACCTATTTTTGTAATTACAAACTTTTCTCTTTAGTCCAGACTATTTGCTATTGTATTCAGTGTGAGATAAATGAACAGAATTTAAATTCAACCAGTTTTAAAATAAGCAAAATAAAAATTTATTTGTATTCGTTCTTTTTCTTTAGATGCAAATATTTGCCTGTTTTATTCGTATTTTAATTTCCATACAAATTATTAATTTTTTTTAAAGTATGCTTTTATTATCAGATTTTGTATTAGTGTCACCATACAACTAATTAGTCTATTTAAAATTTAAATTATTAGAGAACATTGGAGTTATGTAAAAGCATTCAAAGCACAATCTATTAACAAATAATATGCTCACTATGTGTGGCTTAGGAAATAAAAAAATATTGCCAATATATTTACTATTGCATTCTCCCATGCCGTCAAAAATAGATACTTCTGAATTTGGTGTTTAAGTTTTATGAGTCTCAGTCATTGTTTATAGCTTTAGGATACATGTATGTAACCTGGGGAACTAGTAATCAAGGGTGACCTAAGATAAATTTTCCAATTTGGGGCTTTTCAGATAATGTGAATAATACAAACTGGAACCCTAAATCTACAGTGTATACCCCCAAATCCTGTCTCCTAATTCCTTAATGGTCATTTAAGTTTAAGGCTTCCAGTCCTAGAGTTATCTTTAGATCTGCTTTTTATTATAGTTGGTGACTTCATTAGTTTTTTATTTTCTTTTTTCTTTTCCCTCTGAACCACAGGAATTTCATTTTATTAGATTGTAAGATTCGATGTTTGTAACATGTAGTTTAGAACATCTGCTTTCACCTCTCGGTATTTTTATACATTTCAATCTATCTTTGAAACAGAAATGCAATGCCCCAAACCCATAGCTTTCATGGAATGCCTGTCAGAGTTAGAAATCTCTAGTCACTGCCAGGTGACTTAGAAGTGGAGCTTGATAAAGGGCAAAGGCTTAAATGTAATGGCTTAAGTGGAAAATAGACCTATTTGAAGATGGAAAAAAAAATCTCCTTTCTTGATTCCTTCAGTCTTTTATTTTTGTCAGTAGAAAAATTATATATGCATGGGAAGACCATTGCCTTACTTTTGTTAATCATATGTACAGTGGAGAGATAACAAATTAAATCTGGATGGGAGAAAATAGATATAATGTAAGGCCTGCTGTGTTTTAAGCATTTCAATTTAATAGTGTAAGTTAATTTTCAGAATAAGTCAAGTTATTAACATTTCAAAATTGATATAATTCGAGGTCATGTTTAAAAATCCGTATCAAATGATATATTTGGATTGCTTTGTTGAAAACATAAAGAACCAAAAAAGAGCTCATCATCAAAATTTAGTTTTCCAGAACCTCTTAAAACTTTTTTACTATTATACAAGTATCACATTGTAGGAATTTTAAAAATGACAAATTTCTATAATAATAAAATAATCAACATTGAAATAATTTAATTCCATATATGCATTATTTTATATAATATATAAATATAGGTAAAAATGAATGTATGTGGAAGTTTCTATTTTTTTATATTTTGATATCAGTTATATCAAGGAAATATGGAAATTAATTTAGGAAATACTTTGTGATATCCAAGAATATAAGAGGGAAACACTCCTCACCTACTAGCCAAGATCCAAAATAAAAAAACAAACTAAAAAATACACAATGAAAAAGAATAGAATTTGGTGAACTAAAGTCTGAAGTAGCAGTGGACGGTAATCTGGGATCTCAGAGTGACATATCAGTGAAAAAACTGCCTCTGGCAGGAAATTACTAACAGACTTTAAAGGGCAGTAGCTTCTAATATTCCATTGGAAGTTGTTTTCCATTGTGCTTTCATCCGCTATTAACTCAGAACCTCAAGTAAATATTGTTACCCTTCCTTCAACATGTATTTATGGATTGTCTGTTAGATAGCCTGCATTATATTGGCTATAAAAGTGTTGAACAAAAACACTAGAACCCTTACCTTCACAAAAGTTGTGTTCCAGTGTAGAGACAAACACAAATTAACTAATTATGAAAACAGTAAAATAGCTCTCAGCAATGTTTCAAAGAGGAGATATAATATGCTCTGAGAACAGATGGCAGATTGATTTGATCTTTACTAAGTGTGGACTTGATTTCCAAAGATATTAGATGTGTCAGGACTGAGGGCACTGTAGGCAGGAGAACAACAAGCTGGGAGCAGATTCTTGAGATACCCACTTGCTTTGGTCAGTGGAGTCATTTGAAAATTCTAACAGTGGCAGATCTATTTCTCCCGTGGAGTGAAGTGCATTACAGCTTGTTATCGTCCTTGTTCTAGTTCTGATGGAATGCAAGTGGATAGTGGGGCTCTGGGAGAAGATGAGGCCCACTAACCTACTGTGCCAGTAGACCTCCCTTTTCTCCATTCCCCTTGAATCTCTTCTTTAGGAAAATATTCCCTTAAATGTTAAAAAGCTGGAAGGATCTATTTCTAGTTTCCAGAGATGATATAGACTCTTTTTTTATATTGATTGAGTTATTTCAAAGTGAAGTTCAGATATCCAAGGGAGTCATGTATCTTGTCCCAGAAGCACTGCTCTTTACACTTGATTTTTTAAAGCATTTAAAATGAAAATATTTATAAAGAATTCTTGAACTCAGGGAATAGGAGCAATATTGAAAGCATGAGAGACAGGAAATAAATCAACTTTAAGAACCAATTCAAATATGAGAAAGATTGTCCTTTAAATTCAGAGGACACTCTAAATAGGAAACTCAAATAAAGGGGAATGGTCTCCACATATTGGTTGACTATTTTCCTTGTCATGGGAAAAAAAATTGCACTGTCAAAGGAGTAGAAGCTATTAAAGTACTGCATCTAGTTTGAAAAGAGAATATAATGACTCATTAATATCTTTGATAGTGATTTTGTTAGAAATTTTAAAAAGAAAATTTGGTGTGAAGAAACATAATACAGGGCTTCAGTTATAAGTCATCTAAAGATACCAAAAAAGTTTTCAAGTTACCAAAGATAATCCAAGAAAAGTATTTACTGATAAAACCATCATTAGTTAATTAAAATATCAATATTTCAGTTGGGTATATTTGTGCTTAGTCCCGATATGATAAAATTTTCTATAACAGGGCAAATTGTATTTGCAGGTAAGTTTAATTATATTTAAATTATACAGACTATGCTTAGAATAACTGAAATTTCCAGCTTTATACTTGGACGTTCTCAAGTAACTTATGAATATTTCTTTTAAAAAAATTCAAATTGCCTTGAGAACAAATATTTTAATTGAAAATATCTTTTTATACATCACAACTCATTAAAATTCACTTTACTCGAGTCCATCTAACTGCTTAAATTCTTCTATATTTTCTATATGTTAGCTTTTAAAACAGACTAAGTTTGCTTTATCCATGGGAAATGACAGCCATCCACACTACACTGAGGTACCAGTACACACCATATCAAGGAATAAAATTGATTTAATTTGTCTTGATCACTCCTTCCTTGACACTCCTCAAGACCCATCACATCACTCCAGGTAGGAAGATCAACATAATGAATATGGAGAAATTAAAATTAAAAAATCATTAATTCATGATTCATGTATAAATTCTTCTTACCCGACGAGTTTTGTTTCTGCATTTATTCCTCTTCCCAGTTGATTTTAAGGTTGCACTCTAAATTCAGTCAATATACTATAATGATTTGGGGACACATTCAGAATAAATATCATTTAGATAATCATTATACTCATGATCTTTATTTTCTAGACATTTTGTATGAGAAGTTTTAATATATTGTTTTTAATTTGAATTATTAGGGAGCTCTAATAATTTGACAAAAGTTACTCTTAGCAGAATATGACTTGTTTTCTCTTGAAGCTGATTAAGCTGCACTTCAAACATCTAGCTTCTATTTTTAATTGTTTTTCAATTTTATAGGATATCCTCTACATTTCTAGCTATCATTCAGTACACCAGAAAATCATAGAGTTTATAAATATGAAAGTTATATCTAAAGGAAAAGTGTTATCACAAGTCCTTAAGACAGCTATATCTTGATATTATCATAGTTCAATGCACTATGAATCCATTTGCTGCAACTCTATTCTAGAAGATCTCCCCGGCATAATAAAATTGAGCTTCATCCAATATTTCATTCTTTTTAGAAAATATTTCTGATCATAAATATTTTCCAAATTGTATTCTACAAATTGGAGAGTAGTATTAATGTAAACCTCACACACAAAGGGTATATCTTTATAATTACATACATCAATTCCTACGAGTGAAAAATACACATGCAATCTGTAGAAAAATTCTTTAGAGGGTTACAGCCTTTTAAATAAATATCTAATTAACAACAATATGAGCAAATAGTTTAAAAGAAGTCAAAAATCTACACCAAATCCTAGGCAACTCTAGGTAACCCAGGAGGAAATATAATAAGACTGAATTTCGGATACGTTTAATTAGTACTAAAATATTTTAGTGTGTCTAAATTTAGAAATGCATTTAAATAACTATATTTGAAAATTTTAATTAAGTATTTATAAGTCCTGACACAGTTTTAAAAAACCCTGCTTTGGGTAAGAAATCCTTAAGCCCCCTCCAAATGTAGTAAAGTTCATCTTTGATCTGGTCCAGCTGGATCTACAGCCTACCGGTCTCCAAAAAGAGATAACTATGGACTGTCTCAAAAATTTTCCACTCCTGACTGCATCAGTCTCTCCCAAAAGGGCATGTTGGTCCATTCTTAGGCACATCTGTGATCATTTACTCCTTTGTATAACAATCTATTGCTTATCTCATTAGCTTTCAGTTTTAACTGATGTTTTCTAATGATTTACAGTATTGAATTCCCTTGTTTTCTTCTTCAATTTAGTGGAAAGTTCTTTATTTCAAAATATTTTAATAATTTTATTGTTGACTTCTGATGAAATCTAACCTCAGATGATAATACTAAGCCCAATTTTTATCAGAAAGAGCCATTTAAATTTATCAAATGCCTGAAGCATTATAAGCATATTTTAATTCATTAATATGAGGAAAATACATATCAAGAGAAACTATACGAGGTAGCACAAAATATATAACAAGATATTATAATATATAAAATATGAGAGAGAAAATCCAAAATATGTGTCTAATAAATCTATCACAATTTTCTAAGTGGGTTAAAACACTCCAGAAATATTAAAATCAGGTATTAGTTTTAGACAAAGAGTTCAAATATATTTTGTGTGTTTATGTGTATATATTTTTTCTAGAAATATAATGAAGTAACTTGAAAAGTATAAAAGAAATATGGAAGAAAATATATCCACAAAGAATGAAAGGTTGCATCTGTTTTATCCCCAAAGGGATATATAATTTATTGGCTTGTAGTTAATATTTTGGATATTGACAAATACATATCACACACAAAAAAGATTTCTTTAAAACCATAATAGGCAGGGCATTTTTTTCAGATCAAGTAAAGCAATGTAAGCTACAAGATGTGATGTACTTCCACTATTGACCCAATGTAGTTATCACCCCATCATCAGATGAATAATATTATAGACTAATGTTTAAGGAAGACACTATTAATAACTTCTAACCTGAATGTCTTAGTCTGAGTGAGGAATATATACAAAATATTAAATTAAATTAAAATACAATATTCACCACCACAAATATATGTTCTTTTCACAAACAGCCAAATACTATTTAATTTTTTTTATACTTAAGAGTTAAGCTGCAAGCTTAAAAATAAAAACAAACATATACTTCTTCAGAAAGGTTTTCTTTCTTTGATAAAACGTAGCTTCTTAAATTGGTAAGAAAGCAACTATTAAGGAGAGGAATAACTTGAAAATGTCCTGAAACAGTAACAAAATTATAAATTGTGTAATTAACATAATTCTCATTTGCCTAAAACTGATCCACTTATGCCTGCTGTTCTAATATCCCATATGTTTTCATATTTGTGTTATATTTTACATATTAAGCAGACCTTACTACTAGTTAGTTGACTGGATACACATCATTGGTTTCTGAACCTCCACCAGGTGTTTCACACTTCTGCTCTGGTTTTATTTGGTAGAATGTGAAATACATAAGACATAAGCAGCAAACTAAGTTCTTTAATATAGTTTAAACAGAAATAGTTTTCTTATTACTTTTCTAATACTTGCAAAGCTGTATTATTAACATTCCTTCTTCAAAACCAGTCTACTTGGTAAAACAGAATAAACAAAGATAGTTGCTAGTCAGAGATGCCTTCCAGGTAAGAGGTATAATGGACAGAATAAAAAAAAAAAAAACAATTTCCATGCAATCTTTGAAAGTATATATTTGAAAAAAAAAGCTATTTTTATAAGAGATATTTTAATGGTTCACAAATACAATGAAACATCAGCAATAAATATATGTAAATTTTAGAAATCAAATACATACGTATAACTATAATTTTAACCAAGTACATTGCTCCCTTATACTTAAAAATAATCTTGATTTGGAAATGAAAAAATTTAGTGATCTTATTTAATATAACCGAAAATGAAATTGTACTCTATGAGAATTATATTTCAGTATACTTTTTCTATATCTATGTAAATAACTAAAGACATCCTGAAAAAGTTAATAGTAATTGGATCCCTTAAAGAGGAAAATAAAAAAAGCATTTTCTTCAGTCTGCAGAATTTTTGACCCCTAAATCATTCACAATTACTTTCCCATATTTTATTACTTGAAATATTTTTTCTGATTCTGTCATTGTCACTAACAGCAATAGCTATAATTCACGAAAATACTTGCAGTGAGAATTATCTGCAAGTCATTAGAGACTTCTGCTTAAAACATAAATAGCTAAAGCAACTCCAAACCCTCCTTTTTCACAAAGCACATATTATGCTAGGGAATGGAAGGTGGGATATCCAAAAGAGGTAAACTTAACATTCAAGATGAATTAATGAGAAAGAAAATAAAGGTTAGCAGAGTAGGTACTAGGAATCCATTCAGTGGATCCATGACACAGAACCAGAGATGAAAATAAGAAAGAATGGTTACTAAATACTGGATGAGAAATGGAGAATCTGCATCCTGCTGCATTCAGGTTTTGAGTCCAAATTTACATTACATTATAAGACTGTAGTGTGAATGTAGCTAAATAAAGAAATAATGTTTTTCTCCTGGCTTCAGAGTCTGATGGATCACTTAGCATATGTCTATTCAAAAAAACTTTGGAGTGGAGGGAAAAAATAAATATCAAAAAATAGATAACTGAACAAGCTTTCTATATGATCAATAAGAATCCATTGTATGTACCAGCTTAAAAATCATAAGGTACAAGATAAAAATGTCTGAGTATATATCAAATTTTAAATTAATTGTGAGAATATTTTCAAGAGTAATAAAAGAAAGTGTTATGTTTGATAAATAAATTATAAAAATTATCAGAAGTGAGAGCATACCCATTGCTCGTATCTTATTTTCTGACATTTCCTAAAATTCAGAATGAGAATTCCTTTGATAAACAACTACTAAAGTTGGGAGAGGAGCATAGATGATGAGCCTACAGTATGTTATTGCCAAGAAACACAAGTCAGCTAAAAAAGTTCTTGTTGCCCAAAGCTGGAAAAATTTGAGCAAAAATAATAATGCACTATTTGATTATAGCATAAATTATAAATATCAATGAATCCATATTGATAACATAAATTATTGAATAAATAAATAAATAAATAAATGGGAGAATAGACTAAAGTCTCACTCAGAAGAACTCTTAATTCTGAAGATACAGTACCCTACAGAAGATGAAAAAATTCCCCACTTAGGAAGTATGCGCTTTACATACCGACTTCCTTTGAAACAGTACAGAATTGATGGTCGGGAAGATAATTTTACAATGTTATATAACCTGACAAACAGCATCCCAGTCCAGTTTTCAAGGTTAACATCAACAGTGAGGAGTCAGTTTGATAGGATATACCCAGGATATTATGTGATGAGAGTTACACAATACCTCTCTACAAAAACAATCAATTAAACCATTAAAAAAAAAAAAAAAAAAAAAAAAAAAAAAAAAAAAAAAAAAAAAAAAAAAAAAAAAAAAAAAAAAAAAAAAAAAAAAAAAAAAAAATCAGAGAAACCTCAGGGGAATTCTACAAAAACAGCTGAATAGTCTCTTCAAAACTGCCAAGTTCACCAAAACAAGGAAGGCCTAATAATTACAGAGATATCAAGACAATATAATTTGATATATTGGATGAAATACTGGAGCAAAAAACAAAAGAAAAAGATTAGGCAAAATCTTAAAAAATATGAATTCAAATGGAATTGGTGTAATAACATTATATTGGACTTATTTATACTTTTATTTATTATAAATGCTCTATGAGTGTGAGATATAGGCAAGTGTTATCTTTCTAACATTTCTGTAAATTTCAAAATTATTTTTTAAAATAAATTTACCATTACCTACAAAACATAGTACTTTTAATATATTCACAAATTTCCCCAATAACTTCATATACATGAGTGTATTTTAGTATGCCCTCTTCAAATGTTTGTATATATACATATATTCTTAATTACATAAGTAAAATTTAAAATGCAATAATATTCCCTACATACTGCTAGATAATTAATATTTTATTTATGAAATAGACACTGTTCTTTTGTGCATCTCCTTCAAAGCTATTGTTCTTTTCCTTAAAATACAGTTTTATACTGATATATTTTTAATTTAAAAACAATTAACAACACAGCTTTTAATTGTTTATATTGTTAACAGTTTAACAGATTTTCCCTTACATAATTAACATAAAAATATTGATGCATATTATTTTTTTTTTTGAGGAAGCAAGAAGTCAGGAATGAAAGCAAGTAGGAAGTCAAAAAGGAAGAGGAAGTAGAAGCAGCATTTATTTAGTTAGTTGCTCACTTTGATTATCCCCCTGACCTTTGGTTGCAAACTCAAGTCTTCAGGCTTTCTGTGGACTATACCAAAGTCATAAACTTAACACCTGATTCAACAAGGTGCACCAACAATTAATTAAATCTTAAGTTGAAGGGAACATTATTATTCCTTTCTTAAGGATCTACCTACTAAATCTTAGGTTGGTTTTTGTCTGAAAAATTTCTTCATCGACAACATGAGTAGCTTTCTAATTCTTGTTTTAATTTTCTCATTATTTTGAAAACATAGGCTCTGTTTCAATAATATCTTCCAATATAGTGGCAATTAAGTACTGCAATTTTTGGTCTAGTTTTTATTCCTTTAAAAACAAATTGTGTCCAGCTAAATCTGAGTTCAGTTTATTATTCAAAAAAGGTATAGGTTCAAACATGTACAAAAGGTGCTAGCATAGTACAAAGAACCCTCAAATACCTTTTATCCTAGAATAGATTCGCCTATTGGTAACCTTATATGACAATTGTTCTATAATTCTATCCATATTTATCAATCATTACCTACTCTCTATCAACCCTCTCCACCCTCTACCTCTCTCCCTCTCTCTCTATCATTTTCAGTCCCCTTTTCTATAGCCATTTCATAATTTGTCGCATACATCACATCTTATATATTATGCTATTCAACAGCTGGAAGAAATCCCCATGTAACTTTATTTTTTTCAATAAAACACTGCATACACAATATTCTTAATAGTATAGAATATGGTATTTCCATAAATGCATCTTAAGTTGAAAAGCAACTCAGTATTTTATAGAATAAATGGGAACTAATTTTACTGATATTTTTAATGCACCTTGCTTATATTTTGTTTATCCATACACAATAGGAATATGAAAACCATGGTACATAGAAAGACCTCTTTCGTTAAGTACAAAATAAAATTTTTTGTGTATAAACTCTACTGGTATTTAATTAGCAAAAATTTTATTGTAGTCATGATTTATAAAAATTATGGTTCATCCTGCCATAAATAATAAGTTGGATACAAATATAGGTGTTTATAGTATTTAATACTATTTTTACCATTGTCTGAGACACTCAGATTTCTTAGAGAAAATCCCCTATTGCTCATGGTGCTATATGAAGTAAACTGGCCCATTCCTGCCCTCTCCAATTTCCTACAGCTACAGAAAATTGCTCTAAGTTGTTTTTGCTTATGGTTGTTTCTTCTTATTCTCCTGCCTGGCTTGTGCCTATCATATCTGATGACAAAAATGCTACTTTGAGAAGACTGTGTTCATGAGGGATTTTATTAAGCAAAGCCCCAGAGCCAATAAGCAGGTTATTGCCTTGGCACTCATCACCCTATATTTTCACTTCATTGTTACTTCACATCACAAAAGTTGGGGGAAAAAAAGCATTAAAGTTTTTGGGTTTGTTTTTTGTTTTGTTTTGTTTTGTTTTGTTTTTGTATTCTTACCACTTTAACCTTTCTGCCCAGGGGAAATTTCATTCATTCTCCAAACTTCTATTATTACCTCTGTGGTAACATCCATTAAAATCTGTATCTCATCTATAACTTTCAGGAAGTTTCTTTAATCTGCTAGCTCAACATACCAAATGTTGATATAGTTAGGGAACATTCAAACAGTGAAATAATTTGAGTTAGACTCAAACATGTGATTTTAATGATCTGCCTTTATGGTACCATGAATCAAAATTTACTTAACTTACATTTCCTTACAAAAAAAAAAGGGAACTATCTATTAATACCTCATTTAGTTTGCTGAGTCAAATAGAGTTTAAACAAGATAACACATGTGAAAGAGTATTTAAGTGAAGTACAAAATGCCTGGCATTCATGGTATAATAGCTCCTTGTCATTATTGCTAAAAGTTGAGTTTACTTCAGCATCTTTCTTTGTCAGTCTATGGTATAAATAATATCTCTAAAACATTTATTTAAATTAACCCCTCAGTTTCTCCTGGCATTGCCCTAAGTGTGTATTTCTTACCAAGAAAAAATGAGTCCTTTCCTTTGTGGCTCTTAAATATCACATTTCTAACAAATTGTTTTTCATGTGTCCATCAGTATCTACATCTATTTTTATGTCTATATTATGTCTAATTTTCATTCATAAATATCAGATGGCTCCTCATTGCAGATTACTTTATACTGCCAAGACTAATTCCTATGTAAGACTCAAAACACTAAACTATTCAACTTGTAATATCCATATACTTTAAATACCTTAATATTTTTGTTTATTTCATGTGTCAAAATACTTTTTAATTTGGAATTAAACACATTTGTTAAAATTCATATAATATGCTACCTTCTCTATAAAACTACTTTATACAGTCAAAATTAATTCATAATTCATCTTCCTAATATATGAAAATAATGTGTACATATTTTATAATATGTACCATGTTGGTTCTAATATTTATTGTTGATACTCAACAAATTGAAAAATACTTGAGGGCTTAGAATTATAGCCTGTATTTTACACCGTAGTCTGTATCAGTAATGTTTCATAAATAAATATGCTTCTGTGTGACACACATTATATCAACACCTTACCCATTGCATCTATTAGATAAACATCCCTTTTCTTTAACTCTAAGACATAAATTTCTTTTAAAGATTGTATTATGCTTCTGTCAGAATATATCCTTTGGGATAAACCCAAAGGTTACATGTTTAAGCTTCTCTAAGTTCTGTTTGCATATGGTCCATGAGATAAGAATGTTACTTACATTTTTAAATAATTGAAAAATGATCAAAAGGAGAATAATATTAAGATCCTAAAAAATGACATGAAATATAAACCTTAGCTGTCCATAGATACAGCCTTGTCCATATATACTGCCTATGGTTGCTTTCCTGCCAGAAGGTAAAACTGAGTAGTTTAGTTGCTACAGACTAAAGAACTGGCAGATGTATAATAGTTATTCTCTGATTTTTTATGGCATTTGCTCACCTGTCTCCTAGATTCATATTTCCCAATCAAATTAAATACTATGCTGAACATTCTAAGAAGCTCATTTTTTATATCCACAAAAAAGGAAAACCAGAAAAAGCAGCAATCTACTTCCTTCTTTACTCTGTGCCTCCCTACACACATACTTAGTACCAGGATGGAATACTTTTTCAGTTCTGGCCATTTTTCTCTTTAACTGGTAAGTCTGAGGCCAGATACTGTGTTAATGGCGCCCCCTGAACCTAGCATGGTTCACAGATTACAGGAAGAACTGAAGGAAGAGGTATGAGGTTCAGGATATCATAAGATAATGAATTTAGGTGAATGCCAAAATGTGCGGTATAATATTAACAGAGATTTTAAAGTGTCTTACTTCTAAATATGATCCATTTAAAACCTGTAAACAGTTTCTTATTAGTCTTTCTCTTGTCACATATATCACAAGTAGGGTTTATCTATCATTTACTAATACAATGGCATGAGTTTGGGGTCTAATTTAAATTTACTCAGCTAATACAGCATAGAGAGGCAAAAGCAATAGTTATAACATTTTCTAAGTCATCTGACTACTTTAAACCTACCTCTCAACTCATGATACATTTTGAATAAATCTAAGTGCTAAAAGCATAACTTCATTCTGAAATTTTTCATAGTGGAAAAGGCTATTGGCAGCATTTAATTTTTAAAAATGACCCTAGTGGACTGACTACTACCGATTCTTTTAAAACCCCAACCACTACATCTACATAATGAAAAATAAAAACATAACATATTTTTCCCATGGAATAGATTCAATTTACTCTGGTAAATGAAATAAACCAGTCACAGTAAACACATATTGCGTGATCTCACTTATACATGGAATCTAAAAAAGTGAAATCGGCAAACAGGAGAATAGAATTGGGTTGCCAGGGGTCTGGGGTGGGGAAATGGTGAAATGTTGTCCTAAGGTTACACACTTTCAGTTACAAGGTGAATAAATTCTGGGGATCTAATGTACCACAACATGGTGACTATGGCTCGTAATACTATACTGTATACTTGAAACTTTCTGAGAGAGTCCTAGGCATTATCACCACAAAAGAAAATAAAATGGTAACTATATTAGGCAATGTATGGGTTAATTGATTGTGATAATCATTTCACAACGCATCTACTGTACACTTCTAAAAATAACACTGTATAACTTAAATACATGAATTTTTGTCAGTCACACTTCAAAGTGGACAGAAGTCTTCATGATTTCTTGCTACATGAAAATGTCAGGTTTCAAGATTTATATACAATACAATCTTTTTAAAAAGAAAATAAAACAAGAATACTACATATATGCATATATAACCTTATTTTCTATATGTATAATCTGATTATATATGTATATAAATAAGAACAGATTTTTATGAAATAGTATCAGATATATATATATATATATAATTACTGTAGAAACACTTGGAGATGGTAATGTTTACTCTATTTTTTCATGAAACTTGAATTCGATATCTTAAACTACAGAGAGAAATCTTTGACTCCACAACTATGAGATTTTGAAGGACTTTGTATGTACCACCACTCCTGAAAATTTCAGTGACTCTAATATCTCAGCAACAATGGACTGAGTGAATTTGAATGGAGTTTAAGTCAGTGGACTAGTGTGTTGAATGACCACGTATTGAGGGCTGACAGAGGAGAACCCAGGACATATTCATTGGAAAACAGAATTTTAAAGTCTTCCACATTGTAAATGCTTTTAAACATGTTTTCTGAAGACTACAATATTTCAAATTCATTAAGAAAGCAGGAGTGATATGACGGAAAACTTGAACCAGACTATTTATGGAACTACAAATTTAATTTAATCGTTAATTAAAAGAAGAAAGAAGTATTCATGCCATATTAAACTGCCATCTTTAAAGGTTTCAAATTACAATACTTTCTTTTCTCTATATCTACCTTGAGAGAGTCTTTAACAAATCTTAATTGGCCTCCTAGATTTACTGGCTACTTAGCCTCACTAAATTGAAGATACTGTGTGACTTGCAATAATTTATAGCAAGTTCACAGTAATCAGCAGTTAAAGATTTCTGAATCCTACCTGAGCAGATGAAAATGCAATGTATCACACTGAAAATATGTCCATAGCTGAAGGGAAACTCATGAACAAGAAGACTGATGTTACAATGGCAAATGTTGCAAATGGAATTATACTTCAAAAGCAGCCAGCATTAAACATTCACTACTTAGCAGAGAACTTAAAGGCACAATTAATCCTTGAACTAATGGACTAATGAGAGATGAGCAACCACATCAGTTCATATGAGAATTGTACTTAATTTTCAATCCCAACTTTAGCTTAAGTGGAAGGAGGATATTTCTTCTTAAATGACATCATTTAAAAGATATAATTTCCAATGCTTTCTAATACACATATGCATTGGACTTTGCCTGCATAATAAAGTAAGTTATTCATGCAGCACTTTTCTCTATTTTAAATGATAAATGAAAAATACAATACCATGAGAAATATTTCTAGTTTTCTTTGGTCTGTTCTGTTCTCATATTGTTTCACAGTACAGAAATCTTCAAACATTCTTGAAAGGGCACAAAGATGACTTGTAGAGTATTTTCTTAGGATAATGGAGAGAGCACCTAGTCTCAGAGGCAAATCAACATAGTTTTAGATTAGAGAATCGCAAATTTTAGTGCATACAAATCATTTGGAGAGTTCGTTAAAAATAGAAAAATTTGGCTCTAAATCCACAGACCGATTCTGAAGATTAGGAGTGAGACATCATTTATCATTTCTAACAACCTCCCAGAAGTTGATGTTGTAGATGGCCTGTGAGTAGCTCTGAAAATATCATCATTCTGCTCACATACATTTTAACTCCAAAGAAGTTGCCAAACCCCTTAATGGATACAAGATTTCTTCATTTGTGGGGGGGAAAGGCAACAACATGTACATGATTACTGAAATGAGGTGGGCATTTAATACTGTTTTTTTTCTTCTTTCCTTTTCTATTCCTTTTGTTCATCTTCGCCCATCCCCATCTCCTCCTCCTTCACACTTTCTCTCATGCACACACTATCTTTTTAGAAGACATATGAGAAATGGTATGTTTTAATAATAAAAACTGATTAGTTTCAAGACTGAAAATTAACAACCCTTGACTTCCACGTTTGCACCTTCATAACTAGCTACATTTCATATAATTTATCGTAATTCTGCTTTCATAGTCCTAATGGTCAAAAATTTCACATAATGTTAAAACACGTGTCTCCAGTATTTTTCAATAGTAAGACTCATTTAAGACACTCAGTAAATACTGGGGAAAAAAGGAAGGGGAAAGGAGATAATACATACTTTTGAATGAGAAAATAGGAAGATTATACCTGCTTGCACTTTTCAACACAAGTTGACTATCTTTAAGAAAATTTTTTCCTGTAACCCAGTAAATACAATGTAAGAAAGTCAAATGGATCTGAGCAAAGATAGGGTAGGAAGGTTGTTAAATTCCCTGCTATTTCTATTTAACTAGAGTTTGAAAAGATTTGCTGTTTTTGATTTTCAGTGTTGGTTTTTCCAATGTTAGCATTCCATCAGGGAGATTAGAATCTCTTTTCAATGTTCTTAATCCACAAAAATAACACAATAGATAAAATTTTAAAAAATCAACAAAAACAATGGATTACATTCTGTTCTATGGCTCTACCAAATGCAATTTCCAGAAGCAGAAGACAAAAACACATAAGAAACAAATCTTGGCCTGGCTAGCTTAAGGAAATCTGAAAAGCTTTTCTTGGGCCAAGACCATAAACATTATATTAGATCACTGCAGGCCTAGAATATCAAAACACAATATATTTTCTCACCTAAGTTAGTGAATGCAATAGGTAAAATTTAGCAGCTAGGTGAATAAATTGTATAGTCAGAAAGACTTGAGTATTTTTCCTCTCTGTCAATATTTGCTTGACTTGAGAAAAATAACTGATTTTTTATCTCATACTCAGAAGATTCAGTTAACCCATGCACTCACCTTAAAATTTTATCATGCTCACTCTTATTTTTTTCATTATCAATATCCCCATTCTCTACTCCAATCCCCTCATGCAAACATTCTAATATAGTTAATAAAAATAATTTTAGTGTGGGTCTTTGTAAAATATGCATTAGAGCTTTTTACACATGTATTTTTTATTTTATATGAATAAATGATGATTGCTTACAATTCCATCTTGCTTCTTAAACAGCAAAACAAAGCAAATAAGCCTTATTGTTTCAAGATCTGTTCACATCACCATGCATCTAACTTCTGAATAATAAGTCATAGACTATATCCTCCATATTTTATTTAATTAAGCCCTAATGATGTTCCCCTGATTGCTTCCAAATTCTCATTTCCACAAACAAATTTGCAGTAGATATCTTTGTACATGTTTCCTTTTGGATCTCTGTGGAGTAGAATCATTGAGTCAAAAGAGTATCTATGTACTTCATTTGACCCTAACTAGATGTGGCGACTTCTCACCCTACATGAAGACTACTCTACGTCCACATCCCTCCCAACTGATGAAGTTTAACTTTTCATTCAGGGTCTAGCTGATAGGTACTGTGTGATACTTCTTCACTGCTTGAACTTGTCTCAAATACTAATGAATTTCAACATCTCTTCAAAAGCTTGAAGGTCCTTTGGGTTTTTCTACTTTGATTATCCCTTAAGACACAGGACACAATGCAAAATAACTTACAGGGTGAGATATTGTTGAGCCCACCTTTGCAAAATATTCTACTGAATTATTCACCTTCCACACTGATATTCATATTCTTTTTCCCCTTTGCCCGCCCTTCTCCCTCCTCCAATATAGTCTGTCTAATCTATACATTGATTTGTTTTATAGTTTTTACTATCTGGCAAGAAACTTTCCCATCCCTTTATAAATTTATTTGGCATTTGAAATAATACTATGTTTTAATATTGATTAATAACATAAAAATATGATTTATTCAATATATGTATTATCCAAAGAGGTATTCTGATTATTTAAAGACTTTATAGTTCTTGTTGCTAGTACAGAAAAATTCTTTGTTTTAAATTGTAGTTTGTTGTGATTGAATTTTGTAAACATATGTTTTGTCTGAAAATGTTACTTAAATATTTTATCAGTGATAATTATTGATTCTTTTTCTAGGAAATAAGTATATTTATTGCAAATAATGAGAATTTTCTTTCGATTCTGACATTTCTAATTTATTTTATGTTCTTACAGTATTGAACAGAATACATAAATTAAGCCACAGTGATTTAGTGGTCACTTTTCTCTTATTTTAATCCTAGATTATTTTTCTCATGTACACTATAATTTAAGTACATAACACTTATCAATTTAAGAAAGTTTCTTTCAAAGGGATGTCAGAAACATGACTGAATAAGATGTTCCTCATTGTATCTTCTCCCATGTTCTCCTGGCTATGGTGTGAGCAAGCTTTGGCATATGGCTATAAAACCGACTCGTATATCCAGAACAGGGAAAAATCACAAACTTGATCTTAAGCTCTTCCCCTGAGAAAGCAAAAGGAAGGCTGTTAATAACTGACCTAATATGCTACAAGATTTCTCAAGAAAAATCATGAAGTATGGAGTAAACATATCCATAGGTCTGAAAAATTCTTAGAATACGTAGTGAAACTAACAAAAGGTAATATTTATATATATATATATATATATAAAAGTGAAGAGTGGAGATGACTGCTACTTTCAATGCAAAGATAGCAATGTATGACTTCAAGGAACATGAAAAATGAAGGAAACAATTTAATACCAAAGGATCTCTACAATCTTCCAGTAACAAAGCCAAAAGATATGGAGAATTATGATTTTTCTGATAAGTAATGTGTTAGTGAATGTTAGAGATTTATGTCTCTTTAACCATTCATTCTTAGATCTCTATTTATATGCAAGTACTCACTAATGTACATTATCGCAAATTTTTATCTTGTCGGTTTTAGTTTAAACTTTTAAGTAAATGAGAGATTTTAAATTACCTATTTCAGACTGAGTTAGCAGCTCTGACCTTGAATTTCTATGATCACTATCACAAATGTGGAATGAATCATTACAGCCCATACTGCCTCATCACTATTTTGAGTTTTTTAAATTTCACTTTCCACACCCTTTCTGTTGGGTGGTTTGAAATATATATCTTAAATTTCTATAACTGTTGGCAACCCTAAATATTTAATATTTTTACAGAAATTTCTCCTATGCCATGTCAGCTTCATGAGTGCACAACCTATGTAGTTACACAGGGCCCCATGACCAGAAAGAACTTGTTCTTGATTCAGTGCTCTGCTTTCATCTTCTTTAAACTCTTAATAATTTTACCTAGTAGCTGTGCTTTCTAAGTGAAGTCATATAGCATGTTTACGAGCAGAGGAAGATTATCAGATGGGCACAATATTATAACAGGATCTCTTTAAAAGCAGAGTGCTTTCTCTGAGGATAGAGAAAAAGTAAGAGGGATTCAAAATATGTAAAGAACTCATTGGTTGCTGCCATCTTTGAAAATGGAGGAAGTCATAAGAAGGAATGTGAGAAAGCACTAAGAGAAGACTAGACCCAGATGTCAGCCATCAAGGAGATCTAAAAATCAAATTTACAGATTAGAGACCTGAATTCTTACAATACCCAAATGACCTTGAAAGCTAATTATTTCTTAGAGTCTCTGAGTAACAGCTCAACTCAACCAAGACCTAGACTTCTGCATTGTGAGATTAACAAAGAAATGATGTAAGCCTGTCTAGATTTCTGATCTACAGAATTGTGAATAGAAGAGTGCTGCGTTAAGCTACAAAATTTGTAGTAACAGAAAAGTAATATATAGACACTAACTAAAATAATATTTTTGTAATATCCTAAGTACATATCATATATTTTAAATTAAATATATAGAAAATATTTTATATAATCATGTAGGTTTCTCTACTTCTAAAAAATACCTTTTTTTACTTCTAATAATATTTTCCCTTGATACATTTTTGATGAAGACCACAGGATTAGTTTTCCTAACATTTGGAACTGATGAAGATTAAAATTTTGTGAGTTAATTTTCAGACATTTTAGTCAGAAACAGACACACACACACATACACATATATATACACATATGTACTATTTTATTAAATTATACATTATACTAATTTTGAAAAGTAGAAAGGAACATATATTGATGTAAGGTTTCGATTTCAACTGATTAGGTTGAAGAAAGGCCAAGCATTTTCACAATTTGAATGTTTTGCTTTAGCTAACTTGCTGTACTCACTATAAGATATGCTTGCATGAAAGTCAAAGTTAGTCATTTCATAGGTCAACAATGCACATTCATTTATGGATTTTCAATTTGATTCTCAACTCAACCAGCACTGATTACAACACAACTGTTTCTTCCCTCCAATTCATGGTTTAAGGAGCATATTCCTGTCAGTGTAGAGTGCTCTTCCTTGTAGGAATTGTGACATCTACTGGTTCACTAGGCTGCTTTTCTCATACTTAGCTTCCCTCCTTTCTAGAATCCATTATGGTAAATCTGTTCTTTCCTCTAGATGTGATTATAGCCTGTGGTGGGCATGGACTACACATTCCAGCATGCTGCTCAAAATTCTGGGCTCCAGTCAATATCTCTTTAAGATAAAGAGGTTTAGAGTATTTTCCAAGGGACTCTGGGACTTCCAAAATGCGATTTTTCATTTGCATGCTTTAAATAACTAACTTGTCTAGTGCTTTCTCAATCCTGCTTATTGTACCCCCTCATAACAATTCTTCCAATTTTCTGATTTATTAGTGATAAGCACTGTTGCTTTGCACATTTAATAAAGATTCCTTATATGTGTGTGTGTTAGGTGATTGTGTCTGGTCACTTAGTGGGTATTTGAAAAAAATATAAAGGTGCATATTTTTAATAAAAGGATATTTCTTTGCTAATTTTGATATGAATAGCATTATTATTTTAGATGTTCTTAAGTAGATGTTAATCTACATGTAACACATTATATCTATATACCATATATTATCCCTTTCCTTTTATAGATTTTGCAGATGTTTTTGTTATCTTTTTATTAGTTACTTAAGAAAATAAAAATAAAAAACAATCATGACTTAGTGTTTTAAAATGTTTTCCTGAATAGAAGTATAGATTAAAATTAAATTTGCCTGAAGCCTGCATCTTATTGATATTTCAAAATGTCATTTTATATTGATGGAACATAAATAAAATAGATTGGGTAGAAAAGATTTTATTCAGTAAAAGTTACTCATAATGTAACTAACTTTCCAAGCATCAACCCTAATATTAATATGATGTTCTTTTAGGATGAAAGGTAGGTGGGAAGGATTTATAAAGATTTTGGGCATCAATACTGAGTTTTCTTAAGGAGTATGTATTTTTATTATATTCTCCATAAATGTTACCAAAATCCCAACATGATCCTTTCCAAAAAATATCTTCAACATTTATTTTTAATGTCATATATTAATTTCTAAACAGATAATGTTATTGCCTTGTTTATAATCTAGGCAAGACTATAAGATTAGTTTTCGACATTGAATTTTTCTCCACTTTTTCCTGAATGTAAAATAAGAAAAAAATACATAAATATCTGGGTAAATATCAAGATTTTAAGAAATTCAGGTACCAGTGACTTCATGGGAAAAATTATTTAAAAAATTTTTAAAGCTGTCACAAAAATTAACAAAATTCTGCATTGCTAGCATAAGGAATTCCATGTATTCACTTCAACCAAAATGAACAAATAAATAAACAAACAAATGCTTCTTCCTCTTCTCTCTTCTTGCCTGCTTTTTTCCTCTTGAAGAAAAAAGAAAACAAAAAAGAAAAAAGAAAAATCTACCAAAACAGTAAGACTAGCTAGAATCTGTAGTATCTGAGCTGCAACCCATTTATCTTCGCTCCATTCCCCCACCTTGACATCACATAAACTCCTATCTGTGTGAGTGTGGCTAGAAAAAAAATGAGCTACCTCTACAGCTGACTTCTAGAGAAGTATTGGCATAAGTCACCATATGGGGCACAGTAGTGTAACCATAATGAAACTACCAGAGAAATAGAAAAAAGAAAGTAAAAGGAAGAAATATTAAAACAATCAATGGCTGAAAATTTCCTTAACTTGATGAAAATATTATATATGCCAGAAGGTAAAATCACTTGAAAGATAAAGATAAATAAGTTTACATCCAGGTACACCATGGTAAATGACTACCCAAGGTAAAAATAACATGCTAAAAGAAGTAATAAACCACTGTTAAGTGCAGAGGAATGAAGAACAATGAAACAAGCGAAACGAACAGCTGAGGAACAATGAAAGTCATAAACCAAACTATCTTTCAAATTTGAGGTGAAAAAATTACATGCCCAGATGAGTAAAAAACAAAAGAAAGTGTTGTTAATATACCAATCTTAAAGAAATACAAATGGAAATTATTCAGAGTGAAAGCAAGTAGCCCTACATGAAAAAAAAAAAGAGTATCAATAGAAGTAATTATGAAGTCATATGTGGGAGAAAATTTTGCAATCATATATTTGAAAGGCTGTGTTTTACAATTCCATGTATGTAGAATATATAAAGAATGTTACAGCTCAACAATAAAAAGACAATCTGTAGTATTTAATCTTGTTATAGCTGAACAGTGTTCTGTTATATATATATATATATATATATATATATAGCAATAGATTTAGAAGGTGTGCTTAGTAAAATCAATCAAAAATAAACACTATATATTACTCATATGTGGTACATCAAAAAACAAAGCAAACATGAACAAAATAAAATAAAAATAAGCTTTTAGTTTATAAGACCAAATTAATGCTTATCAGAAGGGAAAGGGGCAAGAGTATGGGTAAATCAGTCATAGAGGTAAATTGTATGGTGAAGGATGCCACTGGACTTTCAGTGGTAAACATAATGTAGTATATGCAGATGTTTGATTTATAATGATATACACTTGAAGCCTCTATAATCCAATGTTACTTCAATATTTTTTAAAAGAATAAGTAGCTCAGGGAGAGAAGAAAGAAAGAAAAGGACAATGGGACACTATACTTTAGTGGTTTAGTAGATACCCAATTTTAATTTAGCCTTCAAGTATTTTTCTTTGCATTTGTCCCATTTTCTTTTTAACGGTATATGAGGACTTTCTTCTTTAACTGTATAATCTCTCATGATCGCCATCACCTTTTGTTATTTTTGGCAATAAATGAATCTATCTCATAAAAAGGTAAATGAATGAATGAATGGATATACAGCTGTTTAGATAGATCAATAGATAGATAAAATTCATTAACAGGTTAAATAACTGAACATATATCTCTAAAGATGATCAGCAGATGGCTAATTAACACTAGAAAAGATATTCAACACCATTAACCCTCAAGAATATGTAAATAAAAGCTACAATAAGATAACCACTCTATATTCACTAGGATAGCTATAATGAAACTGGATAAATATTAGCAATTATTATCAAGGACACAAAGAAACCCAAACCCCCATATGCTGCTGGTGGGAGGGTGAAAACTCTTTGGAACTTCTTTGGAAAACATTCTGGCAGTTCTTCAAGCAGATATGCAGTTATCATATAATCTAGCAATTTCATCACTAAGTATATGCCCAAAAGCAATTAAACTCATGTCCTATGAAAATGACATACACGAATGTCCATAACAGCATTATTTATAATAAACAAAAAATGGAGACTTCCAAATACTTAACTAGTAAAAGGATAAATAATATATGACATATACATGCAATATTTTAATTGACAACTAAAAAAATGAAATACTGATGCATGCAACAAAATGGATTCTCACTGAAAACAGTTCAAAATGCTAATAAGTACAATAAATCAGTTACAAATGAATATATTTTGTATTATTTACTTTTATCCTAAATATCCAGAATAGGAAAATGTATATAACCAAAATATTGATTAGTGATTGCCTATGGTTTAGAGGAAGGGAGGATTTGATGGATGATGGCTATGGAATGTGAGGTTTCTTTATGGCACAATGAAAAAATCTAAAGTTCATGTCATTGTGGATGAACAACTTTGTAAAAATGCCATTGAAATGTAATAAATGTGTGAATTTTATGGCATATGAATTCAATTTCATAAGACTGCTAGCAAGCTAGAAAAAAAATAGAATGAATCCAGATTTATTTACTTAAATTTTTACAGTTAGGGATTCAACACTGGAGACAAGTATGAGTCATTTAATCAAAAACTGGAAGAGGATGAAAGGAAATCAACTTATTCTCACAGTTTTCTCTATGGCTCTTTCTCTTCTTATGCATTAAGTCAGGTAAACATAATAGATGGGAAACTGAAAAAAATATACTGAATAAAAAAATAGGAAATGAGTCTAAAATACAGTATGGCATAATAAGTCAGAGTAAAACTAAGATAACCTTTGAGTTAAAAATTAATGTATAGATGCGCCCTAGTGGAGTAGTAGTTAGATCATTCACCTCAAAAGGAAGGCAGGTCACATATCCCTAGATTTATGTCCCAGGTTGGGAGTGGGGGAACAACCAGTGTGAACAATTAAATAAAATGCTTCTTCCTCCTCTGTTCCTGCTTGCCTGCCTACTCACCTTAATTTCTGCCTGCACCTTTCCTTTAACAAATAATTAATGCATAAAAATTAGAAGAAACCATGATAAAAATAAGTAATCAAAAACTAACACAAACAGATGAGATAAAATATAAATTGAATAATTTTAAAATGAATAATACTTGAGATATTAGTGATGATCTTGACCATAAAGTAAAAAGATGAACATGATAAATAAGTCATCTCATAGATAATATAAGTAAAAGCCAACAGGAAAGAAAAACACAGACTTTTTAAATAATATATTACAGCTATACAAATTCCAGGACCTAACAGTTATAGACACAATCTGAATCAATAATAAAGACACACAGCAGATGGTTTCCCAAAACATGGAGTCCCTAGGCACATAGTATCAAGACTGAGGAAGGAAGCACCGATATCTTTCCCTCTTACCATTTGTTTAGTGGTTATATTTTGTACTCTGTAGAATAAAAGAGAAAGGCCAAAATTAAACACATCATACCTATTCCCACACTGATAACACTCTAAACCTTTTCCCATCAGAAACTGGAAAACATTTGAACATAGTTCCAAACACATGCTGCCAAGTGGAACTGAAAAACAATCTCAGATATCAGGGCACCAGAGCTTGGATTTTGTTTGTCTTATGAACTGTGACCTTGTATATGGCACATAACTACAAAGGGTATTGTTTCTTCTTTTCTAACATACAAGGATTAGACTATTTCACTGGATTTACATCTCTTTTATTTCTTAACAGTTCCTTATTCAAGTGAAATGTGAAAACTTCTTATCAATATAGATAAAAAAGAATTTATCAGCAGAAACATATTTTAAGCACCCACCAAATTAGCAGCATTTTGACTAAGGAGAAGCGCTTCCACAATAGTGGCAATACACTTGGGTGCAATCATTCTAGATATTATCAATATGTATAAAAGACTTTAAACCCACATACTGTTTGATCCATATAATAAACTTGCCAGTATTTTGATTAAGGAAATATTTAAATTACCTCATAAAACATGCAGGCATAAAATATTTATTAAATCATTGCTTTTCAAAATAAATTAGAGAGAATGGGACATATGTCAAAAAATAAAAATCAAATCTTACAGAAAGCCATTAAAATGATTATGTGGATGCTGCTCTGGAGTTACCGATATAAAAGAGCAGTTATTTTCTAAAGCTAAAAAAAGCACCATACCAAACCTGTATGGTATAAGTTAATACAATTTAAAAATAGAATAACAAGAAGATTAACTTGTAAAAGACTAGGTAAAGTATTTAAATGAAAAAAAAATTCAAAGAATCATCACAGAGCTTAATTTTAAAAAACAGTAAAGAGGGTGTGCCCTTGTGGATCAGGTGTTGTGTCTTTATCAAAGATAAGGCAACATCAAATTTGGATATCTATCAAAAAACAAAACTTAAATCTTTAGTTTTCTTGAAACTCACATAAAATTAAAGGAACAAAAAAGAATAGACAAGATATAATAAAAAGATGTATATAGGAGTACCTACATCAGATAAAATAGAATTCTAAATAAAATATAAATTTATTTAGAATTCTAGATAGTATCAGTAATAGAAGTATTTATTCAATAAAAATTAACATATTTAGTCGTTAATCATCAGTGTCAATTTGCAGCATTATTATATTAACTAAAACATTTGGAGAATAGAAAGTTTGGAAAAATGTGATTGTTCTGATTTTCTACTACAAAGTGATCAGCACTAACAAACGTTAAAGGTGTTAGATGCTATTTGATTCAAGAGTCTTTCTCTGGCTGACTCTCTTCTTTGATGCCTCATGTTTCTGCATAGGATAGTCAGTATCCTGTCAAGTTCATGTTTCAAGGTGGGAGTAGGCAGTAGTGATGATTCTCTTTTAACAAATCCAGGTGGGATCCTTAAACTCAAAGAAAGAAACTCACATGAAGAAAGACATAGTCTGGCTAATCCAGGAAAGGTCAGAGAGCTGGGGTAGAGTTAGCTCTACTGGAAGCACATTGTCAATGGGGAGGTTCCTCAAAAATTAAAAATAAAATGGTCATGCAATACAATAATTCTATTTTTGGTGTGATATACAAGAGTTTTTAAATCAGGAGTTCAAAGAGATATAGACATGCTCATGTTCTTTGCAGGATTATTCACAATAACCAGGAAACAGAAATAACCTAAGTATTCACTAAAAGATTAATGATAAAGAAAATATGCTATATGCATGTAATAGAATATTATCAAACTTAACAAAAGAATAAAATCCCACCATATGCAATACCATAGGTGAGCCCTGTAGGCATTTCCTAAGTCAAATTAACTAGTCATAGCAGAACAATTACTACAAGATTCCACATAGATGAGGAATCTAAAATAGTCAAACTCGTAGAAACTGAGTTAGAGTGGTAGTTGCTAGTGGGTGGGGGAGGGGAAACAGGGAATTGGTGTTCAATGGGTATGAATTTCAGTTATATAAGACGAATAATTTCTAGAGTTCTGCTATACGAGATTGTGCATTAAAAGTTATGAAGATTGATATCATACTGTGTTCTTATCACAAAAATCAAAGTAAAAAAAATATGAAAATGAAGAATGAGAAATTAAATATATTATACACATAATCAAGTTTACTATAATGTATACCTTAAACCTAGCTAATGTTATAATGTGATATTCCTTAAATGAATTATTTTTAAAAAGTTGAAGAAAAACAAACAGCAAAAACAACAAAAAGTACATTTGAATTTGTTTATTTGCCAGATTTGCAAAGGTTAAAAGTAAGTCAATGGATATCTCTTAATTTACACAATGATAACAGAATCAGTTGTAGCTGCTCTATTCATATATCCTCTCCTTCCAGGACTCAAATTGAAAAAGAGCCTCTATTTGAGACATATCATTTTTGTTTAAAGGAAAAGGGAGCCAAAGAGCTTCAAGATAACTCTAAAAGCTCCAGCTCGCACAGTTTATGCTGACTCTCTAACATGCCATTGATCAAAACAGGCTATAAGATTCGTCACATAGTCTAAGAATATGTTTCTTTGCAATGAAGTCACATGACAGTGAACAGGAATGTACAATCAATACCCTTCCAGGGATGAGGACACATTAATTCTAACACTTTAATTTGAATTTAACTTTTTATTAGATTTTTAATTTTTTTGAAAAATGCTACACTCTGCTACTACCTAAACCTCCTATGTTGGATTTCTTAATATAACTAATTCTTTGATTAATAAAATACAAAAATGTAAATATAATAAAGTTTTGCTTTTAGAATTTAGAGCCACCACTGTCACTATCTTTAAATCTATTTTATCTCAATAATTTAACTGCCTGTTTTTTTCTACCATCTTGTCTTTTTCCTAGTGTTCTGAATGCCTTGCAGTTTAAAAAATTATTAATTTTCCATATGTGAAATTCAAGTAATAAAACAGTAAAAAACTGATATATATAGCTGAAAATTTTCAAATAACTAAAACGTTATTTATGAACACAAAAAATACAAGGACAATTAGCAAGAGGGAACCTAATTTACTATACACATAGAGTGAATATGTGCTAGCATACAGAGAAAAATACCAGAACTAGAAAGGTAACTGTGAATCTCTTTCGTTAAGGAATTATTAAAATAGTCATTAAGATCAACTACTCCTCTTCAGTGTTTGAAGACTCAAAATATCTACACACATATATGCACACAATATCTCCCCCTTCAGAGTCCTGAGCATTTTTCACACTCATATACAGGATACAAGTTGCTATGGTGATATGCTTATCTCCATGGCAATGGACTATTACATCTATGCATGTGTCCATTGTCTCTTAATAAACAAATTAGAGACTTGAAACTCCAAGATTCAAATCTTCATAGGCAGCACAGAACAAACTCACAAAATCTTCACCCAAGGAACGCTTTAAGTGTTCTTAAACAATACAACAAAGAGACTGGACAAAACAAATAGGTTTAGAAAATTAATAAAGATGAAACTACAAAAAGTACAGGTTATTGGAAAAGAAAAACTTGCAAACTGCCGCACTCTTCAGTAATGACAGCTCTCTCACAACACACATGATGTAACTAGTTTGTAGAAGTCTCTATACTCTGTATAGTGGAACTAAGCCCTCACAGAAAATTAGGTTCAGGATTTTTTTCCCCCAGAAAACTATCGTAATTTATATGTCTGCATAGCCTCTGGGGGAAAAAAATCATTTCTACTTATATAATGAAAGTTATAAACATTAACCAGAAATATGAATAAATTGAAGACCTCTGACCCACAAAAAATGACAAGACTTTTACTTTAATCCATTATCAAGTCAATGTAAAAACTGACATTTTAACATAAAATGCATTCTTACCTGTCAACTACAACAACAATAAACAAAACAACATTGCCATTGGGTTCTGGCCAATTATGAAGCACAAAATAAAAGCACTGCTTTGAGAGGGACAAAGGTCTACTTTATTCAATAATTTAACATTTTAGGTTTAAAAATTGTATTTGTTCTAATATTCAACCTATTTTTAAACAATTGTATATTCTTCTTAAAGGAGACTTAATTTTAGTACACAAATTATAGTTATTTTAGTATTCTGCAGCCCTTATAAAGATAGATTTATTTTGTAAACTTGTTATATAAATCAGAATAAAGTCAGTAGGAACAATAAATAAGTATAAAAACAAATTAATATACTGAATATAAATGTCAAAATATTTTTCTAAATAATACAAGGCATGAAACAGCATAAATACAGAAAATAGTTTCATAACGAGATTAATATGATAATTTCAAAGATCGTTTATACAAATTAAAATAACTATCTATTACAGATATCAATAGAGAAAGAAAATGAAAACTAAATATCCTTAAATTCAAACATAAGAAAGTGACACCATTTTGACAAGTATTAAAAAGCAAAGGAGTAAAAACACAGATCTACATTATCCATTTATTAACATCATGGCATTGTCTTTTTAGATATTCATTTAACCATTCCCTTTACTTATTTAACCATGTCTTACTGATGAATGCTTTTATAATTGTTTAATATTGAATTAAAATGAGATAAACAGAGATTCTAGAACAATATTTCTTCCTATGCTTTGATGAGTTTACTATTTGAATGTTGATTCTTTTTTTAACTCTAGGAGGATTTTTAATAGTGCTAGTATTTTTCTATTAAATAAATCAATTTATCTTTGTTCAAAAATTTACAATATCTACATATCTCTCTCTATGTATATCTATACTTATAGACATATGTATATATATGTATATATGTGTATGTGTGTATATATATACATATATATATATATATATATGCAGTTGGTTTTATCTATAACAGAATACTTCAAGAATGGGACCAGGCAATCCACTCATCTGCTGTTTTGTTGCTATGGATGGGATATTAATGAAAAAACAAAACTCTCTAGCAGTGACAGATCTGTGAGAGATGATATTTATCTCTTTACATTATTCATACATTCTAAGTAAGTAAAGGATTAGGTTAAAGCTTGATACTAAGAAAGTCATTTGCTAAAATATGGCATGGCTCTAATATTAAAAACATATTTGAAGTTATCTTCATAAGACAAAGGACAAAGTGAAAAACTTATGGTTTTATCTTTTCTGTGACCATGTTTAAATGCTTTTTCTCCTCACTAGACCATGGACATATATCTTAATGTTCACTAGCATACATCAAAAACTTTAATTACCTGCATTTTACCTGCTAGATAATGAAAATATCCATTACACTTTTCCCCATCCATAACCATACACATATATACTGGTAGTCTATTTCATACAAATATATTTCAAGATTGAAAGAAGTATCATTAAAGTAATTCTGGGAAGAAAAATAGGACAGAATGCCCATTATTCATCAATGTGTATATTATACTGCCAAATTCAGAGAAGGAATTCAAAATTTCTTTTCCAAGTAAATTTATTAAATAATTTTACATTTTACAAATTCCTAATGGTATAAATTAGAACATTTTAACTTTGAATCTCTATTTCCTAAATAATTGATAATTCACTAAACTTTTCTAATTAAAAAACTCAAATTTTCTGTGTTTTATTACACGTAAACATCACAAAAAACCTACCTATTTAACTAATTCCAGTCATCCCGTGCTCCTTTGGTGGCTTTTAAAAACTCTGTGGCTCACAGGACATAATGTAAAGATGTTGGAAATGATACACAACCCACCCTCCTACATGGGTAAGAAAAAGGGGAAAAAATTCAAAGAACAATTTCCAATAAGAGCAATGGTAGGAAAATAGAAAATATAAAACTTGGAGTATCTCAAATAGACCCTCCATAGATTTAATAGGAAAAAAATAAAAGAAATAATGGCTTATATCAACTTTGAAAGTATTGTCATAAATTCTGTCCTAAATATGTTCCTTGTCACTCAGTTAACTACAAAAGTGAGAACTGTTGAGATATTTTTGCGGTGATTATTATGTTTATTTATGTAATCATTTGTTAATTTTTCTCCATATCACTTTAACCATATATCATTAATTTTGGTATGTTGTATTTTCACTAGCATTATTTTCTGTATAATTTGCAATCTTATTTTTTTGTCTACTCAACAGTTACATATGGAAAATATATAACTTCAAGACTTCCCTTTTTGTGTTATCAGTATCTAGATTTGTTCAGAGACAGTGTTCTATATTATTCCTACTTTGAATAATTGATTGCATAAATATTTGAATAATTGTATATATTGACAGAGAGGACTGTAAAGAATATGCATTAAAATGTTATGAGTTCTTGAAAAGAAAACAGTTCCCAATGTGTCCTTTTGCTCATACAAAACAACATGAACACATTCTCTATTTCATTGTTATTTGAGGGGGTTATTTGATTAGAAAGAGCTGAAAGATATAATTTTAATTTCTCCACTTCTGCTTTGTTTTATGACAATTATTTTTGTTCATCCTGTTTTCTGTGCTTTGTGTATTTTATTTTAAATGATAGGTTCTGCTTACTCTCATTCTTACTTTCTTTGTTCCTACTTCCTCTTCTTCCCTCAGGTTCCTGTTTATATTAACTGATATGAAATAGCTTTGATCTAATTTTATAAATTTATATCCTCCTTCTAAATATTGCCTTTGTTCCTTATCTTTCACAATATGGGATTGTGTTTTCTTACAAAGTTGTGGGAATGTGTGAGTGTGAGTGTGTGTATGTGTGCCTGTGCCTGTGCCTTAATGCCTTCAGTAATTTGGAAACTTTATGGGGAGTTTCAGTTACATGAACAATTTCATTTAAAATGTTGTATACTACATGCGACTCTCTCTTTTCACTTTAGCAAATACAGCAACAGCTATGATCCCTTGTGTAATCTTCTCTTGTCCAGGTTAAGCAGCCTCTTCACTGGTCATCTATATTCACAGTTACCATTTCTCTCCTTTTCCTATTCTCAGCACAGCAGCTGCAGTGATCCCTTGAAAATGCTGCTTCCGTGTTCAAAGTCACTCAGTAATAAAAGTTCTCTTTTAATCCCTTAGGCTTTATTTTTACTCACAAGTGATTCTTTTCTAATTCAATCCCAACAACACAATCTCCTTCACTGTGGCCTTTGTCAGCTTTCAGAAAAAATCTGTTTCCAAGTTGTCCTTAATTCACAGTGAGAAAGACACCCAGAGTCCCTCTGAACTATGTCGAGAAGTGGTTTTGCCAGAAAACAAATGTGGAAAATATCTATATTCAAAAATATCATATATATGTATATAAATACAGACACACACTCATACACACACATATATATTTACTCCAAAGACCGTTATCAGAGTAACAGAACCCTTTCTCCTGGTGTAATATCAAATGGGGGTAACTAAAACACAATTTCGATGCTAACCACACACCCAGGGTTAGTGTCTGACTAATATAATGTATTTGGGTTTTTATATATCCCAGCAGGTTTGATAACTCACTAGAATAACTCACAGAACAGACTAAAAGTACAATACTTAAGATTATAGTATTATCATCGAGGGTACACATATGGCAAAATCTGGAAGAACTCCAGTTTTTGTGCCGTCTCCCTGTGGAGCCAGGGTATGTGGTCCCTGTGGCACATCACTATTTACCAACCATATGAATGTTCACTAACCATGAAGCTCACTAGCTTCAGCATCCTAAGTTTTTATTGGATCTGCATGACAGAGGCATGATTCATTAAACAATCAGCCACATGATTAAACTGGCTCTGGAGCCCTCCTCCCTTGCCTGGAGGACTGGTAGTTGAAAGTGTCAGCCTTCTAATCACATGCTGGATATATCTGAATAGTTCTTATCCAGAAACTAAACTAGGGCCCAGCATGAGTCACCTCATTAGCAAATCAAAGAAACTCTTTTCACTCTGGAAATTCCTATGGTTTTTGCAGCTCCAGCTCCCTACCAAAACCCGGGGACAAATCTAAAGTCTGTTCTGTACCACTTCCCAACACTTACACTCTGTGTCCTTGCCCCATGAATGTCAAGTCACTTCATATTTGCATTCATGACAGTCTCAGAGAATCCTGATTTAGAGATGTCTTGACTTCTTACGAATACATTCTGATTTCCCGAACCCTGTCTACCAACAACTTCATTAGCTAGAAATAGTCACTTTCCAATAAAAGGACTTCTGAACTCTTTGGGATCAGATGCCATGTACATATTTTCAATCCAAAGCCACAGTCACCTCTAACATTACTAATATCAGTGGAATTTTTAATCAGTCAATTATATTTGTTCATTCCTACCATATTACAAATTACGAACAGCAAGTTCATTCATTTTTCACTCTCGACCAGGATACTCATCAGCTTTAGGGTCTGAAATATGATAGAAAGAACACTAAGTATAACTGAACTTGTGAATACAGAAGTCTGTTGATCATACACCAATCAGTATCATGGAAATCAGCATCAGCCAACTTACTTCTCTTAGAGAAGACAGATGGGAAATATGGCATATTCCTCTATGTTTAGAACCTTATTGCAAAGTCACCATGGTAACCTATAAAAGGACAGCAAAAAAGGTTTTTGATGTTATCTTTTAGGAATTTTTCTTATTCAGTGAAATTCTAAATAAGCCATGTTAGTTTTAAAAATCCTAAAATAACTAGACTGTGTATAATAAATAGGAAAACCAGCAAGCCTTTGGTGTGGTCATCTGTACCCTTATCCACCTGATGGCTCTAGCAGATCATAGGCAAGCTTATTCCCAGAACTGAATGGCAATATCCTCAAGTTATTTGCAGGACTGAAAAGAATTATATAAAATCCATTTGACAAATATATGGACTTTGATAAAATAACCTGCTTATAGAAATACTGTCAAATAACTAGTAGAGAAAGAGGATAAGTTTAATTTTTCTGGATTATGAATTCCATTCTAAATCCATAAAATATGAAACCTTTTAATTAATCATAGACAAGTGTAATATCAGGTCTCTGAATTCTTAGATTATTAATATTTTTAAATCCACTGATTCCTCAAAATTCTCTACTAAGTATACTTAAAACTTTAACAGAGTAGGCAAAGGAACACAAATCTCTCAGTGAGGTTCAATGTTTCCCAAAAGGAAGAGAAAAATCTCTTTAAATTTTATATTGCTTTAAAGTCTTCAGATCTTTTTTATTTTTACGGAATCTATGATAATGTGTTCTGTTTTACTATTTTTAAAAAGGTATCTTAAATGGCTCACCATAGAACAAATTGATGTTCCTTAACAATGTGCTTTCCCTGTGGTTTCACCCACCTCATATACACAATGTCACATACACCTAAGGAATACTGCTACTTACTTGTTAGAAGTAAATTAAAGGTCCATTTCCAATACAAAAATCATTTGTCATGATGAGTGTTTATTCCTTGAATAAGGCAAGTCTCATAATAGGCCAATGTCTCCTAATAATAATATTTCAGTTTTACTTTAAAAGAAACAACAGTAGTGAGTAGGTTAATTTGACAGAAACAATTCAGTTAGATTATCTGGATCTGTTTGAGGAAACTTTTATTCTCAATTTTCAAGGTTTATGCTTTTAATAGTGACTTCTGAAAGTAAGACAACAGACTGACTAAAACATAAAAGACTCAGTGGTTACCTGTGGTGCTTGGTTTCAGGATATTCAGATACTTCTTGGTTTTCACCATATCTAACAAGAATAATTTCAAATGTAATGCAAAAGAATTAGAAGAAATTGGTCACCCAGAAATCTCTGAGTGTGGAAATTATATTGCTAACAAAATCATGGAAAAATCAGATAGAGGGACCAGGAGCTATTTGACGCATGCCTTCCCACCTCTCCCACCAAAAAAAAAACCAGAAAAGCTTTAAAGGTAGCAGAAAGCATACTAGAAACCCAAAGGAGCTAAAGAACTAGAATCACTTATTAGAAGAAAGATTTAACATAGATGGAAATATAACTGAGGAAAGGAAAATAACCAATCAAAAGAGTGCAGAGAAATTTGATTTGAATATTTTAGTTTAGGAGTGTGCTGGAGAAGGTGGAAAATTTTGCAGGGGAATTTACAGTGAGACTGTGCAGACTGAATATGCAGGAGAAAGCACAGGAAATTATGCAGGGAAAGTATGAAGGGGGATTCCCCAGGGATGTGTCCAAAGGAAATATTCACAGGGTTACGCTGACTTCCAGAGAGAATTTATAAAGCAGAAAATAGGGAAGTCTGAGAGAAAAGATTGCACAAAAGCTTGCCGAGGAAGTCTACATTCAGAATAATATTGAAAGACATTCTCTGAACAGAGAAACTGATTTTTAAGAAATGATTGGGAATTTCTCCCTTGATGTCAAGAGAATTACACAACAATCACTGCAGGCAATATGCCTTGAATGATCACTATATGGTGAGCACTATGCTAAGGACTTGGCCTGATATTTATCCTCTAATCTTCACAGAAAATCTAAATTTCCTGAAATCTTTGCTTATTTCCTAGAAGAGGCCATTGATCAGTTTGAGTCTTAAAGCTTACTTGCATGACCCCTTTCGCAAGACCATATTTGTGAAAGCAGAAAGTAGTCCAAAGAAAGAGTATTTTCTGAAATCCATTATTCTATCTTTTAGTATAAAAAAGGGGCAGCCCTGGCTAAGGTGAACACAAAACATTCCTTAGTGGGTAGGAGGGTCCTCTCCAGACTCAAAAGATGTGGAAAAAGCTTAAGCTTTTGGGTTCCACTAGATTATGGGAGGGAAAAGGGGACAGGTAGATTGAGAGGACTAGCCACTTGTAAATTAAGCTTACAAACTTGCTCAGAGGATGAGCATAGGGGCAGGAGCAGATATGAGTAGCAATTCAGTCAACTTAAGAGTTCTGAAGACCGGCAAACTTTCAGGCTGCTGGTGGTGTAACCAAAGACTGTGAATTTCCTCAAAGCATAGGATAACTGTGGAGCAGCATTTAAAAAAAAAAGTCAAAAGCCAACAAACAACAAACACCAGCTAGATGTGTAAACAAGAAGCCAGTCTGGATCCCTGTGTTCTGGGAGTTGTGAGAAACTCACAATTGTCATGTGACCAGAAATAGAACTATGGGTTGAGACAACAGCTACGAAGGTTTAAAGGAAAGGTGTGTGCGTGAGGTGTAAAAACTTCTGATTCCAGATTTAAACAGCCAGAATGGAGGGCTCTAGAAGTTGCTGCCAGAATGTCATATTTCCAAAAACTTCAGCTAGCATTACATCTTATCCCCAGGCACTACCAGTTAAGGAGAAGCCTAAACCAGGCACCAAAGGGCAGTTCCAACAAGTTTACAAAGGTCACCTAATTAATACAATAACTCAAGGCTTCCTCTCTTGATTAAGTTATAAGCTCTTTCTCTCTCTCAACATTTAGTCAAAGACTTGAGGAGGCAGCAGAGGAAAGAAGACTGTAAAAAGATAAAATTCTATCCAGAAGTGACTTCATATTTACAGGAAGAGATTGATCACATCAAAATGTAACCAAGCACATCTCCTAGCAACCACCATCCTACCCCAATATCCAGGTGTAAGTAAATTCTCTAGGTAGTGTGACCCTAGAGTGTAGGGATTTGGTTGGTTTTAAAAGGAATTATTACTTGAAGATTTTAATGATCCTACCCATGAAAGTATTTTGGCTATCTCTTTTTCTTTAAAATGGTTTTGATAATTATTTTTAAATCTCTGATTCCTAATTTTGAATCAATTTTAGTATTTGAGTCAATTTTTATATTATATAGCTTTTTTGAAACGGTCATCTAAGTTTGGTCTTAACTATAGTTTTTCCTTCTCATTCATCTTGCTCATTTACCTTTGTAAATTTTAAAATTTTTATTCTTGAGCTGAAGACATAATTTACTTTACTTGCTTTTTAATATAAAGTTTATATTATTTAAATAGGCTTTCTTGTAAAATATGAAACATGATTTTGGTAAATATTGCCAGTGTAGAGAAATACTACTCTAGAGTTGCAGCAAATTAAGTCAAATAAAGAACTCAGATTTAATTTCGAAAGTGGACATTGGTTGATTACTTCTGACATTAATCACATGCCTACTCCCTTCCTTTCATGACAATGTCAAAAATTTTGCACCCATGTAGTTTTAAATTAGAGCTGATACAGGGAATGCTACATAAGAATTTCAGGGCCTTCTGGAAGGTGCTAATTCCTCCCTGGAAAATATAAGAGATTTGTCAGAAATACAAGGATAATATAGATCATCATTTTTCAAAAAATCAGAGTATTTTTAGAGATTCCTTAATCAGATCTCATGTGTTTGTTCCATTATATCTAATCGAATTACAGCAAATTCACTAAAGCTTAAAAATTTTCATCCCCATCCAAAATAAACTTTCCAAATATATTTTCATTGTCTACTTGATCATATACCAAAGCTGAGGCAAAGATTCAAAGTACTAATGATAGATTTCTATATAATTTCTTCATTTTTGGAAGTGAAGACTTGAAATCAGACATAACAGCCACCGTGGGTAGATATCTCAGTCTGACTAATTATAATTTTGCCACTGTTCATATGAATTTCTTTAGGACTTACACTTTGGAAATAGTTTGCATCCAAAGAATAGATCTTAACAGATCATTTGCTATTTTTTTTTTTACTATATCTTTGGAATATATTCAATATTTTGTTATTTATGTTAATAGTTTTGTGACCAGAAACTTTCTGCTTTTCAGTGTTCATTGGAGTAGACTAAATTTATCTAGAACTTGACTCTTTCCTGCAGCAGACATTGTACCCTCACTGGAATAGCATTAGATTTTAAAGAACCACTTTATTTAGAAATCTGTCTCCAGCAAGTACAGCTGGGTTTTAGAAAAAGATTATCATTTTAATTTGTAAAATTATTCACAGCCAGACTAGCCTGTGTGATAACATCTCTGTGATTCTAGATTCAGTAAAAATATCTTAGAAATCGCATCCACATATACCTTGTAATTATTTTTTTTACTAAAAATCAAAGCAGTGCTTCCCTCTGTCCCTCAATTTGTTCAGTACTATCATGCCCTGATGAAATTTTTTGAAGTCTTCTCTATTGTGTGGATGCTAACTTTTACTTATTTGAAATAATGATACAAATGTTTCCCATTTAATTGACATTTAAATAAGATCGTCACCAGAAAGGGAAATTAAATAAATGGGTGCAAATCATGATGTCGATTATGTACACAACCATCCTTTTTCCCAGGAGTGTCACCATTTAAATTAAGCAAGACAATTCAGTACAGCCTTAGGTTATTTTATGTCCATATATGTCTACACAACCTGAGAAGTGGCGCTAAAATAAACATTTCTCAAGTAAAACTACCATCTGCTTTTATTGCTCTTCGATTTTCAGTAAAGCCTCTAAGATTTAACTATAAAAACAGACCCACTGATGACTTCTCTGGATGTAAGAATAGGATCATAAACATAATGAAAATACTCCCATTTTATATCCTTTCCCCTATGTCCTAAACAATAAAACAATAACAAAATAGCTAAATGCTTATAAATTCCCTCCTTTATAATAGCTACGAATCTGTTTTTAACATGTATTTGACCCTGGAAAATCAGTAGGAACTGTCTTCTGATGTTGACACTGCATAACAAAGCACTTTCTTTTGGAAACAGCAACATACAAATACCTTGGTGGTTCATTGAATCTTAATCTTTATTTCAGGAAATGCTATCAATAATTGGTCTTTCTTATTTGATATATGACTTTTTTTTCTCCTTTTATTTCCTTCTCCAATTAAAGTCAAAAGATTTGAATATCATTTGTACTATAATACTTTCATCTACAACTATGGATAAAATTCAGTTTGTCATCATTTTCTTATAATCGCTTGTAGTAGTTTTTTTTATTGCTTCATAGAATTACTACCAACTTAAAACAACACTCATGGTATCACACAGTTTTCAAGGGTCTGGATATGGATTAACTGGATCTTTGCTGATGGTCTCACTATGTTGAAATCACAGTGTCCTCCACGACTAAAATCTTATCTTAGACTGAAGGTTTACTCTAAGCTTGCAAGGCATGAGTCAGCCAGTGGCAGGGAAGCAGGGGAAGGGAACAGAGGCAGTCTCCAATCGAAAGGCAGTAGAGCATGAAAAGGCACCAATATGAAGTCCTCCAATCTAGCTTAAAAGGGGGATCACTAGGGGACCAATCAAAACTCTTGTCCTACCTCAGGATGCCCCTGGGCAGGGATAAGGGTTAACAGACTCCTTAAAAACTTCAGCCCAAAGCTCTTTGTGGCCTGTTCCTCTTGGAATATGGCTTGCCCTTATCCCATCTTTTAAAGAGTTTACTGTCATTAAATCTCACTTGCTTTTGCTTACTACTAAGTGTACTACCTTCTTTGTTGCTGGAGTGTGCGAGTCTGACAAAATCCTCTCTCAGACTCTCAAGAATCCTGAAGCAAGACCTCAAGACCCTCTGCTAACGTATTAAGTGGTAACCATAAAGGACTGCAAAAGAACCTGGATATTGGGCTTTTCTTGCAGCCTACTCTGACATATTTCACAAAAATAGGTCAGTTGGGAGAGCTAGGAGACACCCCAGTTCCTATTATTCATTACTTGGTAAGTAAGGAGAAACCAACCGTCATCTGATCTGGATGACCCAGTGAGCGGCAGCTCATTGGAACGGCAGTGTTCAGGGTTCAAAATCTGCCCTCTTGCCAGTTTTTGTCACAAGGCTACCAAGTCCCTCCTAAATGATGAAGACAAACCCACCTCTACTTGACTCTGTAACTCATTCCCATCATGATCACTTCTCTCCCTGACTCCAGACCTTTATTTCAATGTGGTTCTTCAATGACTTTGGGGTGGAAAAATCTATACTAGCTCCTGTTACTCATACCACATGTTTCACACCGTTTCCCCATCCTGTTTGTGTTATCTGTTCCTTTAAGAGGCCTCACTACTTTATGAACATGTTACAGGACCCAAACAAATCAGATTTGTTGTCTCCTGGCCATATTTGTTAAGCATTTGACCTCCCGCCTCTCCCTGCAATTATTTGGTTGAGGCAAGGATCAGATGCTAGAATTTAAATTTGGAAATATTGATAGATTCATTAAATTAAGATTGTGTGCATTTAAAGTAATAATTCCCAGCCTTCAATTTATGGTAATGAGAGTGTTATCACAGGAACTGACAAAAAGTGCCCATTGGGATTCACTTTGGGATGACAATCGGATGAAGACTAAAGGACATCCATCCACGACGGTTCATTTTTCAGCTATCACCTTTGCAAAAAGGTCAGGGGCAAAAGGCACAGAGGCATGGGCGTCCCTCAGATTTCTGGCAAGAAGAACCTACACCAGTCTCTTATGGTCAGTGGGTCGAGGGAGACATCCCAGAATCTTGTGGGAAAATAAATTGGTGCTGTCACAGGTTCGTTCAGTCTGCCCCTCTCTTCTGGGTAGGAATAAGAAGTCAATTCTGGCCTACACCCCTGTGGAATACATCCTGAAAAACTGGGCTAAATTTGACCCTGAAACTCTAAAGAGGAAAGGATTGATTTTTTTTTTTTTTTTTTTTTGTACTACTACATGGCCTCAATATAAGTTGAGAGTTTAGAATAGTGGCCAGTAAAGGGCACCCTTAATTACAATACATTCTCCAATCAGATCGTTTTTATCAAAAAAAAAAGGAAAATGGGGAGAAGTTCCATATGTTCAGGTTTTCTTTGTACTATGTGACAACTCCACCCTTAAGGGAAAATGTCGAGTAGATCCCACTTTAATGGCAGTGATAAAGGACCTCATGCTATCCTATGAGAAAACGAAAGACACTCTAAAATCAGAGAACCCACCAACCTTGACTCCTGTCTCTTAAACTCTCTATTCCACCTAGGGCCAAGGCCTCCCTATATTTCCCCTCCTCGCATATGCTCCTTGCAGGAGACCTTTGCAACCGAAAATGGACAAGTGGGGATTGCTTGCATATATGTACCTTTCTCCATGAAAGACAGCAAGCAGTTTAAGACTAATCTGGGAAAGTATTCAGATGACCCATGTAGAAAACCTCCAACATTCAACACAAATATTTGATCTCACATGGAAAGATATAAACCTTATTTTAAATAAGACCTTGAATACCACTGAGAGAGTGGCCACCCTTGCTTGATACAGCCAAAAGGCATGGACACCAGATGCACATTACTCAGCCTACTCCACCAGAGGGAGGAAATGCAGTCCCCAGTACTGATCCAAACTGGAACCACAATAATAAAAGACGTAAGTGGTTCTGCAACTATTAAGCCACCTGCCCAGTAGCGAGACTTTGGACTAGATGAAGCCTCTTAATTTTACCAAGTTAGCCACCGTTGAACAGGGGCCTAATGAAAATTCCATAGCCTTCCTGGAATACCTCAGTGAGACCCTACTCAAGTGTACCCTCTTGGATCCAGAGTCATAGGAAGACAGTTTGATTCTTAAGGGTAAGTCCGCCCTAGACATTAGAAGAAAATTATAAAAGCCAGTCTTGGGCCCTGGAACACCCTTTGATGAACTGTTAAAGTTCACTACTTTGGTCTATTACAACAGGGACCAGGAGGAGGAATAGAGATCCCAGAGAAAGGAAAGGTAACAACAGGCCCACTTAGTGGCTGCTATCAGGGGATCCATGAATTCAAGGCCAGATGACCAAAGGTACTCACTCAGGAGAAACTGTCACCTTTGTCACTGACCTGGACACTGGAAGGACAAATGCCCCTTTAGGAATCAGCCTCCAACACACCAATGTTTTCTATAAGAAATCTGGACATTGGAAGCAAAACTTCCCTGAGGACCAAAAGATCCAAGAGATGATGGTTCACCAGTTGACCATGATGGACACTGAATGATACGGCACAGAGGAATAGTGTTCTGCACCAGAACACCCAGGTCCCGTTATAGTCAACATGACAGGAAGACTACACAAATCCTTTTGCCAGGCAGGCCCATAAATGGCAGGGTCAATGCCTTACTAGGTCAGAGCCTGATCAATCCCCAATCTTTGCAATATAACGGGCTCTACAGATAACTCAGCCCTTCAGTATAAACCGAAATGAAGATCCTTATACTACGAAAAGTATGAGGAAGCTGTGGATCACCCGCTAGTTGATCCTCTACTGGCAGCTACCCTCACAGAACCTATTCAGATTCAGTGGGCATTGAAATGGCATATAGAAGGACTCTAGGCCCTCAAATTTCTTTGATCACAACCTCCAACACAGAGCTTCCCCTTACTGGAATTTATTGGATCTGCAGGTCCCAAGCTTTCCTTATCCTACAGCCAGGATGGAAAGCGAATTGCTACTTGAGGTTCATCTGCCCTGTTATTGTATCACCTGATAATGCCTCTCTCTCATTCCCCATAAGGCCACTGGAAAGTTCCACAAATGGGCTAACCTTTCATTCCATTCCTGCTCTTTTTCAGACTTTTTGGGGAGTAGGAAGAGCAGCTACAGAAAGAACAAACCTTGGTCTTTAGCAAAAATTTTTCCAAGACAATGCTGTCTCTCTTAAGAAAACAGGAGAAACTCTTAAGATTCTTCAAGATCAGATAGATTCCTTAGCAGGGGTAACTTTAAAAAGTAAGCAAGCTCTAGATCTCTACAGCAGCTGACAGAGGAATTTGACAGAGGAAGAATGTTGCTTTTATGTCAGTCAGTCAGGTGACATACAGGAAAATGACCAGTCCATCCTGGAGGCCACTTCTGTCTCTCAGAGGACAACTCTATGAGGTGGATGGTCTTCTTGGCTTCTTTTGCTCATACTACCCATTGTCCCTCCTTTAATATTACTAGGCATCGGTCCTTGCTTTGGTACAAATTCCTTAACATATTGGTGAAATGGGCCTCTTCCAGATTTCAAACTCTTAACTCATAATGGTAGTCTAACAATACTAGTCCTTGCCAGCAAAAGAAAAAAAATTTCATTGAGGATCTGGACATTTCCCTCCCTGTACCCTGACAGACAGGAAGGAGAAGATACTTAGACCTACTACACCTGCTTTTCAGCAGGAAGTAGCTACTCAGAAGAAATGATATCCCCCTTACCTAGATAATTCTAGGTGCCAAACATCATTGAGTCCTAGGTGTCAGAATGAGTAGATAAGCAATGTGGGAAGGGAACAAAGGCAGTCTTCCAATCAAAAGGCAGCAGACCATGATATGGTGCAAATCAGAAATCCTCCAATCGGTTTAAAATGGGAACTGCTAATGAAGCAATGAAAACACTGGTCCCACCTCAGGATGCCCCTCAGTTGGGGATATGGGCCACCAAGGACTGTTGCCCTCTTGGAATATGGCTCATCCTTATCCTGTTTCTTAAAGGGTGTACTCTCTTCAATAAATCTCACTTGTTTTTGCTTACTATGGGCTGTGTTACCTTTGTTCCTGGAGTGGTGAAATCGCTCAGTCTCACATGAACCCTGAATCAAGACCACAAGATCCTTGCAGTAATAAACTCATTAGAGTTTTTGAAAGAATATATTTCCTTACAACTGCAGGGCTCAAACATTAAGCTTCTAGAGGCTGCCTGCCATTCCCTGATAGCTGGACCTCTTCAAATAATAGCAACTTGCTTCCTTTTAGGACAGCAGGACATCTCTCATTGACACCTTAGAAGCCATTTTTAAAGAACTTATCTGGTAAATTGTTTATCATGTCCATTCAAAATGGCAGGATATCATCATTTTTATAGCTGAGTTGTATAGTCCATTGTTCATAGATAGATACTCCACAAGTTCTAAAGGCACTCATCTGCTAATGGTACTCTGTGTTTCAAACCCTTGGCTATTGTGAATAATGTTGTAATGAACATAGGAGTGCATCTATCTCTTTGAATTAAGATTTCTGAATGTTTAAATACCCAGAAGTGGAATAAACGTGTAATATGGCAATTCTGTTCTTAATTTTTTTCAGGAACCTCCACGTTATTTTCTATAATGGCTGTACCAGTTTACACATTCCTACCAATAGTGTACCAGGAAACCCTTTTTTCCCCATCCTTTCCAATACTTACTTCTTGTATTTCTGATAATAGGCATTCTCACAGGTGTGAGATCCTATTTCTTGCTGCTTTGAGGTAAGATTTTAGCATCCCTTTTTGTGTATTTATTTGTCATCTTTTTTTTTTTTTTTTGAGAAGTATCTGTTGAAATCCTTTCTGTTTTTTAAGCCAGGTTATAAATCAACAAGGGGCTAATATCGGATACATATAAAAACTCCTAAATCTCAATTTTTTAACAGCCTTCATGCTTTTATAGTTTGCTTTTCAAGTGATTTTCTTGTTATAATTACTAATTTTTTTCTATCTTAGTGAGTTCCATAAATAATATTTTAGTTCAAAACCAAGGTTAACTTTCCCTGGAACAGCTGCATGTGCACCAGCATGCCAAAATAAAATGATGGCATTTCTGCCCATTAAGCTTCTTTATGTGTATATTCCCAGGCTCTTATTAGTACTACTTCTTAAATACTGTTTTAGGTGGAACTTTTCATATCATTACACAATCCTCTATTCCCTCTCCATAGCACTGATTGATTTTGAGGTGAGTGACATGATTAGACTCACGGAGGCATAATGAGACTTACACTACTTGCACAGAGAGGCATGCTGTATAACTAATACATTCGAACTTGCATGGCTGGAAACCTAGAACTGGTAGAGAATGGAGTATGAAATAGGAGGATGAAGGCAACAAAAAGGAAGGCAGTGTCACACTGGAAACTTGTTTCTATAGAGCCATTCCTGAATCAGGTCTTAACCTTGGATTTTTCTATTATAGAGGACACTAAATTCTCTTTTATTGGTATTGAGTTGTGTTTTCCCTTTTATAACAGAAAGGTTCCTACATACCACATTGCTGCTACAAAACCAATGTTGCAGCTTCCATTAGAGTATATTACTAAGGATCTAAATCTGGCCTTGAGAATCAGGGAGAGAAGTTATCTCCAACTAGTAACATCTAACCCGAGATAGGAAAGGTGTATAAAAATGAGTCAGGTCAAAGGGAAGGAACAGATGCAGATAATACATTTCCAAAAACAATGAAGAACTGGCAAGAAGGGTCTTTTCAACAATTAGAGAACTAATAGAAGAATTAGATATAAATAAGAGAAGAAATCTGATGAGATTGGAAAGGAAGAAGGGACTTTATAGGTTATATACTGACCTAACTAACTTATTAATTAAAAAGTAGGTAATATAAATAAAATAGGTAGTATATTCAAATAGTGCAGTGAGTGCTATTTAGCAACTCTTCCAAAATTCTAAGGAGACACTTTTACAATCATTGTTTCTTTTAAAAAGTTTTCTTTGAGACTAGGAAAGTTAGAAATTAAATTATTTTGTTATTTATTCGTATTAAAATGCACATTTACTTTTTATTTATTTTATATATTTATATTCATTTATTTTATTTTTTATTTACATAATTATTATCATCATATGTATGAGATTTATAAAGGACATCCCAGAGTGAATTCGAGTAGGAAAAGATACCTAAAAATTTTGCACTTAATAAAGAGGTCAGAATTTGACAGTATGTGACTGAATAGTCATGTGAAAAAATTCAGTAAAATCTGGAGAGGTAAGCAGGATATAATGTACAAGACATCTGACCAAAACCTCTGATTTTTCAAGACAAGAGAATGATAATTTGGTATTAACAGGCTTAATTTCTATAAAAATAATATAGTTTTCCAAGAGTATTTACTTAATTAAGTCAGTGAGAATATTAGCAGCTTTTAATTTCTAAAAAGATAATAAAGGAACCCGTGAGAAAGAAATCACATACATACAAATTTCTAATCTGTCACTCTTACAATTCAAGGTTTTGCATTTTCAGAGAGAGTTCATATGTATTATCTTATTTTATCTCAGAAAAACTCCTGAGGAAACATATCATTAATCTCATTCTAGAGATGAGGACAATAAAGTTCAGAGAAGTGAAGAAATATCTTTTCAATTGTGTCAAGGGCCAGCAGAGACTAGGATAAATTCAGCTCATTCAACACAAAACATATTGAGCATCTATCATAAGCCAGATGAAGTAGAAATATATGATGGTTATAGATGGGATTAAAAAGCAAGCAGTTATTTCCTTCCAGGTGTTGTAGCTTCTTATCTGTTAGGATTTGGAAAAGCACTGTCGCCTGCAACCTAAAGTGGTCTCACTGATGAGTGCTTGGACACTCAGGCACTGTGCCCAATACTCCCTGGCCATTTTCTGCTCACAGTACATTTGGAGGGCACATCTTGATTATTTACAAACCACAGCCTACACCAGAACTAATAATGAGCACTCTAGACCCATTGTTATTAACACTAGTCTGTAGCACATAATGTTGGGGACAGTTGATTCTAAACAGACTAATCGCCAGGAAATGCACTTTTAAAGATTGTTTCTATTCCCAGAGCTTCTTATTCAGGAAATACAGTCCGATAATCTGTATAAAAGTCTGCAATGAAATATGAAATACAGTCCAATAATCTGAAACTTTAGCCAACTCTGTAAAAACATTGATACAGATATTTCACAGAAATTATACTATAAAATAAAATACTCTCCTGGAAGCCTTTTTTTTTTTCCTCACTTTGCTTTAGAGAAGCTAAAGACTCTCATTTGAAAATACATTGGCTGCTAGAATATAAAACTGTGCTAAGGGTCTTTTAGTGACCTGCCATTGATCTAATACATATATTTGTGTTTTTAATTAAAATATATAAGCATATTAAATGGGATATTTTATCAGCCATTCAAGCCTGAAATCAGCTAACCTTTGTTCCTCTAATAGTATTCTAATAATATTGGTTTTTATTATGTGGTAGCAGTTTCCATCACAAATAACTTTTTCTGGATATGCGCAGAAACTCTATGCAATAAAAAAAAATTGAACAGAAATATCACAACTTCATCAGATAAAATAGCCGTCTTCAAACAAGATCACTTTAGTCTCAACAAAATCTCATCAGATTCTCTGAGGTTATCTTTAGATTTTGAGTGGATATATTTCATTAAAACTTAAAATCAAACAAAAATGATACCACAAACCTGAAACTTTGATGACGCCAGGCTGCTGTGTATTTCACAACAGCGTCTGTGTCTAAAATGACTGCTTACGTAAGTAAGAGACATAATTTAACCGCATTCAGTAAATTGTACAGAATTTCTACTTATTTATTGTTGTATGAAAGGGCAGTGATTTACCAGGAAGCTTTCAGTGTAAATTCTATGAGCCAGAACACAATCGAAATACTAGTATTAAATCTTTTTTGTGTGTACTGCTGGCACAAATTTTGATGACACATTTAAAAGCTAATGCTTAAATGTGAATTTAGAAGTTAAAAATCCATATGTGAAAAAAATACAATAAAGCGTTTTAAGAAAACAGGTAAAACTAAAATAGTCCCATTCAATTTTATTATGTTTCAGGGCTTAAATGACTTTTGATTGAGTGCCACATATTTACAGAATACGACAGGTATTTATAAAACTTGGTCATTCTATCTTTGACAGGGCCACTTCACTATTTCTCTCTATATTCCCATTTGCTTTTATTTGTTTAGCTTTACTTTGTAAAACATTTCAGTTGGCGTAAGTCACCAAAAATGTCAGATTAGAAATACAAATAATAATCTGCTTTTTTCTCCTAAGCAGTCTTCTCATTGCTTTGACACACTTCAGTAGTTCAAAGTCTTGAATTCTCAGATAAATTGAATGCAGTAATCAATAATATCGAAGTAAAACCATAATTTAAATCAAATTCAATTTAATCATTTTTTCCTCCTTATAAGGTTAAGATTTAAAATAGAAAAAGAAAAGATACAAAGGAGGAATTTGCATTTTGATGAGTAGTGGGATATTATAGAACTCTTTCCTCAATCATTATCATTATCTATTCCAATTTTCATTAATTATTGTATTGTTATCAACATGTTAGTTACAAAGGAGCCAGTAAGTCTTCCATGTTTGTGAGCACAGGGGATAAAAAAATGTTCAAAGATCTGCAACCTCTTAGAATTCACTTTCTAAAGAAATTAATATAATAACTGTATCATCACATCTAGAACTAGTTCTACCAAATCATCTAAAGAACTCATTCTACAAAGAAATAGGAAAAGCTTGCATATTGAAAAGTGGTATATTCTTATTAAATAGGGATTGTTAAATTCATGATCTGAGTGTTGACTCTCATTTCCTGATTTGGAAATGCTCTTATTGTCTTTGTTTTGTTGATGGCTACTTATCTAATATGGGCTCCCCAGGAAGCAGACACAGAGAAATTATCCAGCAGGAGGTTTACTAGGGGAATTTTCTTGGGAGCAACACTTTTGCAATGGAAAACTAGAGAAGGAAGTAAAGTTAGATTAGGGGAAAAACTGAGCTAAGAAGTTCCTTCACTGAAAGCCTCCTTAGCCAATATGACTAAAAGATAAAGCAAGAAAGCTCCTTGAGCATTTTCCTGAGTTGCATCAGTAAGGGCATATCTTCATACCCACTTCCTCTCAGGTTGCTGACACCCAGGAAACAGATGACCTTGGATAAAGGCAACTGTCTTCAGTCTAATTCCTTATATATCTGAGAGATGACAGTTTTCTGTAGAAAAATTAGAAATCACTGTAGGACTCGCTATCATAATAATATGTATCAAAAGAGATAACAGCTGATAATATACAGAGGGTCAGCCCATGAGCATATACATTCATACATTGACTCCTGTTAGGAAGGCAGAGTTAATATTGAGTGTTGGTAGAATGTATGTATATCAAGAAATCAAATAACTACTGTATTGATTTTGTGCAACATTTACAGTCTTGTAAGAAAAACATGTATACTTGCACAAAAAACAATTGTGCAATGTTGATTTTTTCATATGCATTAAATATTCTTTATTTCCATTTAAAATAAACATTGCATAATATAAAAATGAATGACTGATTAAAATTGTGTATTCCTTGTAATTTTGACCCCCAGTCTATAACTTTCATGCCTCTCAGAGGGCAAGCAATTGTTCTAATGGTTAAAGTTTCCTGATAATGGGCTAAAGTTATAATTCAAAGATAGTAAAAATTGCATTTAAATTCTGATTTCTCAACTTTTTCCTATAAAATACCATAAAGAAAAAGTCAAATAGGGGTCAAAATATGTAAAAAGCATTTAGAAGCTTTGATGAAATTACTTCAATTTGATACTTTCATTTCTTATTAAATGAAGAAATATATATTATTAATCACATCTTCATTTTATCACTAACAAGGGGCAGAAAATGTATTCCCAAAAGTAAACCAACTTCCATACTGCTAAGAGAGTCCTAGATGTTGGATTGTGGCATTTCTAAGCTAATTTATTAATCCTATTTGGTAAACTGGAATAGCAGAGAAATCATGTAGGGAAAATACAAGAATAGCATAGGAAAACAGAACATATTTCAGAGAAGATGATCATAGTCGCCTTAACTTAGAGACAAAATATGAATATGCAATAAATAGAGATTTTATAAAGTTAAGATCTGACAAATACAAAAATACTATTATTAATTTAGTGAGATCAACACTAAGAACTGTTATTCAATTCAAACTTCCTGTGTGTGTATACTGATACTTGGACAATAATATTTAGTTTCTTTGTGCTGTTTCACAGCAATAGAGCATCACACATCCAAACTGAATTTAAGACTAAAACTGATCTGATAATACAATTTAGATTCAATATTCATTTGAAGATATTTCTGATACTGGTTGTTTTAGTATAAATTTAAAGTCATTTTCACACCTATTAGTTCTCCCTGTTTCTAATCAAGTAAAGAAAAGTTTTCTCTTCTTTTAAATTAAGCATAGTCAATTGCTCAACGCCAGTTGCATTTGTAGCAATAGAGAAGAGAAGTGAATTTGTTTTGTTTTTAATAAACTTAAACCGATGACTAACACCATTAAAATCACACGTAGCTTTATTTCTCTGTATAGATTTACGGTTGATTCTCCTTGTCTAATTTTAATGACAAAGTCATATTTATTTCCTCTGAATACTACACTCAGTTCCAAATGACTTAGAGAACTACAAAATCTGAAATTAACATGCTTTAATCACTTGAGTAAGATATAAAACCCATAAAAGCAATTTATAGCTCCTACTACTATAATATTTTTTCACTTGCTGCATTTCCACTTTAACAAATCATGACTTCATAAATTAGAAAATGGATAGGTGAACCCCAGTCTTCATGTACTTAGTAGTCCATTAATTATTTTTATATTTTACACACTACCTCCCTTTCAAACTTTATGAACAATTATTCAAAACATCAGGTACAAAGTGTCTGCCTCTGGGAAATGTGTGCATTAATACATTACTTAAACAGAAAGTAAGAGCAACAGTGATGCATGATGTATTAGCGCGTCAATGGACAACCAGAGTAATGATAGTTGTTTATATAGTACACTGAATTGTTTCAAATAAAATGGTTCATGAATTAAAGAAAACAGAGTAAGGAATTGATTATTTCACTAAAGAACTAGAATTAATTTTGAAAAAAGAGAAACTGACGTTATAGAAATAAACTATAATATTAAATTTAAGAACTCAGTAGATGTGTTTCACAACCAACTGAACTGAACATTAGTGAGAAAAGTTTTTGTGAAACAAAATATAATGTTGTAGGATATATTCAAATTGAGTCATAAGGAAAATAAAGCAAAATAAAAATATTAACTAATAAGTGTTATACATGTGTCACTTTTAAATATAAAGGTTATATATCATCATTAATCAACATATTTTTATATCAAGATAATTTAAACTGACATATAAGGTAATATTACTTCAATAAAATTTTTTTAAAGTATATATGACACCATATAAATTATGTCACTTTTACATATAAAATTTTGTACGTGTATGCATATAAATGGCATATCAGGAGGAGAAAGGAGAGAGAATTGAACAGAGACATATTTGAAAAGAAAAAGGCTAAGATTTTTTTGAGATTGATGAAACACATCAAATATGACAAGGCCCAAGTAGGATAGATAAGTTTTTCAAAATCACGAGGCACTTTATAGAAAAACTACTGAAAACTACAGATAAGGAAAATTTTAGTGTAACTATAGAAAAAATAAAGGAAATATATTTAATTGTATAACATTAAGAATGTTACTTGGTTTTGCAGACAAAATGAACAAAAATCAATCACTGCAAAGAAATAAAATGTGAAATAACCAAGTATTTTTAATGGAACAACTAACGTGTTGACTCTTATAAAGACTCATTAAGGATAAAGAAAGGTATAATTAACTGATAATAAGAATTATATAGGCAATATTACTCTAAATTTAAGAACATTGCAATAAAACATACAAATTGATTGAAAATGAAATAAAAAATCTTGTCTTATAATTAATTTTAAATATTGACTATCTAAAAAATTTCCACAAATAAATCTTTAAATCAAATATAACTCATGACTCTTCCCAAATATTTAATGAGTAATCTCTCTCACACATATTTTCCATGAAGTGGAAAAAGAGGAAGCATTTCCCCACTCTACTATGTGTGAAACCATGTTATCAGCAGTTTTAAAAGACACTAAGGAATATATATATGCAATCTTGATGATCAACATAGATACAAAATATTTAGCAGAAGTTAGCAATAATAATAATAATAACAAAGAAATACAAGCATCACAGCAAAATTAGATTTCATCCAAAGAATATAGCAGTGAACATTTCAAAATTTACCAGTAAATTTTCCAAATTCTCATAAAAGAAAAAAATATATATACTTCAGTGTTGGAAAACTGAGTAGATTGTATATAATTAATGTTCATTTGTAAGGAAACGTTTCTTAGCAAAGAAAAGAATGACTATTACTGAAGCTGAAAGCGTTATGTAATCCCAACAATCAAATCTGTGCAACAAACAATACATTTAATTGAATTCGTGAAAGAAGAAAAGCTTTTCTCTGAAAACTGGAATGAGGCAAAGTTCAGTTAACTACTTCTAGCTATATTTTATTGAAATTTTTAGGAAAGTAATAATGAAAGAAAAAAAATAAGACCTACAAGAATGAAATAGAGAAAATAAAACTTAAGGAAATATAGAAGAATCTACAGAAAGCCTTTAAAAAGTGAATTAGGAAGATTGTTATATTTAGAGCCAGTACATAAAAAATTGTTGCTGTATACCAGAAACAAATAAATAGAATACAAAATTATAAAAATGATACTATTTTTCAATAGCTTCAAAAATAATTACATTACAAATAATATACATAATGAAATATATAAAATAGTTTAACACTAATTATGGAGAAGACCAGAGACCATATATTTCACACTTATTTTATGACAGAGTGGTACTGAAAGGCAACGGGTAAAGTGGTGGTTAAATAACAAAAATGGGTTAATTTGATTTCCATATGGAAGATAATAATTCTGACCCATATCTCACACCAAATATAAAAATTAATTAAACATTTTAATGATAAGTATAAATGAGAGCTCACATAAGTTTTATTTAAAATAACAAAGGATAATATCTCCATGCACTTGGAAGAGCAGTCATATTTAACAGGGTCATAAAAAGCACTAAGATAAATAGAAAACGTACTTAGAACACTATAGTATTACTTTTTGCATGCAAGATCCAGCAACTGATAGTAAAATTCTAAGTGAAAACACTTAATCTTGCATAATCTTATAGTGGCCTCTTCCCAAACAGTTATTAAATACAAATGGAAAAATAGTAACTTTACCAAGAAGACAATCAGCAGAAACTACCTCAACAGTTTGTGTTTTTCCTTTTCTTTCCTGACTCACATTTTTGAAGGGTACTAGTAAATTATTTTGTATAATGCCATTTAGGTTCATTTGTTTTCTCATCATGAAATTGTTGCATGATTTTTTTAAGAATACTACAGAAAGGTTTTATCGGTTTTGTTTTCTTTTTTGGGCACCTGATTGTAATATTTTTTACTGACATAAATCTGCATCATCTGTTCTAGGTGGTTTCCGCTGACTGACTTTACAGTAAAGTTCTTTCCAAATAAAACGTTTTATAAAATGGTCATTTGTATTTCATTGAAAGTAAAGATAACAATAAAAGAATAAAAAGCAAAACAGACTTGAAAGCATATATACAATATATGTATCTGACCAGGGTTCATAGGCATGTGATATTAAAAATTTCAACAAAACAAAAATAAAAATAAAGACAATCCAGTAAAAACACACAAAAATTTCAAGTCACTTTACAATATAGCATATTTGAATGACCAATGAATATGTTAAAAATTGTTCAGCAACACTGAATTACAAGAAATTAAAAATTAAATTTAAATTAAAACTACAATGATGTAGCACTATTCATCTAATAAAATCATTGTTTTAAATTTTAAAAAGCAAGCAAAACTGATAATATCAAGTATTGTCAAATAAACGAAGGAAATGAAATAAATATTTTGGTGGCAATATGAACTAGTTTAAACACGACCAAATTCTTTAGCCATTTCTTTTAGTTTAGTGTGCTTCAGCCTTAAGTCCAAGCAATTTAATTTCTAAGCAATCAAAATACACATTAATAATAAAATGAAAGCGGTATAATATATATACGTGTATGTATGTGCGTTGTTCACAACTTCCCGAGTTCCCCAAGTGAAACTCAGAACCGAACCCAGTGCAGAGAGCAAAGAGGCGGACTACTCAATATTGGCAGACAGTGTTTGTAATAATCAAGGGGACTTACAATTGGCTTTGTCTTCCATTGCTGCTGCAAAACAAGTAGATCTCTGCACCTTCCTGCCAGAATCTTAAAGTTTATAGAAAAGACTTAACTTCGTTCAGGTGGTCTCCAGATAACTCTCTCAAGGTTGCAGTCCTTGAAATGCCTCTAGGGCGAGAAACATGCGCAGAAAGTACGTTCCAAGAACCGAGGCAGGTTTGAGGAGCTCGCTCTCACTCATTCAAGCTGAGCGCCAGCTGGAACTGTGAACTAGTGGTCACGTCCTCTCCGTGACCTCCTTCAACATAATGTATATTTGCACGTTATATATTAACACGAAAAAAATGTGGCAAGAGCAGCATTGTTGAGATATGTAACAACAACGTCTCTGAATTTCAGAAGCATGCGATTGAACCAAAAGATCTTAGCACAAAATAGTTACATTAGATAAATACAAAACTAAGTAACATTACTTTGGTTCCAGGAATAGGAGTAGTGGTTACCAGAGGCAAAAAAGTATGTAGTAACAAGAGGGGGAGACGTGGTGTTTTTTTGAAACTATCAGCGTTTGATTTCTTCATCATGCTGATGGTGACATTGGGTGTATACTTCGTGAAAATTCAAAATAGTTTTATATGAACGATACTCAGAAAGTTTATGGAAGTGTCAAACAGTTTTAAATGACTAAATTGTGTTTAGCCACTATTTCTTCAAATATATTTTCAGTTCTATCTTCTTTTTCTGCTCCTTGTGAAACGCTGGTGACACAAAAGTAACCAGCAGAAATACTTTAACTTTTTAAACAAACCTTTATTTTATGATCAGTAAAAATCATATTTGAAAAATATTTATATAACATAGTAAATATAAGTTAACCTTTAGGGAAGTGATCATCGTACATATACTTCAAAAGGAGAACAGTGGTGAAAAGGCATGTACCTACCTCAAATTTATTCTCACAGCTATATGTATTACTTTTGAAGTAGGGAAATGTTTTACTAGATTAAACAAATTGAGTTTAATTCCATTTATTTGAAAATTTAAATTGAATATATGTGAAAAAAACGTTTTTATTAACTTTGAATTTTCTAAGCTGGTCATGTCATAGAGTAGTTTTTGCTATTATTTTGTTTAATTGCTTACTGAAAATTGACTATATTCCTTTTATCTTATTAGCCATTTTCCTAAGGAAAGTAGTAATAGAACATGTAAATTGAGGCTCTATTTCCTAAGGGTTTTATGCTCTGCTTCAGTTAATTACAATTTTCAGGATTTTAAATGTGAATTTATTAGAAAAATGCTCTATGATTGGGTTTACATAATATACAAAGATTTCTATTTCCAGAAAGAAAATCAGTTAGATGGTAACTGGTAAATGCCTTTCCTGTGGAATCTTCAGACCTATCAAAACCAGGAATTGATTAGACATTGAGAGCTATCAAAGAGTTAAATAATTGCACTTACACAGCCTTGTCATTGACAGTTTTAGTGGCTTGTTTGCTCAAAACTATCATCAGCATAACATTTTTGTTTGTTTCCCAGTTTCAAATCAAATCAACTTTGTTTCTTTAAGGTTTGGATAATAGCTACCTCATCTTTAGTAATAGTTAAATATTGGATTCATTTGCTCACAGAGATATCTCTAATTTACAGAATGGCGTTATTTTTATCCATTTTAATTATAACTAAAGATTTTAGATGTTTTTTATAACCACCATGTTAGTCCCATCTTTTATCTGCTCCTTCTGGAACTCTGGTAACACAAAGCTAGGTCTTTCATATTGTTCCACATATCCGTACTTTGACACTTCTACTTATTTTATCCCATTTATTTTCCACTTAGTAGTTATTTAATTCTTCATATTCCTTTTAAGATAATGGCTTGTTTTCTTATTTACCAATAATAGTATTTTTTCCATTAGCTTTTGACATACATTATTAATGTATCATTTGAACTGGATTCCTTCTTTAAAGTTTTATTATTTCAGAATTTCCTCTTCAATGTTCTCATATCATGGTGAAAATCCATTTTTCCCCTAAATTTGCCACTATAAGGTGACAGAAATCATGCCTATCTTCTTCTCTAGCCCAAGTATCTAAGAAAGAATCTGATATATAATTGGCATCAATAAAAAATAAGTTAAATCAATAAATTAATTAGCAAATTGAAGAATAAAGGAATGCAGAGATAAATATACATAGCTCATCATCAACCAGTAAAACAGTCTCTGAGGGCATGGCAGTGGACCAATCTTTCCATGATAGTGGATTTTAGATATTTCTAACTGGAGAAAAAAAAAAAAAAAAAAAGAAAAAATATGTAATAAATACTGTGGTAGCTAATTAATGCTCATCATTTATTTCAATCAACTGACTTATGAAAGATTTTTATATCTTCCTTTTTTTTCAGATTAGACATTTAAGTCTTGAAGATACTGAGATGTATAAGTAATGGATGAATCCTTTATGCCAATCAGCCCTTATATAACCAACTCATGCCTGCTGTCCAGTGATGATTCCACTCAAGGAAATCCTTTAGAAAGTTGTCAGGTCATCTCTATATTTAGAGATCTCTGTCCTGTCAGAGAATTATTATTATTATTATCTTCAACCTTTTAATCACCATATAATACATCACAATGTGCTTTTAACTTGAAAATAATAATAATAAATGAAGATCACCCAAATAATAAGCAGAGGCTCTTTTTTTTTCAAAACTCACTACACTAAGGCACTAAGGGCTAATCATCCTCTGCTAATTACATCTTGCAGAGACTTAAGTATGCTCTGATTGGAGATTGTTGGTATGAGGATTCTATAGTGGACTAGGTAGAAGTAGGGCAGCATATGTGATAGGTTAAGAGTGTATATTTAACATTCTCAGTTGATCCTCAATTGGAAGCAGTACAGAAATAAGGAAATCAAATTTAATCATTTTGAGACAATTTCTATAGGGATTATAGTTTGGGTTTCTAAACTGGTAGAAACAGACAATCGGTTGATTTCCTAAGTTGATGTGAATAGACCTCTGTTTTCAGTATTGTCTGGCCACTGTTCATATGCATATCCATTCTCTAGTTATACATCAGGAAAAGCAGATGATCAGTAAGAGCAATTAGAACATATTACTAGAGTTTTTAACTAATGTGAAAAATGGAGTGAAGAATATTAAACATCCAGCAGGACTATCTAAAAATATGCATGACTGTAATGACCAAAGAGTATGACAAGTGTTTGACCCTATATTGTAAAGTATATCAATAATAATAATTGCCCCCAGGGGGGTATTTAAAAGTCTCATAGTAATGAAAATTACAAAATTTATAAAGTGAACAACCAGGAAGAAAGCAAATTCTATTTTAAGCAGATACATGAACAAAACCATGGCCTGATGAACTAACATCTACATATTGGAACTTGTGTTAATAGAATATGAATAATCTAGTATCACAGTTGTCTCAGAAGTAGGTGACTAACATAGTAATGCTATGTTTTTGAGGTGAGACAATTAGGGGTGGCACAAGTGATCAGGGGTTAAAAATAAATAACAGCAATCCAGGGATGCCCTGGTAGAATAGTGGTTAGATCCACCACCTCCAGTTAACTGTAATCCACATACATCCCAAGGGCCAGAGCTCATGTTCCAGGGCTGGGGGGAACAACCAAGATGAACAACTAAATGAAAATAAATAAAAATTATTTCTTTCTCCTCTCTCTCTCTCTGCCTGCTTACCTACTCACCTTCACTCCTGCCTGAAGCTTTCTTTTAAACAAAGAAAAACCCCAGTAATCCAGGAGGTGCTTGAAGAAAGTGACTTCTGATCAGTGACAGTAGTTTGCATTAAATCCCAGTAGGTGAGAGGTAGAAGCTGCTGAAATCTTGCTGTCATATTTGGATTGGAAACAGACAGAGGCCAGCCTCTGGGTTGAAAAATCAGTGGTGGCTTAGCTTTGGCAAGCTCTAGCAGATCTCATAAGGGTAAAGCAGGGTGATAAAATTGTGGTTGAAAACCTAGAGAAGCAACTTTCAACAATAGTGATGATTTTTCTGCCTAAAACTGAAGCATTTCCTAGTTCTATGATTGCTCAAAGGTTTTAGAGGCTTTCAGGGTTTCCACAACTTCTATCAATTTTTTTGGCAATATTAACTCACGTAACATCTCAGTGCAATTTTCTCAAAACTGACCAATCAAAGTTTAGCTGCCAGATAACCTCTTTAGAGATCTGTTAGAAAAATGTATTCATGGCATATTCTGGTGTCTTCGTAGTTAAGTTCACTGCCTCTGGCTATGCCCGCTTACATCCCCAGAACTCAGGTTTGCTACCTAGAGCAAGGGGAACAGCCAAGATGAACGACTAAGTAAAACAAATATATACTTCCTCCTCTCTCTTCCTGACTGTTTGCCTGCTTACTTTCATTTCTGCCTGTACCTTTACTTAAAAAAAAAAAGAAGTGTATTCAGAGTATTTCAGTGTGGTGTCAACTTTGGTTATGTGGCCAGGATATCTGGATCCAATGTGGACGAATATTAATGAGTGTATAAGAAAATGAGTAAGAATATGTCAAATTAACATTATCCACAATATCTAGAGTTATTGATAGAGTTATGACTCTGAGAAACACCAGTAGTCTTGGGTACTAAGTATTTAAAAGTATGAGAATTCAATTCGATGCTTCAATTCGTTGAGAAACAACTATGTGGAAAACAGTGCTAACCATTGAGAACATGATGTTGAAAAAGAAAAAGCTTATTTCCTGAGAGAACAAAACAACCCAAAAGGAGTACTATTATATTTATTTTAAGTTTTAATTAATTTTATTGAAGGAACATTTGCAGTCTAACATTAGGTTTAAGGTGCGCACCATTACATTACATCTGTATATAATACATTCATCAACACCTTTTCACTTCTTCCTTCACCATACAGCTGTTTCAGTATAAAACAATTCAGATTATATATAGAAAAATTAAAAGTTAATTAAAAACATAAGAAACATAACCTAGCTATACAAATTATACATACTGCAATTTAATTCTATAAATTGATTATCACTGCACATATATTTAGAACATATATTTGCATCAGTATATATTCACCTTTGAAACAGTGCAATGTGTGTGTGCTTGAGTGTATCTATTGTTATGGGCAATTTTTCAGATCTAAACAAAATGGAAATTCAATATTTTAAATGTTTCAATTGTTTTTAAGAAAGCAAATTTAATAAATATTAAAATACCGTAATATTACAGACAAAATGATTTAAGAAAGAAAGAAAACCTTAACAAAGAGAAAAGCTAAAATTAAATTTCAAACAGAAAAAGCCAATGAGCTGGCATCATAACAAAAAGATAATCAAACAAAATTTCAAAAAACTTAACCTGAAAATAAAAGTAAAGGGAAAGCATGAATAAACCTGAAAAATCAAATAAAGTATGATAGAAAGCTCCAGTGGATATTTGCTAACACATTTAACAATTTTATGAAATACATATCCAAAATTAACTCAAATTTTATTTTGAAAGTTCTAATGAAAAAATGTCTTTGGAATAAACTGTAAGCTTGTGGGTGCATTCAGATGATTTTATGATTAAGCAGTAATATCATAAAACAGATACTATCTATGTTAATGTATTTTGCTGCATAGAGCAAAGAAATGTCTCCATTTGTTTTACAAGTTGAGTAACCTTGATATCAAAACCTAGTAAATACACTATTTTTATTGTTTTATTATTTTTTTGTATACATTTGTATATGTTTTCTAGGATATTTTATTCTTGCCTTAGTCTCTGTGCATTTCTCACCATACCTACCACCAGAGTTCTAGTGTCCTTTGTGACCATCTTATTAACTCCTTCCTTCCCTTGTTTGCCCTACCCTCTCACCCCCATGGTAGACAATCTTTTGTCCTTTGAATTTTACTGAGATATTTTTGTTTGTTTGTTTTGTCTCTTTTTATTCCACATATCAGTTACAGCATCTTGTACTTCTCTCATTCAATTCAGCATATACCTAAAGAATACAAAAACACTAATCAAAAAAAAAAAAAATCTGAACCCCTATCATCATAACAGCACAATTCACAATAGCCAAGACATGAAAGGTGAATTGCTTCCGTATCATGGGCATTTCTACATCTCAATTATTATTTCATACTACTACTAAACTCTTACACTCATTAATCCTTCAGTTCCTTGGGTGGCTACACAAGATCTGACAAACTTATCAAATGTTTAAGAATTTTTATGTATACCTATCCTAAATATTTTACATTCCTTTTATTCATAAATGATATTGAAAAAGTGGTAATAATTTATGTGAAAAGAACTATCTGTTATAAAATCTGCTTTGGTTAGCAACTAACCATTTGCTTTTGAGTGAGTTAATGTTTCTCTGCTTCCTGGTAAAATAACTGTAGTATACCATCTCTATGATTCCATGAGTTCACAGAGCATCCACAATTACTACTAGCTCCATTATTTATATGAGTGAAAGGTGTGGGCATCATCAAGGGAAACAAACAGGAAAATCATGGTTAATATAAGCATTGCATATAATAGAGACTGGCTATATGCAGAGGACAAAATTCTTTCCAGGCTGTTTTTGTCAGCATGGAATTTTAAGGTAGTAATCCCATAAACTCTATAATTCTAAACAAGTGTTGTGTGCATAATGTGGAACTTCTTTTCCTTAAGTCTAGAAATGATATTTTCTATAAATTCCTGATTTCCAAAAGGACTTTGAGAGTAGAATGGCCTATTTTATAGTTACTTCTTTTGCATTAAACCACAACTGAATGAATATATATCAATCTTCATAAAAACAGTAAATAGCAATTGTTTCCATATCTTTCCCCAGAGGATAACACAGAAAATAGGCTACACTGTCCAACAATCAGCAAATCATAACTATGTTCTACATTTTTATCTTTCTTTGGGGATCTGATGAACTTTAAGTTTTTATGACATGATATTATTTCTTAATAAATCAAATCTTTGGAAGATTTTGAAAGCCATTGTTAATAGCTGTTTAGTGGTAAAACTGTTGCACAGCACAAGATTGAAATCAAAACTAATTTGATGCAGTAACTTCACCACTGATTAATGAAACATAGCATAATTTTCCATTGAATTAAATACACTGAAAGACTTATGATTTTTGAGGTCATTTATTATAGCTAGTGTTAACACATAACAGGTAGAATTTGCATTCATACACGTCTTATATACAAAATGCGCATACGCAAAATGCATTTAGGCATACAGACATGCATGTTTATATATAGGAAGAAGAATAGTTATTATTTATTTCTGAGTGATTTGATCACAACCAAAGAATCATAGAGATATTTATTTTTTTGGTTTATTTCAGTGAAATTTAACAAAAAGTTTATGTAAATGTTTTATAGCTACGTATTTATATAAAAATCAGTAGTTTAAAATTATGAAAATTATTTGTATTATAGATTAGAATAAATTGTTCCTACATATCAATGTAAAAATTGCATTTGTTTATTATTAAATATTAAATTAAATTAGTTTAGAATGGTATAATAGGATTGTTTTTACTAGAAAGGTACTCTTGGTTTTCTGAGTACCAAGCTCTGACCATAGAGTTAACAATAATTCTTTCAGCTGACCCTCCTCAGAAGGTATCATGAGAGCAAAGAATGGTGTGCATATCAGGTGCTGAGTAAGAAAAAATAAATTAATTGTCACTATGGAGAAGGGACCAAAATTATAGGTTCTACAAAAGGTCCTACTTCAATGTGATCACGCTGAAGAAGACAGACCTGTGGAGAATGTATAAGATCATATGAGTGAGCTTTACAAAATTCTGCTATGGGTATTCTTATTGAACAAACATGGACAAGCGCAGAAGACAGTATACAGGAGAACTGAATGTCCAGAGTCTTTCCTGATTGAAAGTGGAATTCCTTTCAGAACAAAGTATTCTCTCTGGGGTCCTGGGATAATCCAAAGTAGCAGGAAAACCCTGTTTGACTAAGACTGAACTACTTGCTCTTTCTATGCATGTATGGTTTGAGATACATTTAATTTGATTTAGACAAGGTCCATATAATTTAAATAACACAACTGTGGAGAATCCCATGCCTATTGCACTAGAAGATGGAATTATGACAGAATTTTTCCTCAATTTATCAAGCTTTTATATCGTTCGAAAATTTGGTAGTAAAATTGCTGTAATTTACTACCCACTTTTGTCTGGTGACATATGCAGTATTCGCTACCTTCACTCCACCTGTAATATAGGAAACTGTTTTACTGAGGTTCAGAGTATTCTGGTTTTCTTTTGCTGCCTAACCAAATCACCCCAAACTTGTGGCTTGAAGAAACAACAGGCATTTTATTCTCTCCACAAAATTCTATGATCCAGGAATTCAGACAACTCACCCAGGTGGTTACAGCTTGGATCTCTCAACCAAATGCTGCTTACAGAGAGATCTACAACCATGGGCTATTAGCACCGTGGGACATGGGAAAGCAGCTCTTCTCTTCCAGCAGTCTTCTGTGATTCTTCAATGAATCTACGGAGGTGGGTTAATTTGAGCTTCCTCACAACATGTCAGCATGACAGTGTGGTCAAACTGCTACATGGCAATTAAAGCTTTATGAGCAAATATTTAAGCAAAAAACAAAGAAACTGCATCAATTTTTTTGTTCTATTGCTTGGAACCATCACACAAAAAAATTGCCCATTTTCAAGGGAAGGGAATATAAATTCCCCTGCTTGATGAAAGGAGTGTAAAAGAACTTGTGGACATGTTTTAAAAGTGTCACAGAGAATACATGAAACACATAGAAAGCACTTTAAAACTGAAGGCTCTTCAAAACAAGCATTTCTCCCTTTTAGTGTGATATCAAGAAACAAAGTGAAAAGTCTAGAGGGACGATAACTTCTGAGTAATAAATCCAATTGGGTATTACCTTCTCTTACTAAATTAATAAAATAAAATAAAATATTTCCCAACAATAGCTCATGTTGCAGATATAACAAAGCATGACATGATCAAGTTTTGTCTTTGTTACCCAAAGTAATATATTAAAAATTCAATACATATGCTCTGAACTACAGGGTAATGTTTTTAAAAACTTTTAACATAAAAGGTCTCAAAGTACATGGTTCTTCTCTTCTTGCCATTGTCTATTCCCTTTTCTTCCACTTGTACATTTGATTTCCTACTTCTTTTCAGTCCCTAAAAGACACAGCATTGAAATCATGCTTTTGTATTCTCTGCCTTTGTGATTACGGCAGTTTAAGTTGGTACACAGCCACAATAAGTAATAGAATTTAATTTCACTATAAATTTTTAAATGGCAAAGGTGAAACACAGGAGGCCCCTTTTGTGGGAGAGCAATGTGGAGCAAATGAATGGTTTCTCCACAGTAAAAAATAACCCAGAAACGGGTATTTGTCATTTACTGTCAGAGGAGGACTTGTGAAGCATTCGGGCATAATTTACAAACTAGTTGGTTCCTACCCGTTGTGCAGTGACTACTCCCTTAGTCTCTGACAAATAGAATAGAACAATAACTTCAATGTGGCCTCTGTTATTCCCTTTCTTAACTAGCATGCATATCATTATCTGCACTGAAAAGACTTCTTGAGATTCTGCTGTAACAGTTTTTCTTATATAGAAAGTATATGACAGTCTTTTTTGTTGTTTTCTGTTTATAAGCTTTATAGTCTCCTGTTTACAATCTCTATGCATTATTTAATTTTAACCCATGATTCTTTATTCTTGAGAAGTGGGTTGCTAGGTTGAGAAGTGTCATTTATTTACTTAATGGGAGACACAAAAATCGTATTCATCAAATAAAGACATAGTTAAGACTACAGAGACAGAGAAAAAAAATGACACAAAATCATGTGGTAAAAATACAAAACATTTTTATTATTGTTATGGAAATTATTAAAAATATGTAAGTGTTGATAAAGAATAAGCATAGTATACCAGACTGAATAGAGTGTCAGAAACACATTTATTAAAAAGATGGACACCATCTCACATTTCATAGATAAAATCATAATTGCATTTACCATAAATATGATTTTCTCATAATTTTATAGTACAATATTAGGAATAAGAACAATTCCCAATTAATATTTAATTGGAATAGTGATTGGCTCGAGGGGACATGATCCCATTTTGAAGATGGAAAAATAAAGATCAGAAGTACAATTTATGATTAATGTCAATTTTAGTGTGTCTGTTGTGTTGAATTAGATCATTGAGGATGTCGTATCTGCACAAATCACTTAGCTTTTTCACTCTATGTGATCCTTACTGGCAATGGATAAAAGGAGAGAGGTACAACTATATACACCAGTATAAATAGAAAATTTGGGAACAGTATGAACAAAAAAGAAAAGCAAGAAATGTATTTTTAGCACATAGATTTAGAAACAGCTTCCCCTAACTTTTAAACAAGAACAAAAGTCCTGGAATCTGGCCCGGGTAGGGGTTATGAGTAATGGTAACTTTCCCTACTCAACAATAACAATTTCAGACAAAGACCGGGACAAGTAAAGGATAATAGCATTACAACATAAAGGTTTTCCACAAACACTTGTCACTCACCCAAAGACACAGAACTCATCAAAATGTAGAACTGGAGAATAGTTGGGGTCTATGACCTCTGGAATCTTGCTCATTTTGCTTTTTCATTCTTGCTTCTACATTAGAGCCATTCCAGCATGATAGCCACAGGATACAAAAATAGCAAAATGGTTAGATAATTCCTAAACACAATGTTTTTTAATATGCGCAAAAATACATGCACATGCACAGAGAGCTAGTCAGTTTTTAATTAAATCTTTCCATTTTTCCATTTAAGGGCTTATTTTACATTCCACAGTAAATATGTTTTGCATTTTGCAAACAGAAATACCATGGCTAGATTTACGTATCCCTTAACAAAACAGTCTTTCTTGGCCTGGGCTCAGTGTTTGTGCTTCTATCTTTGCATCAAAAGTATCTAGACTATACTGTTAGTGACAGTGACACAGAGTGAATGCTCAAAACATAAATAAATTTAAAAAATGATACATTGCCTAGCATTTATACTTATGCATTGAGGTCCATTAATTGTAAAGTGATTTACAAAAACAAATTGCCACCTTAGGCAGAATCTATGATGGGTGTATGGTCAGGTTTTGGTGTCAGGTGGCTCTTGCTGTAACTTTGTTTCTCTTCCTTTGTTAAATGATTGTAGTAGCATAAACACCCTAGATGAAATCGATTCAGTCTCTGTCCAGTCAAATTACCTAAGGAAGCATATTAATTCTCTGTTGCTGCAGGATAAATGATTTCAGAATTAACTATGTCAGTTTAAAATAACAAATGTTTATTTTCTCACACATTTTCTGAGGGGCAAGAATCCAAGAGGATCCTAGCTAGGTGATTTAAACCCAGGAAATTTCAGGAGGTTTCAGTCAAGAGGTTGCCATCAGGATATTTGACAGATGCTACAGGATTTGATTTCAATAGGGCTGAAAGCTTGAGGCCTCAGTTTCTTGCTCAGTACCTTACCACAGAGCTGTTGGCTTATTGTACTTCTACAAACGACTGCTTGAATGGCCTCCTGAAATGACAGCTGACAGGCAATTCAAGAAAAGTGTAGAGAAAGACATGATGTTTTTGATATGTTCATTTGTACATCATATTCTCTTTTGTCATATTCTATTTTAAAAGTGAGTCACTAAATAACACCTACATTTAAGGAGAATGGAATTATATTCCACTGTTTAAATAAAAGAATATCAAAATTCCATGGATGTATTTTTAAAACTTCACAACAGTATCACAAATCTTTACCAGTTGTGTATTAGATTGTATTATACATGCATGTCTATATGCTCATATATTATATTTAAGTGTTTTTCAAAGATCTCTTGCATTTTTGTGAAAGGTAGTTGAAACTCTAGTAAGTGTGAGATTCCACACCACTAAGAATGCCAAGCATACTAAAAAAAAAAGAGGAAAATGTTGACTCAGAGGGAAAGAACAAGGCGAGGCTTGGCGCTAAGACAGAGGAGAGGGTAGCATCCATTTTAATGGACATAATAATAAATGCACAAGAAATTACACGTATTAGCATACCCCTTTCTACTCCAACCTCATGTCCTGGCAACTGGATTTTTCATGAAAATTCGTGGTCATGACCTATACATCAAACTCTCCACATCATCCACACACCAGAAGGAAGTGACAACATTACAATGCTTTTTTTTCATAGATTATCAACTACTAACTGTATTTCTCTATAATATGCTTTGTCCTTGTACCAGTATTTCACAGACTGATTGCATATGTCAGCATAGCATCCACATTCATTGTGAGCTGCAAGACAGCCAACAACTATTATAAATAAAACAGACCATCTATCTGCAAACTATTTAAAATACACAGTTGATTGGATGAAACTTAAGTTTGAAATAGCCCCGTGAAATCCCACATAAACACAAAAGTAACTTGTAGTATTTCCTGAACACGTTGCTATTTTGCTTTTATGAGAGGTCCCCTAAAGACTGGGTAGCTAGTGTCACCATGTGTAAAGAGTTGTGATTTTTGGAGTTTCTGAAAATGCAGACAGTATAAATATCGATCTTGGCAAATATGCACATTTTTGCTAGTTATGAAATCTTCCCCATGTTCCCTGACAGAATTTGAGAAGTGAAATGTTGTCATCATTTCCATTTCACTGTTGAAACTTCCTTATTTACCGTAGGGGTCCAAACTACTGCTGAGTTTTATTCCATAATTAGAGATGTGTGAAGCAGAACAAAACTGTCTCTCTCAAACTTTATCGAATATTTTCTGTGATGGGAAGCCCACCAAATTAAGGGTCTCACCCTTTATCAGCTATTAAAAATAGAAATCATGTTCATTACATTTTGGGAAGATGAGACTACATGGTAGAAAATCAAGGCAGCTATAAAATATTTCAGAAGCTTCTGTCAACCTCAGAGAAATTATATAGGATCATGTGAGATTAATCTTATTTTGCTTTTTTTCCTTATTTTTGTTTGATATGTGTGCAAGTGAATCTTGCATCTTCTTCAATCCTGTGTACTTGTTTGGGCTGTGAAATCAGTGATAACTTACCAACTATACTCAATATGTCGAGGGCTATGAGCTAGCGCTTGGAATCTGTGTTTAAAATAATTCATTCCAGGAGAACTGGAAAGTTTGAATCCAAAGAAAAACCCAGTCTATTCTCAGGGCTGAATAAGTAAATTTTGTTTCACTATAATTAACTTTTATTTTGTGAGTTTCATATGCTTTGGCTGGTTTTACCATGTCTTGGTGAGGTTGTGTGATTTTAAAAGTACAACTCACTTCACTATACCTCAAGTCTTCATCTATAAATTACTTTAAAAGGCTGATGTGAGAATCAAATGAAACATGTTTTTTAGTTACTTATCTTGGTGCCTTATGCACAATAAGCTTTCAGTAAATAGGGTGAGATATAATTATTGTGTATTGTTTTATTTTATTCAAAGATACTAGAGTTTTCAGTTACAGAAGAAATGAAATAACTAAAGAATTAAATTTAATCCTATGGTCATATTTGATAGCTTTAAGAGCTCTTAGATTTAATTTATTTTACCCTTTAAATAAGTCATTCCTAGGATTGATGGCATGTCAATTCATTTGCATATATTCTAAATGCAATGTAACTCAAATGTTGGCCCATGGACTGCGGTCATCTGAAACTACAGCGCATTTCTGGTCCACAACAAAATAACGACACAAATTGAGGGGAAAAATGAGAAACATATGTGGCAAATGGACCTTGACATGTCATTCAAGCATATGACTAGTGAACTTGTCTTGTTAGACAGGGTGTTCTGTATAATTATAAATTTGTCATAGACTCTAGAGTAAAGAAACAACAATCCTTCACCACAGAAATCTAAGAAATACTGCTCCAGAGTAGATCCAGGATGTTGCCAAGGTCAGATTAACTTGGAGAACTGTCCAAATCTCTGTAAAGGGTTCAGAATGTTTTCATGATTGACAAAGAACCAAACCAGATTCCCTCACTTTATTGAATCACATTTTCTCAAAATTGTGAAGAAGGTGGAATCAAGGAGCTACTGTTGTAAGTATCCAATATGTCAAAGGCTGGTAACAGAAATCAATGACTCTGGCTACTATGTTTAGATTTTTATCAAGGTCTAGGTCAGGCACCCACCAACAATCACCTGTACTGACATATGAACGAAGCGGGAGCCAATGCAAAAACCTTCTAACACAAAGATTACTTGTTCCCTATCAATTTTGAGGTCTAGTATCAAAGAGTCGGAAAGTCTCAACCCACAAACGAGGAGGAGGAGAAACACCTGATTAAAGCGAGGAAGTAAATTGGCAAGGATACGGAAAATTCCTGAAGATTTGCTGTCTGGCGCTGATGGACGCTAAAGTGCTGGGAGTCTGAATAAAGCATTTGCTACCACTCTGCTGTTAAGGTGATGGGTCTTTTTAGCAAAAAATGTGCACTTCCTCCTAACAAGTAAGAAATCAATTTTCTCTAGTATTTCCAAAGCAGGCAATTTCTCAGTTCTTATAGCTCTTTTTAGATAGACTCCAGTGGTCAATGTGTCTTGTTCTTTCCAAGCACTAAATTAAAACTCATTCTCTCTGTGTTCTAAGCTATGATTTGAATGTTTTAGTAAGGAAAGTCGATATGAAAATTATGATTTAGGCAATATAAAGGGATTGAAACCATGAGACACAGAGTCCTTATTTAGAGAATCCAGAGAGAGGTCATTCAAAGACTTTTCTGAAATGAAGTCCTCAGGGAACTTAATCTACAGCCCTCACCTCTCTTAAGAAATCTAATCCCTTTATTTCCCAGTTTTTGAAAGATATTTCTGTTTGGAATTCTCAATAACAGCTCAAAGTCATCAGCATATTTAAAGCTAAACTCACCTTTTACACAAACTTTTCTGGCTTCCTGCATTTTTCAATTTGTGAAAGTGTTGTTACTTTCCTCCAGGCATCAAGATTGACAATCTTTGTTTGAGCCATCAGTTTGGCTCTTCTGCATTCACTACCCAGGAATCATCTGTCACTAAATCAGCACTTTCTTTCTTGAATATATAATTCCCTTTCCGCTTCTGCTATAATAACCCTAGTTAATGTTCTCATCTCTCTGGGTTCATGCCTCTTTTCTGGAGCAATGTTTCCTTACTTTTTGCTGCCTCTTTATATAAAGAAGACCCCTTTTCTATTTTATGAGTTTTTTATATGTGAATGAATTTTGGGAATTATGTATCACATTGAGATGATGGTTCATCTGTGAGGGATCTGTACGTTGGAGTCATTAATAACTAATATTAAAGGTTGTAATTTCCTGTGGCTGTGCAATTAATTTTCAGTGTTGATTCAGAGAAGATGGTATGGAAGCTGAGAGCATGGGGAGCATGTGGTAGGTTAGTGTGCTTCCTGATTCTCTGGAGCTCTCTCTGTCCCTTGGAGTTCTCTGTGCCCAAGGGAGGCAGATAGTCATTCAGGTACCATTTTATGTGGATTGTAAATGCAAAACACTATATAGAGGAAGACTAAAAGTCAAGAGGAGAGGGTCCTCGTATTAAATCTCAACCTGAAAAAAATTAGAGCACCACTTTTAAACAAAAGCACATATTTAAAAAAAAAATATTCTTTGTATTATAGTCTCATCCTTAGTAAAATCAACTTCAAATTGGAAGACAATGAGCTTGTGCCATAGCTGTGTCTCTAAAGAACAGCTGCTGGAGAAGTGGTGTTTTCTGGCAGCTAGCCTACACTAGCAGGTGCAATTAGCCCAAAGGAAAGGAAACCTCTGAAGTCTCCGGGGAATTTCTTCTTTCTTTATTGGTCTTAGAAAATCTATGTTTTAATTTCATTAATTACAGTAAATTTCCTTTACACATGCCTCCAAGAGAGAACTAGTAATAGCTTTTTTTTTTTTTTGAGTACATAGGTAAGTGATTTTCAAACTATATTTTGTGGAGTCCTGGTGTCCCATGTTCCGTCGGTGTGACATAAGGCCATGTGAGACGAGGCTAAGAAGGCAGAAATCTATGCCCTAATGTTTTTTTAAAAAGTGTCTCTCTCTTCCCCCTATTTCTCTTCCCTCCTCCCTTTGTCCCTCCCTGTCTTATGAGACTTTTGTAACTCCAAGTATATACACATATATTTACCTATATATATGTGTGTATACATACATACATACACACATATACATACATGTGTGTATATATATGTATATATAATAGATATAAAACAAGAAATGATAAATGTTTGAAAACCAAAAATAAGAGAGTAATGAAATTATTTAGTCAATCATTCATGGCTATAAAGAATCTGAGGTAAATATCATCTCTGGCCTATATTTTACTGTTAACAGAATTCTGTTATGCATACAGCCTATTAAACCTTATGTAAACTGTATTACACACTGATGCCATATTTAGTTTTGATTTTTTAGTTAAGTTTTTGTTCACATTACATTTTTAATTTATATGTTCTTCCTTCTAAACTTATTTAAACCTTTCTTACCCTTACATGATCACCCCTACTCAATGTGATTACTCTTTTCTGTTTATATAATACTTTTTAGCTATTTGTTTTAAAGAGGATGCTATGTAAAAGCATCTTATAGAGTGTATATCATTGTTAGGATTAGGTTTTGTTCTCTCTAACTTTAAACACAGTCAAATCTGGAGTTTCAAATTTTTTGTCTATCTGTATCTACATATATAATTATATATTTATAAATATATACATAGATATACATGTATATGTATAAATAACATATATGAGAAGTGATTTTTTCTTAAATCACACATTACATATATAAAATACATGAGTGTAGTATATACACATATATTCATACCTCTCCTATTTTGTGTTTTTGTCTTGGAAACAAATGTAACTTCTCACTGTGGTAATCATTTTTCAACTTTCAACCTACATGAACTAACAAATGCTTTGTTAATTTTCCTGAAAGCCATCTCTTTATCAGAGGTCATAAGCATATCAAATTGTATTTATAAGGCCTAAAATAAAGACAAGTGGTGCATGTGACTTGTTATAATAAGTGGAATGAAACGTTATGAAAAATGACATCCAAGCTGATGATTTTAGGTGGTGACTTTTATCAGTGGCACTCAGGAGATATCTTGTAAAGTGGAATCAACTATATGGAAGAAGACTGTGAACCAAGAGGAAAGAGCTCTTTTAGTAAGTCGCAACCAGAAGAAAATTAGAGCACAACTTATAAACCAAAGCATGAAGATTTTTAAATATTCTTTATATTTATTTTCTTTTCATTATATTCCTATCCTTAGTAAAATACAGGCAGTAGCTTTCTGCTATTCCAGATAATAGTTTTCAGTTCTAACTATAAGCAGCAACTGACTTTTCTCATGCAAAAGGTTTTTCCTCAATCCTGCAATTAGAGAGGAAAAATTTAGTGTTGATCTCACTGAAGGAAAAATGTTATTATCACAGGGACCCTAGATATAAAATAATATAATTTAAGATCATTAAATAGTAGCTCACAGAATTCCTCAAAGAATTAAGCAAGCAAGTCAACATCCATCTATGCCTGGCATAAATATCAGAAGCAAGGATTCAATGTCCCAGCACAGACACATGGGACAAGGGGATGAAGAATATATGAGAACTCCCCATCTTTGGGAGAAGAGCTCCTTTCCAAAAAGATTATTCCCTAACTAGACTGCGCCCTTTCTATTTATTAAGGATTATCTAATTCCTAGAGAGGGATAACAGACACTAATCTTCCGTATATTCTTTACTGGTAGTTGTAAATAATTTTAAATAAAAATCCTGTAATTACCGATATATTTATAGTCATAATTATAACTGCCAAATATTTATATTTAGGATTAAATGTATGATTATAATTACATTCATACTTCTTGTTAAACTCAACACTCCATGCTATAAAGATCTGTACCTCTAAACACTGAAGCACCTCACTGTATAATTTTGTCATTATCTAAGATGGAAAGTCACTCTTGAGGCATTTGGAAAATATTACTACTCAGACAACATGAATCCACTCCTTTAGTCTGGAGGTTCTGGGGTCTCAAATGGGCACTGCCAGATAAGAATGATCTAGTTAAGTCATTTTTTTCTCATCAAAATCAGTAGTTTTGGGGATGCTACATTTTCACCCTAAAATGTGACCTTTCTTATACCACTTCAGAGTGCAATGAATTATTAAAACATTGTAAATATACAAATTACTAGGCTGATAATTTATAGAAATATCAGCATAAATATAATTTTATTAGTTGTCTATATTAAATGTCACCCCTCCCGAAGTTGCATCTGTTCTCCTAACCCACCACAGTTAGAACTGATATATTCCTTGTCTCAGATGACATTATTGAAGAGATCTTCCTCTTCAAGGAGTTGTTCTGTTTCCAAGATGAGCTTGAACAAGAAATTATGATCCTACCCCTAGGGTATATCACACAAAATTCCTTGTACTTTCAAGGTCATGTTTCCTTCTCAGGGTCCTAACATACAGACTTTTTGTTCATAAAGAATTCATTTCCTACCTCATCTCTGAAATATCCAACTATTACATTTCTCTTTTTGTCTAGTTCCTTTGCTGCATAAACATGATCCCTAGTTCTGTCAGACCTGCCTACTCCTACAGGCAAAGATTCCAAAAGGTTCCATCTATCTTCTTGATAGGAAGGAAGAAAACTGTAAGAAAAAATATATACACATTAATATTTCAGTAAATTATCTTCCCACATTGCAATTTATCATATGGATAGATAGAACTGTTATTCTTTCCCTTTCCTTGCAGAGAGACAGCAAGGTGTCCCAAGAAAATGAACATCCTTTACCTGAACTTATTCATGAAAAGGGGAAAATGCAGTTTTCTGGGACTCTCTCTATCACAAAAGCTTTAACCAAGAAAAAGAAAAAAAGGACAATTCAATAAACCAAGGAATTCATCAGTTACTACTTATTAGCTTTCATTGATACTATTTAGGAATGATATAAAGAGAGAGACACTCCTTTACTCTTCATTCACATCTTTCTAAATCTATATTAGTGGTAATTCTTAGCAGAATTCACATTTTGTTTTATGTATCAATATTATTTTTAAAGCTGCACTTTTTGCTTCTCAAATTTTTTGTTGATGGAAGTATTAAAGTTTTTAAAAATGAGTACTTTCTTCTTTTTAGAAAGTGTTGCTTAATATGTAGGATAAATTCTATTTTACTGAAACAATGATATTTATTAATTTATTATTTGAATACAGTCTGCCTGGTATTTTTAACTTGGGATAGAGTTACAATAAGTGTGGATGCATTTGTGAATATTGAACAATTTCAGTTAACCAAATTATATTTAATTTCATTCTGGTATAGAGCTGTGATTTGGCAATCTCTCCAGTGACAATGACAAACTGGAGGAAAACAGCCAGCTACAAAATTGCCACTTACTAGACTCCTCGTCAATTCACTTCTGTGTTCTTTGAAAAGAGTGATTTCATAGCCTTTTCTCTATAGCCCTAATGCCCTTTGTAAGATAAATACCCTCCTAAATGGTCACATCTGCTTTCTTTTGGCCCACAAAATGCTTAGTCAATGAAATAAGCAACCATAGTTACTTCCTTCGCTTGACATTAAATCAAATTTTGTGGGAAAGGAACAATGAAGACCAAATTGTGTGTGCTATTCATATAACTTGCATTACTTCAAAAGTCATTTTATTTCCCCAAGGTTTTTAAGAGCAGTTACTTTCTCATTTATTTATTCTTAATTTATTTATTTTCATTCATTCAGCAAACATTTATTACATGCTAACTATATGCCAGACACTGGGCTAAATATTGTTGTGAATACAAAGATTAATAAGTCATAGTCCCTGCTCTCAAAGAGTTTACAGTCCATTATGCGAGACAAATATAATTAAAGAATTATAAGCACAGATAATTAGAGGGATGAGGGTAGAAAGTGGCAGCATGAAGAGGGAAAAATAAAGTATGATGAGCTTTGCTGGGGCCTGAGGATATTAGGAAAGTCTCTACAAATGAGTACACTCAAGTATAGTTTGATTTCATTTTTTAAAATATAAGAATATATTTAATATATATTATAAATAATTTGTAAGCATATACTTCTTAAACATATATTTTATTGAGGTAACATTGTTTTTACACTATAGAAGTTTTAGATGTGCAGGTTCACCCTTCATCAGATATATAGTATCACATCACACCCACCACCAAAATTTTAATAATCCTCCACCACTCTCTGTTGTAACCCTTCTACCTTTTACTCCCATCCCCTATCCCAGGCCCTTCTTGCAACCTCAGTTCTTTTATCAGACTCCAATATTAAAATAATATTTTTAAGCTTAGTATTTCAAATGTGTCAACATTTACAATTGACTTTTAAACTATAAAACATTAAATAAGAGCAATACAGTTTTACAGGTTCAACCATTTTTTTGTAAGACATTCAATTATTTTGCAATGCAAACAAGGATATTATCCAGAGACTAACTCAATTTTTTTCTAAGAAAGAAAATATAAATACAGAAAGGTAACAGTAGTAGAAAAATACTATTCCAAATTGATGGAAATATGCTTAAGAACAGACAGAGAAAATTACCCATGCAGTTCAGAGGCAAAATATAGTAATGATAAGAATGAACTATTTAGGAAAAAAAATATATATGAAAGATTCATAGTTAAAGAGGCTTCTGTTTATCAATAAGAAAATAATAAAAAAACAGGATGTACAGAAATGTGATTTTTCAGATAATGGAAGCTTTGCAAGAGAAAATTTTATATGAGTAAATGATTCTTAAATGTGCATGTTAGCTTTATATGTGGAAGAACCAGAGTAGTGTTATTCAGTCAAAATATACCATAAGCCATATATAATATCAAATTTTCAAATAGTTATGTTTTAAAAAATGTAAAAAGAAACAGATGAAATTACTTTTACTAATATACTTGACTTATCACAGTGTCCAAACTATTTTCATTTCCATAAATAATATATAACATCTATTAACACAGTGTTTTAGACAATTTTGTGTTGAGTTTGCGAAATTTGATATGCATTTAAAGAAAACATCCATTCAAACACTTAATTTTTATGTAAATACTTAATATTCATGGAGTTTTTTAATTATGGTATAAAAACTTAAATCTTTATAACTTTTATATGCACAATACAGTATTGATAACTATAGAAATAATGCTGTACGGGACTTCTTCATCTTTCATAACTGAAACTTTTTATTCATTGACAGCAACTTCCTAGTTTCTCCTCTCTTCAGCCCCTGTCAATCACAATTCTACTCTGTCTTTGAGTTTAACTATTTTAGATTAGAAGAAATCATTAGCAAAAAAGGAAAAATTGTTTAAAATCAACCAATGCAAGGAGAAAAAAAAAGAATGAAAGAATAAAGAAAACCTAAGAGGGATCTATATTTAGATTTCATAAATGTACAGTCAAAAAATAGATTCATGGCATGCTCTGGTGACTCAGGTATTAAACCTGTGCCTCGGGAGCAGTCCACCTACAGCCCAGGCACCTGGGTTTGCAGCCTGGAGACTGGGAGGAGAGGTGGGACAACTAGAATGAACAACTAAATAAATATAATGCTTCTTCCTCTCTCTTCCTTCTTGCCTTCACTCCTGCCTGCCTTACTTCATCTCAAAAAAATGAGAAATAGATTTATGTACCCAAATTATTTCAAGCTTAAAGTTTTTCAGTTGCTGAACTGAATATCAGTTTTTAAAGTACAAAATAATTGAAAATTGAATAATTGAAACTAAGTAACATTAAACTCATACCTTCAGTGTGGATATGTTCAAAGTCACCAAATAATACATATTAATATGTACAATCTTTTTTATATTGATTGAATAAAACTTTAAAAAATTTTAGACACACACTTCAAGTGCTCATTTGCCACCTGTGATTTAGCAGCTATCTTTTTAGACAACAGGCTAGAAAAAAAACATTTAATTCAGTGCTGAGTAAACTCATGGGAAATTCTCCTTGGGGAAGTTTAATGAAAAAAGTTGAGAAGAAGGATGGTTGTAGAGTAGAACTGAGTTGGGAATTCTAGTAAGATATATTATTACAGGGAAAAACAAACTCCTTTCTACTCCCCAAGTTTATTATTTTAGATTTCATTCCCTTTTATCACTGAATAATCAATATTCTTTATTTTCGTGGAGATTTTAACCTGTTCATATCTTTATATAAAATCTGTAAAATCTTGGACTTGGCCATATCTTGTACTTAAAAGTGAACATAAAAATATTTATTATTTATCTAATACAATGTGAACTTTATTGCATTTAATGTACATGACAAACCCATGAAGTGAAGGAGAAGTAACTGGCAGCATCATAAAATTAAGCAGCTAGAAAATGCCAGAGCTAGAGACCAAATCTTTGTCTCTCTCACACTTAACCACACTTAACTAAACTCTTGACAAATACTGTGTCGTGATATTGGACAATATAGATCATTGATTAGCAACGGCCCATAAGTGAAGATAAAATAGTTGATGAAGACCTGGAGGGTAACCAGTAAAATTCACTCCACTCGTAACTTGTAGTAAAATGTTCACTGTCCACATAAGTGAATTCAGTTGTTGTGTTTGAGGGATGGGTGAAAGGACTAGAATTTTTTTTTTTTTTTTTTAATAAAACAAATGTCTTCACTTGCAATATAACATGTGTTAAATAAAATACTGGGATTCTGTAACCCACCCTATCTCTCTCTTCTCTATATTTCCCTAAGAATGGACTGTAAGACCAGAATAATCATGAGCTAACTTCTGTATGGGAAAAAGAACAATTGTATGCTACAAATTCACCTCTGACTTTTCCTTCAACAAATTAGATTTGTCTCCAAAATTAGCATGACAATTATATCAATATGAAAAATTAAGATCACATTTCCTTCTTCTCTCTTCTTTCCTGCAGCCCATATAGCCAGCTGCGAATTTTCCTCTAGACTGCACTCTATTACATATTTGTTTTCCACACACACAATTCATATTGTTAGGTTTGCCTAGAATTGTCATGTAAAGGGACACTGGATGAAGAATTTTCCAAGTACACAAACAGCGTTAGAGGAGGGTTGAGAAACATATATTGAAAGCAGTGACAAGACCAAAATTCATCTGTGCATGTTAGAGTCTGCTAATGTGGACCATTTGGAAGAGAATAAGTCACTGCCTAATAATTGCTATAATTTGAATAAGCAAATTCATAGGACTAAAGCTAAAAAAATAATTGATTTTAAAATATCTGAATGCATCCTGCATATGTTTTGTATTCCATATTTACAGGTTTATTCCTAGTCATTTGTATCTGTTCAAGAGATTTCTTCTGAAATCTCTTTGACATCACTCTTGTTGTAAAGGAAAATGCAAATCAGATTAGGTTATGGCTAGCTTAAAGCCCTTTTTTCCAGCAATTTTTGATTATACTAGAAAAATTTTGAAGCTTACTATCTGCAAGTCTTCCACTTACCCTACAGACTATATCTCTTTTCTGAATCACTGAGTCATGGCTTTCTTTCTGTCCCTTAAAGACAGTTAACTGATTTTTAACTCATGACCTATACAGTTGTCATTATTTCTGATTAAACTACTTTATTCCCACATTTTCCTGTGTCCCCTTTTCTCCCTACTCAGTCTCATTCCAAAAGTCATATCCTCAGCTTCGATTCATTCTATTCATAGCTAAATCCCTTAGTACGTATCCAAAAATATTCAATGTCTAATTGACTAAATGATACCTAAAGATATTTTAATAGAAATACATGGTGAGATAATTAAATGAAGACATCCAAAAACATGCATATTGCAAGTAAATTTATTTTTTAATATTGTGTTGAGCTTGTAAAAATATTATTGGGTCAAAAGATCTGAGTTTTAGAGAAATGGGTTGAAGAAGTCTTTCCCTCCAGCAGCAAGTTGGATCTTGTGAGTATTGACTTGTAAGACACACTTAATAAATATTTGAAGATTTTGTGAGATAACTATGGCAACTACTAAAAATAAATTATAGCTGTATCCTAGTTGAGTAAATGTTAGGTCAGTTGCCTCTGAAGGAGTGCCAGCCATATACCCATGGGTTTGAGTTCCAGGTTCTAGGCAAAACTACCAGGGTGAACAACCAAATAAAATAAATAAATGCTTCTTCCTCCTCTCTTTTCCTGAATTCCTGCCTACTCACTGTCATTCCTACCTGCAACTTCCTTTAAAAAATAAATATTATATAATTAACAATGAAAACTTACATTAAAACAAAGGTAATAAGCAAACTCACCAACATATAATCACTATCTTTGATTATAATCTAAGTCAGTGGTGGGCAAATATTTTTGGTAAAGGGCTAGAGGGCAAATATTTGGGGTTTTGTGGGCTGTATGATCTCATATAACTACTCAGCTGTCTTTGCAGCATGAAAGTTGTCGCATAGACAATACTTCTATGAATGGGTATGGCAGTTTATAAAAACACTTTATAAAAACAAGTGAAAAGCCAGATTTGGTACACAGCCTATCATTTACTGACAATTCATTGAGATTCCTTGCATAAGGTAAAGGTTTTCAAAAACGACGTGTCACTGTACATCTCTACCCAATTCTGTATTTGCAAATTCACGCTGGTAGCTCAAAACTGGTCATGATGGCAATATGCATAAATACTTTTGCCACTGAAATTAGCAACACTATCTATTAGGCTTTATATTCCCTCCCAAAGGGTTGCTTGTTAAGCAACATCATCACTTCTTGCTTCATTCCTACCAGAGAATTTGGTCATATTAATCTGAACAAATTAAGATACTGCTAAGAAGTCTCTTTCTATCAGGGCATTTGTAATGCTTTCAATCGCAAAATCTGACAGAAACAGGGAAGTCTTCATTTACCTCAAAGATTGAAACACAGTGGCATGTTTAAAGAGTTTCATGAATAGGCCATGTTTAGCATTTCAACTTCATGTTTGAAAATAAAATAAGCACAACCTTTGTGGAGTAGGAGTTAGGCGTTGTTCACATACATCCCAAAGTCCCAGGTTTATGTCCTGGGACCTTCAGGAACAACCAAGATGAACAACTAAATAACGTGTTTGGTCCTCCTCTCTCTTCTCGCCTGCCTGCTTCTGCTTGACTTCATTCCTGCCTGCATGTCTCCTTTCAAAAAAATAAAGAAATGCAGACAACGACAACAACAGAAATGAACTGCATGTTGAAAATAGACTCTGAAGAATGGTGCTTGCAAGACCAATGGGAGGCTATTGTAATGGTGCTGTGAGGAATAGCCATGTCTAAGATCAAATCAGTGAAAGTATTGAGAGTTAAGACAGAGCTAGATTCCAGGCACTTTTAAAAACAAGAGACAACAGTACCAACCAAAAAAATTAAATGTGTGAAAAATGTGCTTTTATATTTTCTCTGCTTCAATGCATTATTATTTAGTTCTGTATCTTTACCCCGAGTTTGTACATTGAGACAAAAAATAATAATTAATCTTTGGAAATAAAATTTTTATATTTTATTTCTCTTTTCATTTTACCTACTTGGGGCTTATTTAACCTTTAGCAACGTGACAGTAATGAAAGGTGTTTTATGCTCTTGGCAGTAGATGAGTTTCTCTCCTGTTCAGATTTATGAATTTCATTCACCAGGGTCTCATTTAAGCCAAGAATCTCAGGCTGTCACTACTCTTGAGAGAGAATCTGTGTCTCATTCAGCATTTCTCTGTGTTAAAATAATGCCATCTGTTGTTAGCCAAGCTGTGACTAGAGTCTCACCTGCAAAGATGGATGTTGGTTGGGATTTGCCAAAAATTATGCCCACTCCAGCTTGTGTTTCGGCCTTCTTAAGGAGAAAGAAAATGTTTCAGATACTGGTTACAGCGCTGAAATTAGGTTTATGGAAAAGCTAAAGGTATTTTATTATTTTATTCCCTGATTTAAAAAAAACAGCCAATTAATTAGATAATTCTTTCTATTATTTACTTGGGTAAAGTTTTAAAAAATAAGTTTTAAAGCTTGTCACATAGAACCAGATGTTGGTGTTAAATCCTTCAGATTGTCAAGATGGAAACTAGCACTGCAGACAACTAAGGTCATATAAAAAATATTGGAGAAACATATAATATAAATGTTTAAATGTGTAGCTAATATCTGTGTAGAAAGATAAATTACAAGTAAAACAACAACAGAAGTAATTGAAAGTCACATGTAAGTAAACAAACATTCTGTAGCTGCTCTGGAAAAATAAATGGAGGATGTTAAGTATCTTATTAACCTATGGACTTTGGTCTTACTGTCAAACGCAGGATAGACAGAACTGAGATTCTCAAACAAAGCTGAATTATTCCCAGAGAGAAATGAAAAAATAAAAAGAAAGTCATCCTTCAACACAGGTTAATGACAAGGAAGCTTATTTCTCTGTTTGGATTCTTCCTGGAAAAGGAAGTTTCTCCTAAAATAGATAATTCCACAGCTTTATCCATCATATTTAGGAATGATTTCACAATCTTATGCAGATCCAGAATCCTAAAGATGAGAAATTAACACAGGGCATACTGGTAATTTATAGGGAGATAATATCACTAGAGTGCTTTTTTGAAGTAAACATATAATTCACAAGAAAAGGTGCTTTAGGAACTCAGTCCAGCCTGCCATTCTCCAAACTATGAGTTCATGGTAAAAAAAAAAAAAAAAAAAAAATCACAAAAGATATGAAGAAATAATTTACTATCATTGTGAGTCAGGTATAACAGAACACAGTATCAGAGTCTTAAGATTTTTAAAAATTAAAGAAGTAATTATGCAGAGTTCAATATATAAATATGAAAACATTAAATAATCTTAAATGGTAGTTGATGCCCCTTTTAAAAAAGAACCACGTGCTGAAAAAAAAGGGGCAATTTGAAAAATAAACAATGTTTTTAGAAAAGAAATATATAGACACTGAAAACAAGAAAAATAAAGAGGTAGTATAGAAAATAAGGGCAAGTTATAAGATGCAGTGCACACCACTGGCATTAGAATGGCAAAGAACGGGATAGGCAACCTTGAAAGATACATTGCTGAAAATTTTCAGAATTACGTATGTTCTCAGATTCAATATGCAAACTTTTCTGAAAAAAATAAATGAATATAACATTTCTGAGACATTATATAATGAATATCTAGAATCCTAATCAACTGAAAAATCTTACTGATGAAAAAAAATGTAAGCTGACCATACATTCTGTTTGAAATTAAACAGAACCTTCTTCATATTTCCCTACCACTCAGTCACTTTAATATAAATGTCAATTTTGTCCCATTTTTAATAAGCCAGGTCCATCTTTAACATAGGGAAAATTGAGTTGCCCTAGTCCTATCTGTTGAGGGGACCCCAAAGCACCTACCCCTTTTGCTCTGTGTTAAAGATGGCCCTTGCTAGGTAAGTATGATGGGGGTTATTTTCTGGCACTATGGGGTTATCTCTGGTTTGGGGTTATCTCCGGCACACAATGGGTTATTGGGCATTTTTAATACTGGAGTAGGTTGAGGGCATTTCTGGCTCTAGGATGGCTAAAGTGGAATATGTTTTAGACAAGACATTAAGAGCAGGGCATGGAGGGGTGCCAAAATAGGTTTTCACCTAAGGTTCCAAAATAACTTGCACCAGACCTTGCCCTGTGAATGAAGACCTGCGGGACCACATGTTGTTACTATACAATCATCAGTGGAAACCACATAGTATTTGTTCCTGGCCTGGCTGCTCTGTTCCTGCTCAAACTGCTCTGCCTCCTCCACCCCCGCACCTCTTAGCTGCCAGTGCATACCCCTGCGCCCATTTTTATCTCAAGAAAATATGGTCAGTCTAAAAAATGCTAAAAATTCTATCTAAAAACAGAAGACTGATCAATCACAGACTTCAAATAACAATAGAGACTGGAATATAGAGGGAAAAGTTCTTTTAAGTGCTATGGAGAAAAAACTTTACTTCATGTTTGTAAATTTTACATGAAAATTAGATATAATTTATATTTATACATTATATGTATATATATATAGATGAAGGTTAATCTAAGATTAAAAAAAATATAGGCTGTGTTGCATTATTTTTGCTTGTTGAAAATATTTAACATAAAATTAAATTTTAATTTCAAAAAAGCAAAATATTTTCTCTTTAATTCCTTAAATCAAATATATATAAGGAGGTACCATTCAATAAAGCAAATCACGTGAAGGAAAGGAAACAGGACATTTCCAGACACTGTAGTAGCAAGAGTCATGATTTTTCTGTTTCAACTCTGCTATCAGTGTAGTTCAGCCTCACAATTCTTATTCACATTTTTTATCTGTTCAAAATTTTCAGGTTATTATACATGACTTGTGAATGATTGAGAGCTCTTTCAAATAAATTGAGTCCCGGTTCTATAAAAGAGTAACTCATTGTGAACCAGTTATTCACTTCATGAATTTCCTATTAAATTCCATTTTTCCCCCATGGTAGTTACATTTATTCTTTTATATTTAAACATGCCTTCACTAAAGATCCACCCTCCATACTGCTACAAATGGTATTTCTAATTTTATAAAGGGGAACAATCCCTTATTGTAACTGGATATCAAATTCAGATTATACATCATGTAACTACTCTTATGTACATACTGGCTCTGTAGAAAGTGGGTAGTCAGGTTCTGGTGAGGTCTTTACTGTTTATTTCACATAGGTCCATTGATACAACATCCTAATGGACTCATTTTTGGGGGGTTTTATTTTTATATATTCAGGCACTGTGATCAACATTGAGGGTAGATATTGAAGATTAGTCAAGAACAGTAAACATTTTTTTGTGGAAGGGAAAATCAATAATGATATTTAAATAAATCATAACAGAATATTTTAAAATTTGGTAATATAGAGAAAAACTAAAATAAAGGATTAGACATTCATGGAGAGGCAGCTTCAATTTTATTTTAGGTGTTGAGTGTAGGTTCATTACCAAAGTGACAATTAAGCAAAAATATGAAGAAAGCAAAGACATTTGTCATGGGTAACCAGAGAAAAGATTGGTAGAAGCAGTGGAGACATCCAGCATAATGATTTTAAGGGAAAGGGTACATAGAGGAAACTAAGTTTAAAGTAAGGTTGGAGAGACAATGAAGATTCAGGTCATGATCTACTACTAAAGCCACTATAAGGCAGCTCTTCTTCAGTGTGAGAAAATAAATCTTGGTACTTGTTATGGGTTGAATTGTGCTTTCTCAAAAGTCTTCTGTTGAAGTTCTAATCCTCCTTGTCCCCGCCCCCCCACCCAGCCCTTCTCCCATATCTAGTAGCTCAAAATGTGGCCTTATTTGGAAATAAGACTGTTGCAGATACATTTAGTTAAAGTGAGATTATTAGGGTGAGCACTAATCCAATGTGAGAAAGGGGAAATTTAGAGACTGAAACTCACAAGGAGAATACCATGTGAAGATGAGGGCAGAGATTAGGGTGATTCTTCTCAAGCAAACATATGTCAACTACAGCCAACAAACCACCAGGAACTAGGAGAGAGGTGAGACACAGTCTCTCTCGAATCATGTAGATGGAACCAAGCCTGCTAACACCATGAGCTCAGCTTTGAAACCTCAAGAACTGTGTCTCATTGGGTGGGAGAGGCAAGGACAAAAGCAAGACTACTAAGCAAGGTCTTTGATGAATTCCTCAAGAAATCATAGGCACGAGGACAAGGGTTGAAATGCTCAAAAGTGATCTGATTCTGGATTTATTTTGAAGATGCAACTAAAAGAATTTATTTGTGGATTGAATGTGGGTTGTGACAACAGAAAGGAAGTGAGTATAATGCTGAGGTTTCTGCCACATACAAACAGAATGATGGAGATAGCACAAAATGAGATAGAGTGGCCAGTCTCAGACTGAAATCCATTTCTCAGTTTCTCCTACTCCCAGATTAACACCCTTGCTTTTGAATGACTACTGGTGAGATATGCCAATATGTATATCATTCTCAAAGCATTTAATCAGCATCCTTGGGAAAAATTCATTCATGTTCCTCATATTTTCTTGATTATAATTATTCTGTGATGAATATATTTTTCTTGGTAGTCCTCCATTCTAGATAAAGATTAGAAATACAACTTCAGAATGAACAGCAGAGGGCTTTGTGAAATAGATGAAAGTCCATGACTTGTGTAAAGAGGAGACAGAAGAATCTATACGTTCCATGACCTATTTGGAAAACTCAACAGTTGTCATTGTGTTTAATATAAACGAGAAAAAAACTCCTTTACTTCAAAATCCTGGAAGAACTGACCATAATGCTCAATTATAGTAAAAAAATAAAGTCCTCACAACTTTCTGTTTTCTATAATTACTTCACATCCACAGATACGTAATCTCATCCAGCAAAATGAAAGGGAAAGCTCAAAGAAGTTAAAGATAAAATTTTCTATCAATGTTTTGTAAGACCAAAATCTGAATTTACAGGTATAAAATGTACAGCTTTTATGTCATAATTGCACATTCTTTCATGCAATAACTACTTAAAAATAAAAATTTGAATTAAGTCTTTTAAAACACCTATAAGATGACCTGTTTACCTGGAAAAGTAGAATTTATGAGGCCAAATGAGAGAAAATATTTCAAGTTAGGTTCCAACATTATGCTAAAAACTTAAGGTCCTTTGTCTGTAGTCAAGGATCTCCCACAAGAGACTAGAAGGTAGCAATCACAACAGAATTGTTAACAGAGAAGTTATAAATAATAGTGACTTTTGAGCAATAGTATTGATGTTACCCTTGAATTCCCTGGGAGTATTTTGAAGCTCTCAGGAGGAACTGTGACATTACTAAGGCATCATGGTGAGAATGAAGGATGTGCTGAATAGGAATTGGTACTCAGTCTATTTCAGTCTCCTTTTAAAGTACCTTTCTGTATTGTAGAATCTCGAAAGTTAAAATGAGTATTTCCCAGACTCCCTTAGAGCTGCTGTTCTGAATGGAAATTTACTTCTCTGTTAAATTATTGATACTTATTATTTCTTTTGATCAAAATGCTACATTTATTTTGAATATTGACAGTGTATCTCAATCTATATTTCACACCACTCACTCCACCAGAGTCCCAGTGCCCTTGACCACCTCCCTTTCCCCTCTTTCCTTCTCTCCCTCTTCCCACCCACTGTCAGTCATCTTGAGTCCAGAGAATTTTTGCTGGAGTTTGCTTGTTTCATTTCATTATCTTCTGCATGTGAATGAAATCATCCTGTATTTTCTACGAAGCATTGGCAGTTTTGGTGGTGGTAATGAGAATGGAAGCAAGAAGGGCTATGACAGTATGTTCAAGAAGTCAATAGTCCTGACAGTACTTTGCTGTCCTCTTTTTCTATCCTTTGGTAAATCAGTGTGTTGATATTATGCTAGGAGTGATTTCCGGAAGCCCAACCTATAGCTGCCACTCTATTTATGTAAATATTTTGCATATTATAATCTTTAAAATATCAAGAAGCCTCAGTGATGCAAGTTTTTAAAAAATTCAGGGACCTACCTTTCTTCTTCCAACTTGAAAAAGCAGAATGCGTGGACTCCTGAGTGAGTGGGGTTAAGCTCTGTTGCAATAGATGTAACCATTATGCTGTACCGTAGTTATGCATACCTCCAGGCTTTCTCCCTCCAGGGGAAACACTTGCACATTCAAATGATAAATTGTTTACCAAAAACCTGAGAGTTATTTCAGATTCCAGTAACTGAAAAAACAAAAATGGCAACCTTCAGTACTAAAAGTGGGCAAAAGAAGGTAATTATTAAAATAAGAAACCTCCCTCTATATTCCCACTTCTCACCTTGAATAGAGCTGTGATTTACCTTATTATTCAGGCCTTTTTTCTTAATGTAAAAGAGACGAAAATTGAAAAAAAGATTATGTGTGTTTTTGCGGTAATCAATGTGTCCAATGAATAAATGCAGGTAAAGAATTTTAAACTAAAAAAGTGTTACTCCCCCCAAGAGATTTGTCACATTGATTGAAAAGGCTAGACCTTCAAAAACATTGTAAAGCCAAATTTCCATTTAATTACTCCTCATAATAAGGTTCCAGATAGTCTACTAATATAATTCTGCCTAATAACTCTTATCTTACATTTAATTACTATTTATCAATTACATATTTCCTGAGGCAATTCAAAAAAAGTTGAAACTGAAAATGCTCTTTTCATTTTATATCATCAAGTTGAAGTGAAAACAGAGCAAAATACACTCTTTCCAAAAACTGCAACCTATACTTTTTTCATATATATTCACTACATATTTGGTAAAATCAATAGCGAAATTTATGTTCTTTCGAATATAGTTTATGAGATTAAATATTTCAGATTATAGAAAACATTTAATCATGTGAATATACCTATAACTTGAAAATCTTTATTCAATATGGGAAAGTGAGAAAAATGAAATATTTTCATTTCATAATCTGGGAATTATTTTGTTAAAATGTATTTTCACAATAAAAATATGTAAGTGTATCAAACAATAACTATGTCTGGTTATTCCATAAGATATTCTTATAAGTTTACTGAACAGTAATGAATTACTAGTATTTAGTATTAGTATTAAATTATTTTTTTCTTAATATTGGTAGTTCTTAGTTAATAAATCAAAAGGAAAAGGAGAAAGCAGTATGATCAGGCAGAAAAACATGTTCTGGAATTTAGTAGGTTGGCATTTGTGCTGTGTCCCATGCACATTATTTCAACTGATTTATAATAAAATCTTTTGTTGTAACTATATTTTTATTTTTATTATTTTCATTTCAAAAAATGAGCTGCAAAGAGGATTCAGAATCACTTGAGGATCAAAAAATGGTAAAGCAAGTAGTAAACACAAGTTCCATATTTCTAAAACCAAAGTTCTTCCCTGTGCATTAGGCTGGGTTTTATTCCCAGTTTTACCATTTACCAGCTGTGTGATTTTGACTCACTGCTCATACTCTCTAAGACTGAGGTTCTTCCTAAAATTATTGACTAGACTACAAAAGGAAAGAGACTGATATGCTTTTATAATTTTGGCTTATAACTAAAATTTAGAGAGAAGTAGTCATTGTTCATCACGGAGCTGAGAAACATCTGTTTCCATGTGCCATGTTCGTTTCGACTCTCAGAGAACCAGGTAGAAAATGGCAAGCAAGATGGCACTTCAACAAAGTTGTACCAGATGAATACACACAAGGATCATTTGGAACTGGGCTAGAAGCAAGGACATGGCACATCATTTTAACCTCAAGCAATCAGATAAAAACCTGAACATTTCCTCTTTTTTTAACAAAAGGTGCAGGCAGAAATGAAGGCAGGCAGGAAATGAAAGGAGGAAAAAACACATATTTTATTTAGTTTTTCACCTGGATGCCGGGTGTTGAACCGGGTCCTTGAGATATATCTGAACTACATTCAGAGTTTTTTTCTCCTTGGTTAACAGGACATACCCATATCTTTCCTTTTTATAAAGTTATGCCTATGGAAATGACACGAAAAATGGTGATAGGAAGTATCATTATTTTGAGAATATAGTAAATTTATCACAAAACAGTAAACTACAGATTCAAAAGATTGCAGAGCTTGCTTGGAGAGTTTGTTATATCATAAAAAATATAGAAACATGGGTTTCTATGAAAGGAAATGGAAACTCAGGGATTCACTTAAAATTATATGTAATGTTAAATAACTGTGATAAGATAGAAAATTGCAAAATACATATGAAAATTCAATAGCTTTGTAATTGAGAAGAGTTTCAAAACAAGGAAAAAGATTCCTAGCTAATGTATTAATAAAATTTTAAACATCTAAAAGCTAATGTTGCCCTACCATCCTTAATTTTTTGTTATAAAAAGACTCTAATATAACGGAGACTATATATACACCAATATTAGGTTATCAGGTAAGATGTAATTCTATGCCAATAACATTTAGAATTTTAACCTGATGTTATGATAAGAAGACCTTACAGTGAAATGGCAGGTTAGTTTTAAATGTAGAGTTTTCTTTGCCACTCATCTGTCTAAGGGGATGACAGGCAGGCGCATTCGCCAGTACCCTGAGAAAATAACTGTAGTACAGGACATATCATGCCAAAGGTAAACAGTCATCTCCTGAAGATCTGGAAGGCAGAGAGCCTGAGGAATAAATACTCCATCCTTAATCTCGTCCCACCTTCTGAGCCTTCTTTAATCTCTTCCTCTATCCAAATTCAAGCAGAAAACAGTAAATAAACACTCTGACCCAGACCCTAAAATTCAGTTTCTAGGAACATAAAAAAGAGAATAAAAGATTACAGAGTGAAAATGGAGAGGAAAACAGAAGCAATCCATCACAACAACGTTTTGCCTAACTTCCAATAAAATTAAAAACTCCAGATAGGTAAGAAGATTCAGTAAGTCAAACTAAAGATGAATGTTCTTACGATGTAGTACAATTTATAGAAACCGTATGAGAAATCTATGGGAAAGATATAGAAGATGAGTGTGTAGGAATAGGGACTCTGACGTTGGTCTCTGTGTTTCTATTTGTTTCAGTATTATATCATGAGTGTATACATATATATTTACTTTAGTATATTTTTAAATCTGAAACTAACATGTACCATGCTTTAATATTATATGTTACTCTCTCAATTACAGAATAGGGTTGAGATTCTTAGCCCCAGCCCTTAGTATGAACATTGCAAAACTCAGACACAGCAGCACAAGTACACTAGACACACTGCAGGAAGCCACAAGAGTTAAACCAGAGTGAGAATCAACAGGATAGATGACCTAAACCTAGTGGAATGTGAATACCAATCAGACACAGATTTGACAAGTTGTTTATGAGATAACAGTAAAGAATGAGAGAAATTACAAATAAAATAGAGAGAGAATGTTCCTGAGAAAAGGCATTATATAAGCTGCTCACTTAGTAGCTACTCAAATTTATGGACCAGCACCTCCGTTATTAAAATGTTCAGGGTTACCTGGACACCGTCCATAATAGTTATACAAAGATCACTACACTGCTCTGTACATCTTGGCTCTCTCTAGTCAGAAATTCAAATGCGTAAGTATGAGAAAACATTTTTTAAGGAGTGTATAATTCAAATCAACCTGTGACCACACCTTTATGGAATAAATTCTAACTGGATTCATGTTTTCCTCAGAACAATGCTTTACAACATAAAGTATTTAATAAGTATTTTGAATGACTAATAAAAATTACAAATGTCTCGAGTTAGGAGAAAATACAAGAGTACAAAGAGAGTCAAATTAATTCAGTACAGACACTGAAACTTGATCATTTCTAAGCTGAGTCCAGGACATGGATCTGAAGGGGAGACAATATATTTGGAAACTCACTTTATAAAATTCTTATCCAATTAATCCGAAGAATGATATATCATATTTTTAATTATATTCCTAAGTAAATTAGTTATATTATTGTTTCTTTTCATTCTTATTCTCCCTAATGGAAGATTATAAATGTTCAAGAATAAAGAGATAATGACCCATGCATGAGAATTAAACCGTTTTCCTCCTGATAGTGATAATTAGATACTGGTATATGCCAAATCACTTCCATAGCTTAGAGGCCCTTTAGTTTCGTTCTCTTTTGAGCTTCACAAGACCATGCATTATTAAACTTCATCTTTACCAGTCACCTGCTACGATAACTTGTAAGCAATCCAAGGATGAGTTGCGAGAGCCCATCTCTCTACTCAGGTAGTAATGCTTACTGCCGTTCCCAGTGAACATGAAGGAGATGTCTCTGTTGTATCTTAATAGATCCTGTAGTTCCCAGACATTTTGGTAACTGTTTGATATAATTATTGTGTCTCATAAAAAATAAATTTTATACAGTAATACTCCAGCCTGCTGTGCTGTTTCACTTCAAAATAACTTACGGCTACTAGATTCCCCTGTACAATGTTGGTCCACAGCAGTAATAAACTTGTCATCAAGAGGTGATGATAGACCACTTTGCATTGTTATAACTGCCTTTTTGTATTATAACTGTTTGCGACTTTATGAGGGCTTCATAAATGTGATCAATTGCGATAATAAAGTTGTGAGGCATTTGTGGCAGCTTATTTTTCTCTGTCTCAAAACAGGAGCTGCCTTGCTTGTAGGTCTTATGTCTGTGATTGTATCGTTGACTGCCATCAAGCTCTAGGCTGTGAAAGGAACAACCAAATTAGCTTCCAGGGTTGCTCTCTGGCTTCCAAGTGCTGCTAGTATTTACTCATGTAACTAACTGTAAACCTATTAAGTTCAAGCAATAGAGGGATAACTTCTGGGTCCTACATAAGCTGAGGGAGGCAAAGCAAGCACTATAGGATCATTTTTCCTTTTTTCCCCAGTATTAGGAGGTTACATATCATATTTCTTTATTTAATAATTGACTTAAAATGATTATTTATTTGCTTTTCATTACACAAATTCCATAAATAATATATTCACTTATTTTAAAAATAGAATAGCACAGATTGGAAAAATTGGTAAATTTGTCAAAAAAGACAACTCAAAGAAGAGATGTAGCTCTATCACAGTTACAGGGAAGAATGTAGTCCAATTTTCTAAAAAATAGATAATCCTCATGAGAGTTGAAGCTCTGTATATGAGAAACAGGTGAACATATTTCTATTGTATTTTCACAGTGTTCAGAAACCCCAGCCCCTCAAACATAGTACCCATAAATGAAATAAAAATCTTAAAGACCTGTCACTTTTTATACTATTTGAATAAGTAACTTTTTTTAATTTTTATTTTCTTTACTGGAAATAATAAAACTGGTTTTCTTCTCGTCTCCTGAAATAGTTTACCACAAATCTACTTCAACCACTTACAAAGTAGAAAATTAAGTTACCCTAGGGCCAAATTAATTCAGATATAAATTAATTAAATAAAATATTCCACAAATCAGACATATTCATAGGATTAGTATCTGAAGTTAAATTTTAATCAGTGAATTAAAATATAATTGATGTATTTTATAAAATAAGACATTTCCGATTGTCATACAAAATATTACACAATAGAATTAAATTATTTTGTTAATAATCACACAAAAAGTTGCAATTTAAAAAGCAGTTGCAATGAAATTTTAAAAAGGTCACTGTACACAAATTTTGTATAGGTTTCTACTGATTCAAGAAAAATATAGGTCATCTACAGAATTTCTATATTGATAAAATCACTGTTTTCTATGCCTTTGCTTCTATAGTTTATAATATTAGAAATAAATTTAAGGAAATTAAATATAATGTTTTCAATTAAATACCTATTTTATGCCTTCTTTCAAATGATTTTGACAGGAAATTCAAATATAGACCCTTCCAAAATCAAGACAGGTTGGATTTATTTTGTTTTCATTAACCACCACTTGATTAATCTAAAGTAGGGTGATAAAAAATAAGCTACAATTTTTTTAATTAGATACATTCAATATGCCTGGAAATTGCTTCCAGATACTATCCTATGATCACCTCAGTAGTTTGCTAACTTTTGTGTCCACACTGATATACAGTGGTTTTAAGATTAGGCCAGAAATTCTTAGCCTGACCATTATTTGCATACATTGAGCAAATCATAAGTATATAAGAATTTTGCTGGGGCTATATGAGTTGTTTAACTTCTGGTATGTCTACTGTGGAATGTACAAAAGATGGCTAGCTAACAGTGATATTTTCATACAACAGACTTCAGTGGTTAAGAACACTGAGTTACGGATTCAAATCCTAAACTCTGTTCTTTACTCACTGGGTGTTACTTGAAAGAAGAAATATTAGGGCACAAATGAAGTAATAGCTGTCTGATAACTCTACCTATTAAAAAAAGAGAAGGGAATGCTTGAGGACAATAGTGTTTTCATCATTGAGCGTGCATAAGAAATGTCTGAGTAATCACACATAAGACATTTTTACTTTATGCACTCGACATCCTGACCTCCTGCTCTTCCAAACTATCAAATTATTTAAAATAAATAGCAATTCTAAAGGTGTAGAGCAAGTGTAGGATAGTGAAAAATTACTACACTTTACATCATTTTAATGAATTATGGACTTTCACAATTACCATCTAAAGAGAACTTAGCAATACTTAATTCTTGCTTTAATTATCTCTATAGATTATGCTCCTTCACAAGCTCTACAAGTTCAAAGACGCAAATAATTTGGAGACTCTCCAGGAAGAAGAAGTGAAAATGATGAAGGTGCTAGGAAATTGACGCTGTTATTAAAGAGAGAAAGAATCAGAGAGACTGAGAGATGAAAATATGTGTTTTAAAGTAAAATATGAATGTATACATAAGATATATAATTACTTTTCCTTGTTATGTCTTAAGAATAGAAAAAGAATGAATTAAATTGGTTCAAACTGTGAGGGTACACTAATTTATAAAATCTGACATAAAAGATGAACATCAGAAAAAGTAATTAAACTAGTAGTTTCCTTCATTTAAAAACTAGAACTTCTTTTAAGATCAAATATATCATTCACTGCTTGACAAAGATATTGAATGCAATGAAAATTAATATTTCAAGAGCTCCTTCCAAGTGACGAGAAATTAAAAGCAAAAAAAAAAAAAAAAAATTAAAAACTCCCCTGAAACTGTAATTTAAGTCTCAGAATATATTATTCAATAACTTAAAACAGCACAAAATTGTATGCTCTGTGTTTTGAGCCAGTCCTCACTTGAATAGACATTTAATTTATACATGAGTTTGTGACTAAGCACTGATATATGGGACCAGAAGTCAAAAAAGTCAAAACTGGTAACCAGAATCACAGTTCTGCCTTTGGATATGATTTCTTCCCTCCATAAGTTGTTGCCCCACACATGACTTTACATTTAAATTAAACATTAAATTTAAGAAATTGGAATATTTTACATTAAAGTACTAGTTTCTGTCATCTCTGTGAAAAAAATAAAAAACTATGTAGGATGAAATAACTGTGGGTTTGCAGTAGGAAATGAGTGGGTGAATTGTACAATAGCATCTATTTCCTCAGGTAAGTCACACATGTTTTTGTTCATCAGGTTTTATCCATTTCACGTTTTCATGACTTTTCATTCATGATCTTAGTGTAAACCATTTTATTAATTTATCTACCTGTCCACTGAATTTGTTTATTGAAATTCCTGACACAGCACTTTTTTACAATTCAGCAGCAATTTCTTCTCTACTGGGCATAAGTTGAGAAGATCTTGTCATTAGATATTTACCTATGGATTTAAAAAAAAAAAATTCCAAAAGGTTGTTTGAAATATATTGACATTTGTAACATGAAAAAATTACCATATTACCAAACTATTGGAAGCTGACAAATTATAATGCATTAATTATCAAATTGACTTTTTGTCAATGGTCATTCTAAGGTCATATAGCAACCAGAATAAGTCATGTTGCAAGCTTTCCCTCATGCTTTCATTAATGTTTTCTTCTGATTTCAATTTACTGAATAAATAATGTTAGAAAACTCAGAACAAAAATATAAAAATAAAACTGCCAATATTTCTTTTTATTTTCTTCATTTTTCATCAGCATTCATATTTTGGTAGTTATAACTCAAATGTAGTCATAATTTTGCATTTGCATTGTTCCTATTTTTAAAACCTACCATTCTCTCAACATTTAATAAGTAATATCTAATGGGAAATTAACTCTGCTGCATCATCCTCTAGACCATTTTCTAAAAACACATGAATAAACCAGGGATCCTCATCCACTTGCATTCTAGTGGGGAAGACATGCAATGAGCAAGAAAGGCCAATTTTATATTACATTAGATAGGTAAAAGGTAAAAGGTACATTCAGGGTGATACAAAATAAAAGATAAGAAATTAAACTTTACAAAAGTTGACCAGGAAATTAACTTTTAATATGAAACTCTAACTTTTGAATCAACCTCTGATGGAATTGAAGGGATTATATTCATACATAACACTTGAGAACGTGTTTGTTCAACACGGACACATTATATATTTTACCATTTTATTTGCATTAATTTACCAAATAGAGAACTATAACTCATTTTAAAACATCAATATTTCTGGTATTTTATATTGTTGAAAAATGTTGCAGTTAAAAGCAACAAAACAATCCAAAATTGTTCCTGCTGGATAAGATAGGTAGCTATTTATGTAAAAGTCATTGATACACATTTAAGACGTGGCTACCGCCACTACATGTCCATTGTTTTCTCTACAATCCTTTCTGGGCTCTATCCCATAATTAAATGTTTTATTTTGAGCATTTTTGTATCTTTGGAGTATCATGTTATTTATTATAATTCCTTGAAATTGGCAGGGTTATCACCAGTTTGTAGGATGTTAAGACATGAATATGTGAAGAACCTACAAATATTGGGCACTGCTATGCATATAACACTGAAAAATACATTACTTTCTTCACAGACCTTAAATATAGTGGGTGGGATGTATTTTTTAAGTTTCATTAATATATTATTTTTAATTCACCATTATAATTTTTCTATGAGTAGGACAAATTTCCATGTTTTTTGTTTATTTTTCACTCTCACCCAGGGGTAATTGTGAATAACCACAAAAGTAAGTAATTCTCAGCATTATCTTCTAATAACGCTTTAATTCTCTTTATTTTACTGAGCCCTCCAAGGAGTTTTTGCTTATGTAAATACATACACTATATATGTGTGTGTGTATATATATTATATATAACATATATACAATGTTATTTACCAATTAAGAATGAAAACTGAGACTTTTTAATATATTTACTTAAATTCACTTTACGATGAAGGATAGAAGTGGATTGTTGATGGTAAATTTAAGAAAAATTGTGTGAGATGTGTGGGGAAGGACAAAAGAAAGAAAAAATAGTAAATATAACAATGGAATCATAAGGAAATGTATTTGCTATTAGAGGAGAAATAGTATCAAATAAAATTTGGTGATTCTGCCAAAAATGTTAATTTGTCCAGAAAGTAACAGATGAATTAAGTGCTCACTCATGCTGTTCCCTAACTATTGACCTAAGTTTATAAGTAGTCACCTTTTCGTTATCTTTTTGATTTTATATGTTTTATCCAGAAGTGGATCATAGGATCATATAAAACTTCCATTTTCAACTTTTTGAGGAATCTCCAAACTGTTTTCCATAGGATCGCACCAATTTGCAATCCAACAACAGTGTAAATGCCTTCCCTTTTCTCCACATCCTCACCAAGATTTGTTGTTTCCAGGCTTTGGAGAAGAGTCAGTCTCTCACATGTAAGATGATATCTCCTTGTTATTTTAATTTTCATTTCCCTGACAGACAGTGGGTCTTAACATCTATTCATGTGCTTGTTGGCCATCTGTATATCCTCTTCAGTAAAATGTCTCTCCAGTCTCTCTTCCCATTTTCTGACTGGATTGCCTGTTTCCTGTTACTGGGTTTTATGAGTTCTTCATATATTTTAGATATTAAGCCCTTGTCAGAAATATGAAATGAAAAATAAATTCTCCCAGTTAGTAGGCTGTCTTTTTGTTTTGGTGTTTCATTTGCTGTGAAGAAGAATTTTAGTTTGATGTATTCTCGGTTGTTTATTTTTCTTTTTGTTTCTCTTCATGCTGGACTCGAGTCCCCAAAGACCTCTCTGTAGATGATGTCATGGAAAGTCTTTCCTATGTTGTCTTCCAAGAATTTTATGGTCTCCGTCTTATGATCAACTCTCTAGGCCATTTTGAGTTAATATTTGTGAATGAAGTCTGGTCTAGCTTCATTCTTTTGCATGAGGCTGCCCAGTGTTCCCAACACTATTTGCTAAAGAGACTTTTCTTTCTCCATTGTGTGCTTTTGGTTCTGTTGTAATCAATTAATTGACTGTATGTAAGTGTGTCAGTTTCTTGCGATTCAGTTCTTTCCACTGATATGTGCCTCTGTTATTATTCCAAAACCATATTGTTTTGATGACGCTCATTTCATAATATAGCTCAGTGTTATTTCTCCAGCTTTATTCTTTTTTCTAATAATTGCTTTGATTATTCAGGGTCTTTTGTTGTTCCATATAGGTTTGTTGTTCCACATAGATTTCAAGATTATTTGTTCTATTTTCTGAAAATAAGTTCAGGGGATTTTAATGGGAATTGCATTAAATCTGTATATTGCTTGAGTAAGATGATGATTTTAGTGATGTTGATTCTTCCCAGACATGAACAGAGGATGCATTTCCATTTCTTTGTGTCCTCCTTTATTTCTTTTAAGAAGGACTTGTAATTTTCGTAGTACAGGTATTTTACTTCCTTGGTGAAGTATACATCCAGGTATTTTATTCCTTTAACTTCTATTATAAATGGTGTGACTTTGTGATTTCACTTTCTTTTAGTGGGTCGATTGCATATAAACATGCAATGAATTATTGTGCACTGATTGAGTTATAGAAGTTTTTTGACAGAGTTTTTTGGGAGATATAATCATGTCATCAGCAAATAATGAGAGTTTTACTTCCTCTTTTCCAATTTGAATTCCCTTTATTTCCTTTTCTTGCCTAATTGCTCTGGTTAAGAGCTCTAATACAATGTTAATAAGCAGTGGTAAGAGCAGACAGCCTTGCCTTCTTCCTGACCTTAGAGGAAACACTTTCAATTTTTCATTATTAACTATGATGTTGGCTGTAGGTTTTTCATATATGACTTTTATAATGTTGAGGTATGTAACTTCTATCCCCATTTTATGGAGGGTTTTATCATAAATGGGTATTGGCTCTTATCAAAGGCTTCTTTACATCTATTGATATGATCATGTGTTGTTTTTTTTTTTTCTTTGCTCTTGTTTATATGTTATATGACATTAACAGATTTACATATGCTGCACCATCCTTGTATCTCTGGGATACATCCCACTTGGTCATGATGGATGGTCTTTTTAATGCATTGTTGGATTAGGTTTGCTAATATTTTGTTGGAAATGTTTGCATCTATGTTCATTAGAGATATTTGTAATTTCCTTTACTGGTGACATCGCTATCGGATTTGGCATCAGCGTGATGTTAGCTTCGTAAAACGTTTTTGGGAGTGCTCCCTGTTCTTCAATATTTTGGAAGAGTCTGAGAAGAATAGGTATTAATTCATCTCTGAAGGTTTGGTAGAACTCTTAGATAAGTCATCTGGTCCTGGATTTTTATTTTTAGGGAGACTTTTGGGTATCTCTTCAATTTCTTTTCTGATTCTAGTTGTGAGAGTTTTCTCTCTTGTTTTCTTTGTGAGTATAGCCAATGATTTATCGATTTATTTTTTCAAAGAACGAACTTTTGATTTCATTGATCTGTATTGTCTTCCTGTTTTCTACATCTTTTATTTCTGCTCAAATTTTGATTACTATTTCCTTTTACTGCTAATTTTTTAATTTTAATTGTTCTTTCTCTAATCATTTTAAATGTAGAATTAGGTTATTTATTTGTGATTTTTCTTTTTTCTTGGGGTTGGACTGGATTGTGATGAACTTTCCTCTTAGTACTGTTTTGCTGCCTCTCATAGATTCTGGTAGCTTGTGTCCTCATTCTCATTTAACTCTAAGTAATTTTTAAGTTCCTCTTTGATTCCCTCTTTTATCCCAGATTCATTCAGAAACATATTGTTTCATTTACAATTAATTTGGGGTCATCCACTTTCTTTTGTGATTGATTTCTAATTTTAAGCCATCATCATCAGAGGAGATACCCGGCATGTTATCAATTGTTGTAAATTTGCTGAGAGATGTTTTGTGTCCCAACATATGATCTATCCTTGAAAGTGTTCTATGTGCACTTGAGATGAATGTGAATTTTCTGTGGGGAGGATCTGAATCCCACCCCTAGCAGGGTGTCATCTTCTCTCCTTTCTTGAGATAGCTTTTTGTCTCTCCATGAATGTTCCAGAGGCAGCCATGTTCAGTGTTAACAGAAGGGATTCTGGATCCAGGCTCATCCTGGCTCTATTACCCACAAACCATCATATTTGAACCTTTGTAAAAACCCCAACCTATTGCTTCCTCATCTATAATACTTCTATCACCATTTTTAAGGATGAAAATTAGCTAAAATATTGCATATAAGGTACTAGGAGAAATGCCTGTGACAGAGGAACACTCTGAGCTCACTATGTTGATAAATCCTCACAAATATTGCTAAAGTTATATTTAATGAGTCTAGATATCAATCCCATTCTATTTCTTCTAGATATAACATATTCAAATGTCCTCTTTCTACTCTCAAGTAGGTAGCATTACAGATTACCCTTCTTTTGGATTACTCACACTCTAAATCATTTTTCTACAAAGTAGAGGGCTTGCATTCACTGGAGGAGGTAACAAAATAATCCATGGGAGATTCAAAAGATAATATTAGATTTTATATTAACCTTATATTATAAAAGTAAGAAAGAAATTGAGATTTATTAATATTTAATGTGAGATTTGCCTGTTCTACCCACACATTTTTTAACAAGAAGTCCTCTCCAGACATCAAAAAGTATAGAAATACACTTCAGGAGAAAACTTCAAATATCACACCCAAGTTGAACTGAAAAAAAGAAATTGAATTCAAATTTGAGTACTGGTTAGGAAGACCAGTCAGTAAAGGGATTCAAAAAATTCTGCATGGAAATTTCCTGACACTGAAAGTTTTAATACTGAGAGTCATAGAGGAAAATATATGCTGATCAAATTAATTTAAGGATTACATAATCTTTTTTTTTAAGACCAAATCACAAAATTAAAGTTGTTTGCATCCTTTCTTTCAAAGAAACTTCTTTTTAAAAAAATATTCAATGGAAAACACAAATTCAGGTCCCCACTACCACAAATAATGCAGTTGAATATCCAACTTTAAAACACTCAACTCATTCCAATTGTCTTCTATGTCCTTTTGACTTGCTCTCAGCTTTCCCAGCACTTTTTTAATACTAAAAGATATATTTGCAAATAAAAGCATAGTCTAACCTACAATTTAAGATAAAAGAAAAAATTTTTACCACAAAAAATAGTTACATCTGAGCACTTAATAAACAAAAGATTCTAATCTAATCAAAATCATCCAGTGAGCAGCCTTCTGATGAAATTTGACCAGAAACTTCTTAGATTCAAAAATGTTATCTGTTTAGCAATTTGGTTAGAAAATGTCTTGAAATCATTGTTAGAAGTTTTCCAAACAGGTAGAGGGGAATAAAAAATAAATAGCCTAATTTATTAAGTAGCATCCTGCAGCAATATTTTCATTTAGATCAGTGTCCCTTTAGGAACTATTTTCAGTTATGACACATAATAAAACCATACAAAGAAATTAAGTTAACTAAGAGCCAGGTATCTGAGTCATTGTATCACAAAGCATTCAGCAATATTTTCAAATTACAAAATAAGTTTGATCAAATTTCTCTCTCTAAAATTATGCAAGAATTTTGACATTAGACAGTATAACAAATTTTTAAAGATTTTTAGGTCCTTAGCTTATATTTTACATGATTCACAAGGTAAATAAAATATTAAAGTAGTATTGGTAAGGTTCATAAATAAATATGCATACACATGTGTAGCCACTATTTAATAATGGGGTATCAAAGCATTTGAAGAGTATTCTAAATGACTTTATACTGCCTGGAATACTACAGTTTTATGCAAAATTATATGTATTCTTGCTCTCTCTTATCTATAGTAAAGCTTATTATTTACAGGAGCTGCAACTCAAAAGAAGAATGAAACTCAGTCTGAACTTGATACTTGTACCCTGACAAGTTGTTTTATGAAAACAGTTCTATTTTTATGAACAGATGGCAACAGAAAGAAGAGGGGGCACCAACTCTCCACTTTGCTCACGAATGAATTTTCTAGAGCTGCAGAACCCAGGTTTCTGAGTCTGCATATGAAAAATATGATTAACAATCATTTCAGGATAATGATAGTTTCAAGAGGAGATTTCTGGGCTGCTGCAGCTATAAAACACTTTTTTTTTTCTTTTAAAGCCAGGTGCCTTTATTAAAGCATCGTTCCAATTCCCCAAATTATGTTGGTTATTGGCTTAATGGTTTAGTGTTGTAGTGTTTGTGTTTTTCTTGAAGTTATTGTCAGGTTTTCAATAGAATTTTAGTAATAAAGAGAGTAAGCAATTGTAAGAAGATAAAAGAATAGAGTGCTGGGAACGTATATTAGTGTTTTATTGTTTTCTATAAACATTCTCAGTATGTTTCTGCAAAGTTAATTGTTCAAAGACATTTTCTTAGAAAAGATTTCAAATCTAAGATAATCCTAGCTGTATTAAACTAATTAAAGAGATATTCCAAACTGATTCATCTCAGTTAAGATTCAGAACATAAATACAAATTTTCCAATATAGACTTAAAAAATAAAACACTGAAAGTCACCAAATGTAGGGAAAATTTTCATATCAGAAATAACAAGATTTTACATAACATAATTCACCTTGTTTTAAAATTCATCTTACCTGCTTTAAGAATTAATAAAGATGAAATATTTATATTTCAATGAGCATTTCTCCCATCATCCTCTTTCAACTTTAATTTGGTCCTGTAGGGTGAAAAATGCTTTGAGCTACATTACTGATCTCTGAATTTCATAGAAGACTGATATTACATCATCCTAACAAGAAATCCTCTCCAGACATTAAAAAAGCATAGAAATGTACCTCGGGAGAAAACTTCAAATATCATACCCAAGTTGAACTGAAGAGTAATTCAAATCAATTTTGAGATTTTTAGACAGAATAGCTTGCACTATTTAACCATCATTTGCAGGTCTATCCTTAAGCGAAATAAAAAGAAGTCTGTCTTAGGTAGTTTCTGATTTCTCCTTTAGTGTTTTATTGTTTCTACTAGGCTATTTTTTTCCCTATCCTCTGTAGACTCTATTCCAATACGACTTTTTCACAAGAAGACTCTCATTAGAACCCAGTTTTCTCAAGATACTGAATTAGAATTGAATCAAAATATTTTAGAACCTAGTGTGACAGATTATCATTTCATCACCTACTACAAAAACCCTGCTTCGGATATCTTGCTACCAAATTTTAGTAGAAATGGCCGTAAGATTCAAAAAAGAGATCCCTAAAGTTTCAGTGCTAAAATTTCCAGATTCAAAGGTACAGACATAAATACCTTTCTCAAATTCTAGACTATGTTGCTATGTAATTTTCCCTCAGCAAGGTTGCGGGAGAAGATTTTTGAGTGGCAGACCCTATTTAGTTTGCCCTCAACTCATGTACATGGTAGCTGATTATATGGGAACACTCTGAAATCTGACTACGCATCTTAAAATCTAGTCCTGAAATTTTGTAACTATGTGAACTTGGGAAAATTTTACTCACATTCTCTGAACCTCAATATCTTGAACAGGAAAATTGCATTTACTAAGAGAATTATAAAGTAATCTATGTAAACCATTTAGCACAGGACCTGACATGTAAAAATCCAAAAGATCATGAGATTAAGTCATTTATTAGACTGTCATCTCTATTAGAGCTAAGAAAATGTTTTCCAACTACTGTCCCTCCAGAATTGAATTCCGAGTTGAATTCCGAACACAAAGGAGAAACTCAGTAGCTATTTATGGAATTAATTACTCTCTATATTTTCCATGAAAACTCAGCAGTATTTCAGAGTAGGCACTCTATTATTAAAGCCTATTATCTTCCCCTCCATCTACTGAAGATATAGATCAGGAATAACATAACATGTTTGAAAATTTTAATGAATTTTACCTATTATAACTGCATGAACTGGAACTAATTATATTTAAAGTTGTAAGTGCTTTTATAAGAACCTGTACTTTAACATCATCTAAGTGTCAATATCTACAAGTGTAATGCATTGACAAAATGATAATAATGTTAAATGGTATGAAAGATTATATATTATGAAAACCTATGTTCAATTTTACTTTGATATCCAAGATTCATTTTGGATGGAACTGGATGTATGTCAAACTGTGAATGACATGAATATACACATTTTTTCCAAGCTATGATATAATTATATTGTTAGATACAAGAATGACTTCATTAGACAATTGGATAACTATCTAAGGATCCTCAGATAGATGACTCGAAAACAATTATCAACATTTTAACCAATATTAACTTAAAGTTATTATCTATTTAAGTATATATAATTTTCATTTATTTAAGTATATTCAGATAGTATAGGAGTATACATATGTAAATATATAGCTATAGATGAGAGATATTGAGTGAGTGAGTGCATACCTTGGTTTACAGAACTTTCAAAAACTTTATTTCTGTCATCTAGCTATGACCAATACAAAGTCTTTTTAGATTATCTAATAGATATTTTCTAAATTTTAAAGTTACATGACCAATTAGTATCATTTCTTTGTCACCCAATCACCCAACCTTTGTGAAAGACACTTTCTTTGGCTTTCATGCACCAGATTTTTCAGGATTTTAACACTTTTCATACCTCTCCTCATATCCCTGGACCTGCAATCTCAGTTGTAAGCCTTTCATTTCCTTGTATATCAAATGGTGCTGCCCTTTCTTTTTCCTCCTTTGTAATTTGAAATATTCAAGTGGAAAAATCACTTCTATTTATATAGTTCTAATTGTCCTCAGCTGGTTACTTTTAAAATCTAAATGTCTAGACAGGCGTCTCCTCTGTCTTTCACACATAGATGGTTATTATAAAAATCTTCAAATCACCAATCAAAGTTAGTCATTTTTCCCCAAATCTGTCCTCCAGGTTCCTAATCCCCAAACTAGATAAACGTTCTTAAATCAGCACTCATTTCACTATCGATATTCAACCAACTACAAAGTTCTGATGCTTCTTTTTCCTAAATTTTTCTCAAATCTACCATCCCTCCCATCTCCTTAACTGCTGCAGTTCAGGCATCTCTCCATTGTTATGTCACTGTCCCCTAATCAGTTTCCTGGTCTCCACTGAAGCCTGTTTTCAATTCAGCAAATAGATGTGATTCCTCACAAAGAATGGCTAAAAATGGCGGTAGATGGAAAAGTGAAAGTATCAAGACACTGATAGATGTCACAGACAGAATGCCCTGAAAAGTGTAAAATGATAAAGAGAAAACAAAAGAGTTTGGACTGAAATAATGCAGGGCTTCATAGCCATGTGAAAGACTTAAATTAAGTCTTTATTCTAAAGCAGTGGTATAGTATCGACCAATTTTAAGTAAATAGACAAAATAACTATTTAAAAAATAGTGTCTTTGCCACAATGGAGTCAATTTTGCAGCAATGGTTTATAAAGTAGAGTATGCAGGCTATTATACAAGGAGGAAAAAAATAATCAGAACTTCTCTTTAGGTAGTCTCATTCTTTTAAATTTCTATTTGATATAATTGACAGTTATTAATCAGAAGGTATCTAGTGAGTTATTGCTCAGAAAAAAAAATCTATAATGATCAATGATCATACCAAAAAATATGTGGACATTTGTGTAGTTGGAGGGAAAATTTATAGGCAGCTATTTCATTACATAAATGGACAGTTTATGGTATATTATATTAAGTATGGCTAAAGAAGAGTCAAATGGATTAATAAAAGGGATATTTAAAAAGTCACTCCTCAGTATAGTCTAAATTAAAGAGAATTTCAATAGCATCAGATTGTTTTCTAGTAGCAGTGACCATCACCTTGACAACTGATGCTAATATTGAATGATAGAGTATCTTTAGATCATACTTAGTATACTGCTTTGGAAGTCAGAAAAGACAGAAGAAACTGAGAATAAAACTTGAAAAGCCTATAAAGTTAATAGCACCCTCTGAAAAGAATCAAGAAAGTCACATGATTCCTGAGGGTTGTGGCAACAAAAAACAGATATGCAAAGTAAAAATATGGCTAAGTTATAAACTATGACTTAGAATCTGACAATAATAAACAGTCTCGTTTATTCCCTCAAAACTCCAGTTTTGGATTTATTTTTCTGATAATTTATCTAGGATATCTACTAGTCATTCATGAAGGCAAATGTTCTGATATGTCAAATTTTTACAGAATTTCAAAATATTCATGATATTACTTCTTTAGAATTCCTATAAAATTTTCTCTCATCTATAAAGGGCTTATTTTTATTTAAAACTTATACACTAAACTTTTTTCATTCATTCATCTGCTAAATAAAGCAAATGTGATAAATAAAATAATGCTTTTATATAATATTTCAGAAAGTATATCTAAAGTATAAAGTCTAGAATATTTTACCTTATCAATTATTTTGATAGAGAGAAAACTGCCTTTTAGATAAGTTTAAGATTGAAACCTTATTTCATATCATTTTGCATCCATTTTACTCACTGTAAAATGTGAAACATAAAAAATCATGTTAAGATATTTCTCCTGAATTGTTTTCAAAGCCATACTTAAAATTCATACTACATTTTCAGAATGTCAATTAATATTTGAAGTCTTTAAGAGTAATGTATTTATAGTTCTTAGAGAAGTGCAAAATCCAAGTACTAAGTATGTTTCAAACTTCAGCTCTTTATGCAAATCAATATGTGCACAAAGATAAACTACATTTCAGAAACAGTCTAGAGGTTTGTCAGTGAACCTTTTCAAACTACTCACATTATTTTCTGATGGCAAAAACATCTCAAAAGAAGCGTGATATGGTCTATGAATATCATCAAACCTCTTTGCTGTCTTTCCATTCAGCAATAGATGGTAGATTTACTTTGTATGACAAGATGAATATATTCAAAATGCATCTGTTATAAAAGTAGCTGACATTATGAATAAGAAATGGGAAGGGCATTTCTGTTGAAGCTAATTTTAGGAAACTAGACAGACATCCGTTATTACTCATGTAGTCAAGGGTTATATGAAAATGTTAATATATATTGTGTTACCCCTACTAGGGCCGATTTATTAGCCATGACTTCCCAAGGATGTGAGATTAATTTAAGAAAGATGGAAAACAGTTTGCTCACAGAATCTTGGAAACTTTCCTGAAATCATGATGCCTACCAGCAATATAAGAGCAAGTCAAACAATACTTCAAACTCTAGTAATTGCACAAAAATTGGAAATAATAAACATACATAGTATCTACTTTAATACTTAACATTTTCCAGACATACTCCCCCTATGTCATTCATCATCACTGATCCTATAGATATCAAAGATCATGGTTTTAGGAGATTACAACAAATAGCTTGGTGTTGCCACAATCCCAGGTGAACATTGTTTACCCATATGAAGATGATAGTCCTAAGGATTTCACTGAGTATACTCAAAGGTTCTTGCTTGAACTGTCCCATCATTACTTGAAAGACCCTAAGAGTGCCTTTGTTTTTTGGACTGATATTGCTGATATGTGAATTATTTATCTTACTTGAGGATGAATAAAGCCCTTTGAAAAACACAAAACAATGGTTTATGACAAACCACTGAACTCTGAAAAACAAGTAATAAAATATTCATAAAATTATCTAAGATAAAAGAGATTACAGTTGGTAAAAGGAGGCAGAGTAAATAGCACATATTTTTATTCAAAGAAAGATGAAAAAGAGTTGTTAATGTTACAGTAACATTCAGGCTGCAGCATCTTAAACTGAGAAATCGTGGCTATTCAGCAAACTTCCTCTTAAATATTCCATCTTAAAAATTTTAGTCTCACTCTCATGTTCTTTGTTTTTGTGATGCAATCCTCTTTTCCCTTCACATATTGCAACATATTCTTATCACATAACCCTTGAGGTTGTTTAGCATTACTAACCTGACTAGGCCAGTTGGTACCTTGAGGAAAAATAAGTGGCTCATTGTTATAAAATGTTTCTCAAGTATTTCAAATAATATATTGAAATTGTATAAACATTATTACTATTATACACTTAGGTTCTTTGTCTTTTGGTAAAAAGAGCCAAGAATTGTTTCCAATGTGCAAACAAAACAGCCTTAGCAATAAAATAGGAAAATTAAGGAAAACAAAAACTGTTTATCTTTGCATGAATATGGAGCGCAAGATGCCAATTTTCAATAATGGTAGTCTGCTATAAATTTGATAAAAACCAGACAGAGTTCATGCTGCATGTATTCAAGTATAAGATTATAAATAAGTCATCCTCATGCATAAATCAATTATAAATTTAAACAAATGAGGAAAATATCTAATAAATCTAGAGAGTGAAAAATAGGCAAACATTGTAGAATCATTGAACCATAAAAGTTGAAATCAACATGGAAGTCTCCCATTTAGCTAAAATATGTATTTTTAAAGTGTTTTCCATTTATTTTTCTAGCTAAAGGACACAATAGTCTGAAGCAATCAGGTTCAACAGAAAAAGTGGGAATCCCGTAAACTAAAAAAGTGAAAATCTCATATTCCATCAATAAATTCTACTCTAATATCTTACGAACTCCAAGTTCCACATAAATAATGTAGACTACTATCAACATAAACCGAGATCTCAAAGTCTAACGAAATAAAAATCTTGCTAAATATACACAATAACACCCTTCAGAGGAATCATTTAACAGTCATAAGTCTCCACAATATATTATCATAATGTGCAGGATACACTACAAAAATCACTTGACAAAGTGGATATCTAGGAGAATGTAACTACTCTCAAAGGAAGTAAAATAGCAATAAATATGAATCTGGAGATCACCTAGATGTTGTAATTATCAAAAGAAACTTTAAAGAATTTATTATGAGTATCAACCAGCGTTAGTTATCAAAAAGAAAATGAGTAAGGGATGGGAGTAAAGGGTAGTGGAGGTCCAAAGGATAGTGGTGGAGGATAAGTAAACCTGCACTCCTAAAGTTTATATATATATATATATATATATATATATATATATATATATAATTATGTTTAGTGTGTTTAGTGGTTACCCAGGCTTTAGAGTATTCTTATTTCAATGTTTATTGTTTATACTAAAATAATAATGCACTGCTACCCATACATTGAAAGGGACATATCTTGGCTTTTTACTGCATGAAATTAGCACAAATTTAACAACCTAAAACACCACCAAGTTATTATCTCGGTTCTATACATCAGAAATCCATAATTAGATTTTCTACTCAGGGTATTGCAAGGATAAATTCATGATGTCAACCAGAATTAGGATCACATCTTAGGCTCAGGGTTATCTTCCATACTTACTAGTTGTTGGAATAATTCAGTTTCTTATGCAGAGTTTCCCAATTTTCTGTCATCTGTCAACTGAGGGCAACTCTCAGTGCCTAGAGGTCACTCACCATTTCCTGCCATATAGACTTATCCACAACTTGGAAATATGCTCCTTCAAGTCTGGCAGGAAAATTTATCTTGCTTCCAATCTCTCCAATCACTTTTAAGGACTTATTTGTATATTTCAATCACACGCAGGATAAGCTTCCTTTTGATTAACTCAAAAATTCAACTGATTAAGAAAATTAAATAAATTTGTCAAAGTCTTTTACCGTTTAAAATAACATAATAATGGGACTGAAGTCTATTATATTTATGTCTCCCTCTCACATTTAAATGTGATGAGAACACAGAATTTGCACACCAAGGGGCAGAAATATAGGGGTCATCTTAGAATTCTTCTAATAGTCATTTACAATTATATAATCTCATTTCTTTCCTCTCATAACTTTTGCTATTTCTCATATGTTGAACATTTTCCCTCAACTGATAAAACTCTTTACATAGAGTAAATAAATATATTTGTCTATATCTATCCCAAGGCAAAGCATCTTTAAGTAATAATAACTTACGAGGTAATAATTGTCCTCTAAACTCAGTAACGATGGCATTGGGTGTCATTTCCTAAATGATTTACAAAACACCTACATCATCTTGAGAATGAATTTCGACAAATACTTTCTAGCATTTTCCTCAGACTGCTATAGCTGAGTACCACAAACTAGATAGCTTAGCAACAAAAATGTATTGCTATATGGTTTGGAGGCTAGGATCTGAAATGAAAATGTCAGAGGAATTAGTTCATTCTGAAGACTGTGAGGGAAAATCAGTTCCACATCTCTCTCTTACCTTATGATAGCCTTGGGTATATCTTGGCTTGCAAATGGTATTCTCTCTGTATATTCACATCATCTTCCCTTCTCCATGCCTCTGTGTTCAAAACTGCCCTTTTTATAAGGACAATAGTCATGATATATTAGGGTATACTTTAATCTAATTTAACTTAATTACCTCTATACAGATAGTTAGGAGTTCAAAATAATATTTTTGTTGAGACACAATTCAACCCATAACATACCTCTTCCTGGTATTCCAAGAGACTTTTCTAGTCATGTGAAAAGAAATAAAATGAGGCCATATATAGTTAAACTTGAAATGAAAACATAGTACTGTAAAATAAAATTCAATTCTTAAAACATATATTAATATATTAACAATTACTTTATTTGTGCTGTACAGCACAGAATTACCATCTTCAATAATTCAAAAAGATAAATAAAACAAAGCCAATATAAAACATAAACTGCTCTCAAGTTGCTTAGGCAACTTCCAATCAACTTTTAAATAATTACAACATTAAGAAAAGCAAAAATATTCTCATTAGCAAGTTAAATGTTTTCAACAGTTACTATAAGATCGCTTTTGTACACACATGCATACATATATTCAAATACATTTGATTCACAAATATTAACACTAAAAATGTTTATAACTCTTCATTTTTGCAAATAAATAGCTTGTTTAAAGTCACTAGTTGCTCAGATAAATAGAATGAGTAAATACTTATTCACCAAACATTAGTAGAGTCACAGCAATATTCATGCTTCATAGGAAATAATATTATTTTGCTGATAATATTTGACTCCTGCTTAGACAAGGAAAAAACTTTCACTCATATGGTTGCACTTTAAAACTTTTGAAAAATTCAATATAATTTATTTCCAGCTTTGAATCCTATTCCTAAAGTTTTTTAGCTCCTGGGCTTATAATGTTTTAAATATCCTGTTGTTATTTTATATCGCGGAGAGATACTCATTTGAAAACTTTTATAACTAGTCACCTTATCTAATATGGTAAAAAAAAAAAAAAAAGTAATGAAAAACCCTTAAAAGAAAATTGTATAATTTATTGTTCATCACTATATCACCAGAAGTATAATAGTCTCATTTCATCCTGACTGGATGGCATCACTTAGAGACAACTGAGTAGAAGCTGAGTTTACCAGCTTAATCTATTCCTGCAGTTCTTTTGTCCCTCAATGTAGATGTTTTACCTTCAAGGGATAACAAATGTAGTTGATAAAGAGAAGGAAGAAAGAAAGAAAGGAAAGAAGGAATGGAGGGAGGGAGGGAAGATGGGAAGGAAGGGAGGGAGAGAAGATGGGAAGGAAGGGAGGGAGGGAAGATGGGAAGGGAGGGAGGGAGGAAAAGGAGGAAGAGAGAAGGACCTGGAAGGGAGGGGAAGGGAAAGTAAGAAAATGGAAGGAAAGGGAAAGGAGGAAAATATAAATTCTACCTTTTTCAGAACATGTTTGCTACTCCTTTCTCTGCCAGTCTACCAAGGACAAGGCTCTTCAAATAGAATAATTTTGTTCAACATCATTTTTATTACAGCACTGAAAAGAAAAACATCTTGATCTCCATTAAACTAAACTATTTAGCTATACTATGTTTTACTTAAAATTACATTTTCTAAGAATCTATGGATGCTGTTAAGTAAACACTTACTGTATATTCTGTCCAGACTGCTATAACAAACACACCTTAGACTGGTGATAGTTCTGGACACTAGAAAGTCCAAGTGGAGGTGCCAGGACATTCAGTGTCTGGTGAGAGCTTCTCTCCTACTTCATACATGGTTGTGTCCTTATGATTTCTCAGTAGTGGAAGAGGCTAGAGATATCTTTAGGGTCTCTATTTTAAGACCTCTAATTGCATTCATCCTCATGATCCTAGTCACCATTAAAAGGCCTCATCTGACAATAATCACATTGAGAGTCAGCACTTAAACATATTTTCTGAGGAGACACAAGCATTCAATCTATAGCAGAAACAGAAGTAGAAAGAGTTAAAATTTCAGGTACTGAAGGATCAAGGTATAGGGCCTAAGTTTGGACTTCTAATTTGATGCAATTTCCTTTGTGTTATACAGCCTCTATATATAGATGAGAAAAATAGTTGAAGCAAAAAAATCAAAATCAACTTGTCAGCCTTAGCAATCCAGTTTCTCATGTAACCATAATCAAATTTACTGGAGCTCTATCAAAGCTTCATTCTGATTCTTGGGTAGGAACACCCTGTTCCTATGCCATTGGCTAAGAGGTGACTAACAAGGTCATACACATCCTCTTCTCTTTTGATTATATAAGGTTATGTTCTATTCTGATATAGGAAAAGATAAAATTAAAGGGGTACATTTCCTCCAGAAGACACAGGACTTCCACTTTTTTTTTCTCCCCAAAGGATAATTCCAGTTAAAGTTTAGAAGCAGTTCCAAGACGAGTAGAAACATAGTCTGAAATACAGGCTGTGAGTCTCAGAGCTGCCAGATTCCAGAATTAACATTTGAATGATAAGCAAGGATTCAGTTGCAATATGGCAAACTGTTAAGAACTCACACTCACCGTTGCCACACAAACACGACAAAAAAGTACACATTTAATGAATAAAATATATTTCTTCCTTTTCACTCTTCCTGCCTGGCTGCTTCTTGCCTTCATTCTTGCCAGCACCTTTTCTTTATTAAAAATAAAAAGTTGGTTCAAATTGTAAATTTCATCTTATGTATATTTTAAAATAAAGGAAAAGTGCGGGCAGGGAGGGCAGTGGGCAGGTGGGCAGGAAGAGAGAGGAGGAATTGAGGAAGCCTCCTTATTTTATTATTTTACTTTTATTTTGGCTGTTCACACTGGAAGTCCCCCTCATCCCGGGACCTGGGACTTGAACCCAGGGATATGTGGTTTGCTTCTTCAGAGGCGATTGACATAACTGCTACTCCACTAGCACACACCAAACATTTACATTTTTATGTCCATGACCACTAGACAATCCATCCTGCAGTTCTATGTCCACCTTCCAGTACATATGCTGTATTTCAATGTCAAGTTTCAAATAACAGATAAATCAATAAGAAAATGAGAGGTAGAAATGCAAGTTATAAAGAAAATAAAACCAGGTAATGGGGTAGAACATGAAGGAGGGACACATAGATCTCAGGACACAGGGCTTGTTAGACTGCATTAGGGATGTTATTCTCTCTCCTAAGAATATCAGGAAGCAATTTTGATTTTATGAATTTAATTTTTTGTATTTTATTATTTTTTCCTTGCAGAGCGATATCAGATTAAAAATTAGCAGGGTGCCAAATAGTTATCACAAAATATATTTGTGCAATAGATCAAAGATGATTTTGGTGATGCTAACTCACTCCATGTGAAAGGAAACCTCATATAGAATTGAAATTTTATTTCAGCAAAATTTAGGAACTTTTCTTGGGAGTATTTTATTTATTCCATTTTAATATCTCTTTTTTCTCTAGTCACAAAGTTTTGTATGAAAAAGAAATGTAATTTTGTTAAATCAAGTACAAATATTTATATGGATATTTGTGTATACATATAGACATGAAAATGTATGCGCACATGAAATTAAACAATTTTCCTTAAAAAACAAAAAACAAAACTGTATGCATTTAAGAACCACAGTCTTTGAAAAAAGAATGCAGAATTGGGGGACCAGCATTACCAAAATGTAAAGACAGAAGATGTTATAACTGGTAGATAAAGCAGAGAAAAGTCATTTGTGTCTGTCAACACAAATCCTTGGGTTGGGAGGGTCACCAATGATACAGAGTCTCTTTACCTGGCTGAGGGTTTATTCCCACATCATGTGCCCCAACACCCGTGGACTTTGCCATGCAGAAGAGCATAAATATAGATAGATTCGTCCGTGGAAATCACAGGATTTTGGTGGGTTTGTTTTTTTTTGTTGTTTTTTTTTTTTGGAGAACAATAGGACTAGGGGGGATTGGACATTTTAGAGAGCAGGGAGAGTAGATAGATGATATAAACACAGAATTTAACTACAAATTCGCATTTGTTGAGCCAAAAGCTTCAACACAGACATGAAAAGAGGGATAGCCTCACCGTTAATTGAGCTGATGCTGGTTGTCCCCTCCAAGCTTTCTTTTGTCTGTGTGGTGTTAGCACTTGTAGATGCCACAGTTCAGTCATGACTGAAAGTGCAGATGCCCAGCACCCCCACCATCAGCTGAGTTGTGGTATGAATAGTTTGATCTCTTGGTTCCAGTGCAACACTTGCCCAGGACAGGGTCAGGCAGTCAGGCCTGGAACCTCCATCACAAGTAGCTAAGCCTTTTCAAGCAAACTGACTTGTGGTTTCTGTAGGTCGCCTTGGGAAAATCAGAAAATCACTGGAGCGACTCCAGGGTATCATGAAAAGTCTGCCCCTTCCCCATCTGGGGCTGCTACTGAACAACTCTGCACATCTGCCTGCCACTTGCAACCTAAAACCTCCAGACCTCAGCATATAGAGCTCACATCCTCTGGGTCCCAGAGCTTCTTGCAGGTTCTGTATCCCAGAGAGAAAACTCAGAAAATTATTGGGGGAATGCTTCTGAAACCTGATCCATAGGTGCCTGGGAAACACAAGACACCTTCTCACCACTGGCCTCTGCTGAGACCTTGTCAATCTGTGGCCTAGAATGAAACCACTTGAGCCTCTCTTTCTGAGCATTGCTCCTTGTACCTGCAACTGAGAGAAAAGTTTGCTTGAGGAACAGATTAAGTTCAAATCTAGACTGCAGTTGTGGCAACAGTTACAGCCTGAGACTACTGGTAATGGTCTGATTAAACCTCTTTTCATCTCCTGCTCTGACCCCAACCCAGAATTCCATGTTCTTAGACCTCACCCTGTGCTTTTTCAAGAGCTCCAACATTTCTGATTACTGAAGAGCCTTCACCCTACACGGCAATAGAAAGCCCAGTATCCTAGGTTATCACCTTAGGCCTATACTCTGCACCCTAATATACTAGAATGAGGCTATTAATAAAGGGCAAATTTTTTACTAAAGCCACAGTTCAAAGTTCAAAGTAACAAACAAAAAATGAGACAAAAAATCACACACTCCAAGTTATGAACCAAATAAAAGCAGGTGATAAAATTAATACAACAGAATTAAGCAAATTACTTGAATACGATTTCAAAGCAACAGTTGTAATGATGCGCACTGAAATCAGAACAATAGATGGATCAAATCAGAACTACAACAAAGACAGAAAATCAGGAAATTCTAAGCATAAATCATAGAGCTGAAGAGTGCAAGTTAAAAGACAAATGGAATGCACACAGCTAAGCAAAGAAAAAAAAGAATTAAAAGAAATGAAGGTACATATGAGACTTATGAGATAACATGGTAAGAAGCAATATTTGTATCATAACTGTTCTAGAAAAAGAGAGAGAGTGAAAAGGGCAAAAATCGTATTTGAAGAAATAGTAGCTGAGAGCTATACTAACCTGAGTAAGAAAACAATAGATCCAGAAAACTCAAAGAGCTCCAAGCAGAATAAATTCAAGCATACACCAAGACACATTGTCAATAAAATGACAAAAATGAAAGATAAATAATATTAAAAGCAGCTAGAGAAAAATGAATCCCATACAAGGGATTTCCCATAGGACTATCTGCGGATTTATCAGCAGAAATTTTTTAAGTCGGAAGGGAATGGCTTGATATATTCAAAATACTGAATGAAAAGAATTTCCAAACAAGATAATCTACCCTGCTAGGTGATCACATAGAATTGAAGGAATGACAAAGTGCTTTACGGACAAATATAGGCTAAGTTCTTTACTACTAAACCAATGCTACAAAAAATACTAATGAAATTTCTATAAACTGAAAATAACCTCCACTTAAAAGCAGCGAGACACCAAAAACATAACATGGGAGGAGGAAGACAGTAAAACAGTATGTTCTTAGAATCTTTAATAGGCCAACTCAAAAAAAGTAACAGCAACAAAAAAAAACAAAACAAAACCCCAACTTCTCCCTTGGGGAATTTATCTTCCTCTTAACTAAAGGCAACCATAACCTAAAGCCTGAGCATGAACAGAAAGGTCATGGACCACACCATGAGCTCAGTATGTACAGAACAAATGTGACATAAAGATTATTCTGACCTACCCTCTCACCTGGGACCAATCACCACACCCCCTTTATGACTCACCTTAGTGCCTTAGATCAATCACCACCCACTCCTTAACCCAGTCCATACAAAGGCTGGGTGAGTAGAAAGCTCAGGGAGAGAAGAGAATGATCTCACTATTTCTTTTGCAAATAATACAGCCTTCCTTTTCTTAAGAAACTTGATCTGTGTTTTTTGGCTGATGCTCATCAAAAGAACAGACTCACTGAGCTCACTAAGAAAATGAACTGGAGATTAACTTACTTCCAAGTTAAAAAACAGAACTATAAGCATAGAAACCTGTATGTAAACCCTAGGTAACCTCAAAACATAAATCCACAGCAAAAACAAAGAAGAAAATGAATAGGTAAACCAAACATAACATAAAAGAAAGCTATCAAAGCAGTAGAGAACAAATGTGCAGCCACAGTGTGCACAAAAGCCCAGAAAATAAATGACAATAAAAGGTTACTTATCAATAATAACTTTAAATGCCAATGGATTGAATTCACCAAAAAAGACACAAAGTGGTTGGATGGATTAAAAGAATGAATGAACACAATTGGATAATTTACTCTTGATAGACTATCCATAAACCAATTCATATCTAGTCCTAACTTTGATTCTACCCATTATTCTGATAATAATTATTCTAAATTCATTGTAATGTTTACAATCAAATGCCTCTGATCATATTTATGTTCAATTATTATTTAATTGCATGGTTCTGCTTTAGAATCAAAACTTACTGTAGTATATAAAGAATATTATTAACTGACAATATGGAATTGTTTTAATGTGATTAAAAATAAAATTCCAACTCAAAGATTATTTGCATAAAAAAGACACAGTTTTACAGAATATGTTGCTTTCTCATGTTTAACCTAGTGATACAAGAGAGGCATTACAAATATGTTTAATGTCAGAAAAGGGAATTTTATATTTTAAAGGCCTTTAGAAAATATCAAAATTATTCTTAAAGAATTAATTTATTTCAATGTTTGTTATAAAAGTACATTTAATTTAAAAACATATTTTCCCATAAGTAAAATTCTTATTTTTAAAATATCTATGTTTTATGAAAAATATTTTTGTGTCTCCAATTAAGAATGCACAGCCATATGCCATAGGATCATGGTACAACTTTCATCAGCAATCACATCTCTCAGTCTCTAAATGTCACATTATAATTGGCATTTAAGAAAATTACTTCAGGATATATATCACATATCTTTTTAAATACCACTTGGTATTTTTAGCCATTATTTCATTACTACTAAATTGAGTACTAGTGTCCAATTAGACATTAATTACTAGTCTAAATATGGCTAATGCGCTAACCAGGATGTCACTAGGCATTTTAATTTTGCTAAATTAAATGCAATGAAATCTAACTTTGCAGATTTCACAATTCAAACACTCCTTTAATTATAAAGGTTTATTTGAATGGAATAGAACAAATGCTCTCTAACCTTAAAACTATGGTGAAATTAAACATGATATTTAGTGGAATCACCGCCAGGGCACAGAGCGGGACAAGCCCATGAGAGACCCTGAAGCAAATCTCCAGCTCAACACTACAGAACTGCCCCATGTTCAATCCAGTTCTCGCTTCAATAACTCCAGCTACAAAAGGTTCTGAGCCATTTAGGCAACTACCTTTTATTAAACAAAATATTCTCGCTGCGATTTCAGTCTTTAATTTTATTTCTGTTGTTTGGTGGACAATAGAATACATGTATTAACCCTTTCAAATATTTGATGACAACGACTCTATCATTCCCCTTGTCTTATGTTCTCTAGAGTAGCAGGATACATTGTGATGAACACCTGTCATTTTTGTTGCTTTCTCCTTACCCACTGCCAACCCAAGAGAAGTAATCAAGCTTTCATACAGGCAGGATGGTGTTTATTTGAGGTTAGGATACTTGATTCAGGTGCATGATCAAGGGGCAGTCTGCAGGTAATACAGTCAGGACCAGGACCCAGGGGAGCTTTAACGAATTAGGCAGGGAAGGGCTATAAGTTTAAGTCTTTTGCTATGAATCTTTTGGATTGGTTATTAAATTAATTTGTCTATGATTGCTGGGCATAAGCCTTTGTAAGAATACCATAGTGTAAATGTCTGCTTAAATAATCTGTGCCTCCTCTTTAATGTAGTTGTTGAATTTCTGAGTCAGCCTATTTAATTTTCACCCAGAAGTCTCAGCTTGACAGCTTAGAGACAAGATAGGATCAATTTGACTTAAAAAACTTCCACAAACACAGTATTTTTCCCCAAATGAGACCGCTTATCGAAGAGTAACGTAAGTCCAAATCCTATTCAATGAATACCTTACTTTTAAACATATGAACCATATCCTGAAAAGAATGATCAAAGACACTCCTAAAAGCAAGAGGTGACTTTGTACCTTTTTATAAGAAAATAAAATTTCATTTTTTAATTCTAATTATTTTAAGGTCCTCTAACTTGTAGATTAAAATTTATCCTTGTCTCAAATTTCTGCTTCTATATACTAAAACAATAATATGAGCACTTAAAAACAAATAGGAGATTGGCAGAAAACAAAGGCAATACTATATTGTGTTCTCTTAAGTCCATAGGCAAACTATGTAGGAAACTAACTACCATCCCTTTCTTAACCTTATCTTATTCAAACATACTATTATGGCAACTGAAATAATTTTTCATAAAGGCATATTTTTTGTTTTTAATTTCTTATTCTTGAGTTCCTCCTAAGAGCTCTTCTCAGATCTAACATACACTAATAATGTTTTTTCAAGTCAATATAGGATTGGCCTACGCAGAATTGGTCAGATAGACTAGTTCCAACACGTCTAGAACAAGCTTTTCTCCCTATGTGTCACCTTGGTATGTGGAGATCCACAGGTCTTGAGAATAACTGTTACCTTAAAGAATAGAGGTTATTTAGATATAGAGTAATCTTCAGAAAAATAATACTTTTTATCAAAGAAATCAGTCTTAAGTCAGGGCATACGTCTGGAGGCAAGGTTTTATCATATGAAATCATCCCTGCATATGAATGTCCTCTCCTCCTGCCTGAATGCTCCAGGCTCCTAATCTTTAGCACGGGACACAAGTCTTCAGTTTGTTTCATTTACTTGAGATTTTACAACCATGTAAATTCTCCATATACATGTAATTTGGTGTTTTTCTCCTACTCATCTGATGTTAGTTTTTTACTCAACTAGCCCAAGAAGAACCTTGAGCTGGGTTAGGATGGAGGGAGTTTCCCTGAACCTCTACAAAGGTTATATAGACTCTATTTTCTGAGAGTCGGCATATGCGAAAGTGTTTTAAATTACATTCAAATCTTAAAGAGGGTTTACTGATGATAGTATCCTTTGGACACAGTCAATTTGGAGTTAAAAAAAAAATGAGAAGGCATGCAGCAGTGGAATAATGCCTCAGTGCCTCTGGGGGAATGCTGACTGCATACATCCCAGGGACCAGGGCTTGTGTGCTAGTTGGGGGGCGGGTCGCGGGGGGAGGCAAACAACTTGAAAACCAAATAAAAATAAAATAAAGTGATTCTCCTCCACTCTCTTCCTGCCTGCCTGCCTCTGTTTGTCTTCATTCTCGTCTACCCATTTCCTTTCCAAAAAATTGGGGGAAAAAAATCATAAAATAATTACTATTTCGAAAGAAGAGGAACAATTCAACATATCAGAGAAGAGAGACCTTCTGTTATGAAAGGAACTGCAGAAAGAAATAAGAAAAGGTAAGCTATTGGTTTACTTTAAAGGAATTAATCAACAAGACCTGAATGTCTTTAAGCTGTGAAGTGCAATAATGCAGAAAACAGAAGAGATTTCTGAAGCAAAAATATAAAAACAATATTCAAAAATAAAAGTAACTTAATGAATAGTACATAATTTGATACAGAAATCAGAAGTATACTCAGAGAATAAAGAGATACTAACAAATGATAAAATAGAAATAAACAAGCAAGAAATTCAACATGTGGAATTTGAGAGAAAAAAATAGCAGATAAGAAAACAGCATTTAAAGCAGTAGTCATGGAACTGTTGAAAATAAAAGGTCATTTTTATAAGCTCAACTTAATTATAGAGGCACCTATAAAATATTTCTTATTGAACTATCTTAATTTGAAGGTAAAGAATTAAATCATCTAAGCATCAAGAATAAGCAAAAATAGACAACAAAGAAGCAAGCAAAATAACTATGCAATCTCTACTCATATACTTGCCAAGGACATGCAGCTCAAAAAAGTGAAGTTAGAGGGTGATCTCATACCACACTTACACAGACAAAAATCTGTCAGTGCTAATAGCGGTGATAGAGACTTTTGAAATTGAAAGCGAGTGCAGGAAGCCTTTTATGTTTAGAACACAAATTACTCAAGAATTGGCTGCATCCCATCTCAAAGTGGATTGACATTGTAGCTTCTCATTAACTGATTTCCCTGAATATTCTGTAGAGGTGTTGCTACCCGGAGGGATACTCCTAATGTTTCCCAAGAGTTAAACACTAGTGTTTCAGGTCTTTAAGAATATTACAGGGGCTCATAACTACTCTGCAAAAATTATAGTCTGCATAAGTGTATTAGCAGCTTTTGAAACCAACAAAAAAAGAACAGTTATAGAAAACAACTCTGTATTATCTTCAGAGTCCCAGACTATAAGATGAATTATGGGAAAGCTGGACAATATAATTTGTGCAGTAAGTCAAATATTACTGAGCCACTTCCATTGACATTGGGACTTTTTAAATGCTTTGTTGCTGTTATTTTTATTTTAGTTTTCGTTTATATAAAACCTAGGAAAATACATACAACTCCCAATGTTCAGGTAATGGCTAAGGCTAGGATTACCATTTAACTGTAAGTGACTTCTCATATCTTTCTCAGCCACTACCCACACAGTCCTTTCTCCCTTATGACAAGTGTGACGTGCATAGGAAGTATCACAAATTGGTATTTGATGAAAGCCTTCTTTTGTTAATTTCCTTTCTAGTTATAAACCCGTTTCTCTCCAAGAGTATGAGAGAGTATAGGATAATACTTGAGAACATGGGTTATAGCATTCACGTGCTTGAAATTACATTCTAGATGTCTGATTAAAATCCCCCTGTACACGCAATGATGAATTATCCAACCCCAAATATCAATCATGCAGAGAATGAGAAATTCTAGTTTAAATAAATTAATTCATCATGTAAAACATTAAAACAGTGACCATCATATAGTATACACATATTATGTATCATGTAGTAAGTAAAGAATTAAAGTGTATTATGATTATTCTATTAGTCAAACTAGTAAAAGGTTGACTAAACTGTCTCTTACCTAGATTCCTCTCTTCTTTGGCACTCAGGCACCTCATTCATTTTTTATCATTGAAAATGCCTTTTATCTGTAAACAATTGGTTTATTTTATCCTTCCTTAGAATTAAATGTCCTCTTACTAAAAATGAAAAAAATAAGTCCTGAAATATTCTCAATTTGCCATGAGTCTAAAGAATGCACTTGAAGGCCAATGAAAGACAGCACAAAACCTCTTCTCTGGAACAAAAGTTGTCATATTCATTATTAAACTAGAGGATTGAGACCTGATATGTCACGGCTCTAAAAACGGAGGACTCATGAATCTCACCTTAAACCTATATAATGTTATGATGCAATGTTCCTTCAGTAGAAAAAAAAACAGCAACACTGGGACTCAACGTTTTCATGACAAATAAGAGAGGAATATTAAGAGAGATTCCAAACATATTTAAATGTCTCATCATGTGTCAAATCAACAATTATGATAAGGATAGAATTGAACTGTTGGTGGGAAGTTTAAAGTGTTATATACAGATGTTGATTCACAGTGATATATACCTTAAGCCTGTATAATGTTACGATGCAATGATTTTTCAACAAAATTAAAAAATAAAGTAAAGAAAATTTTGATTCAAGGTTTTGAGGCTTTAGTATAAACCTAAATTATTTCTATGATTTTTACTCCTATTGAAGAATAAATATGGAGTAATAAACCCTTTGTCTCATTGAGTTTCATAAAAATATTCAAAATATTTACCTATCATGATAAAAATATTTCAGCAAATTTATAGAATTAGTATGCAGAATAATTATTATAGTCAGTTAGCTACAAGTTTATATAAATGATGATATACTTTTCCTCAGGAAGCACATTATGGAATATTCTAAAAATTATCCAATATCAATATGATTTTAATCAATTCTACACCATTCTCCATATAACACCTGTACCTAGTTCTTTCACTTACTGGTTTTAAAAAAATGAAAATATATGAAGAATCCTTTTCCATTTCTAAGAGAACGCTGATTTATTTTTCACAAGAGATAGGACAGAATAAAAGGAAGTGAGAATTTAATTTGCATTTTGAGAGAATTAGGAATTGACTTTTTGAATATGATTGATTAAACCCACTTAAATCATTAATTACATCATCACCCATCGGTAAAACAATCACCTAATGACTTAATGGGTGATTAAATTTTTGAAATAACCAACATGGGAATAGAGCCTAGATTCAATCCACTTAATAATGGATCTTAATTTATATCAAAAGAAAAATACAAACAAATATGTGTTCATATTTATCAACAAATAAAAAAAAAAAAAAAGAAATCAGTCAAAGTGCATAGGCTTATGGTAATATATAGACATTGATTTCTACTAAATTGGAGGTTAAAAATAGCAGTGCACATAAAGTAAACCTCTCAAAGTTGACTGTTACCACGGTGAATATCAATAATCCAACATTAAAACTTTCCACATTTTAAATACTGGTAGCCTTTTCCCTTCTCATCCTTGCCTTTCCTCCTACTCCTTTCTCCTCTCATTTTATCTCCTATCCTTCCTTATTTCTCCTATTCTACTGTCTTACTGCTTTCTTCAATCTTAAATCTTCCCTGGAGATTTTATATATTATTTTTTGACATCCATATCTTTATGTCAAATCATTTTCATTACAATAAAAAGTAATACAGTTTTTTAAGTTTGGTAACTTCTCCTCTCCCATATCTAACAATCTTTTTCATGTGACTCCATCAATAACAAGTTCAGTAATGTCAACATTGGTAAGTATTCTTTCAGAGACACAGCTTTTACTTCTGTCAGTGTTTCACAGTCCAGTACCTCCCAAATGATTTTAGCTCTATGTAGAAACAGGACTCCTCTTTGCAACATCAATACCCCCAAATCTTGTATCTCCACAGCTGTGCCAACCAGAGCAACCCCATCTTTTCTGAAGTCTGTAGGTGCATGCTGGTTTCCTCTGACTGCGCTGCTTTCAATCCCTTACCTCTCTTACAACTTCAGCTGGTAGTTGATCCCTACTGTTCCTACCTGTAGTTGGCACTCCTAGACCATGGTTAGGCTTCTAAAACCCATCTCATAACTCACTGACTCTGAGTCTTGGCAACTCCAGGCTAGTTCATCTTTGCAATTTATTTGTCCATTTATTTTGTTGCAGTGTGTTGGAGGAGAAAGTGAGGGGAAAGTGGTACTGGAGAACATTATAACTTTTGAGATACCAACTATGATTCATGAGTTTCTGTTGGCATCGCTTCAAACTGGGCACCATTGGAATGGTTACCTACAAATTTATGCACTACCACTTACACTTTACAAAATGTTATGTCTTTCCAAGTTACTTCATAATACGTCTTAAACTCTCTCCACATACTTTCCTTCCCACCACTCCTTTGAATCTTCTCACATTAAGATCATAAAGATGGCCATTACTCAAACTCTCCATAATATTCAGTACATTTCCTCCCTCATTGAAACAAATTCTGAACTTGGACTATGTCATTCTGCAATTCTTCTGTCTCACTGTCTTCTCTAGTTTTCTCTTGCTTCACTTTTACACAATAAGTGCCCTCCACAGTAATTTATCCAGCTCCTTATCTGGCATCTCCACTAGGATATGTACATTATATTTGCTTTTGTTGCACAGAATAAAATTTTTAATTTCACTATTGCTTTTTCACTACATATGCAATGAATCCACAAGAGTTTTATCTTGAAAGTGATATATCTAACCATTCTTCATCATCCACACTGTTAACACCTACTCCAAGCAAATATCTCCCACAGACATAAACACAATACATTGCAAACTAAGTTGTGTTTATTACCATAGTGGTTTATTAAACCTTTAATTTGATATTGCAAGTTTTCTCTCTTGCTGCTTTAAATATTGTCATAGTTGCAAAAACCTTCTTGCTATTCTTCCTACACTGCAAGCTCATTCTCACCTAAGGGCTTTGTATCCATTGTTCCCTTTTCCTATAATGCTCATTTCTTTGTTTTTTTTCAGAATTGATTGCTTCTTTCAGGAGTCTGCTTAAATGTCACTTATTCAGAGAAGTCTTCCCTGTATATAAAAATCATTCAAGTCTACTGTACGCCATTATTTTAGCTTACCTTATGTTTTTCCAAGCGTTTTTGTACTGACAAGTGCTATATGGTATTTCACAAATAAATAATTGTATCTATATGTACCTATGTCTATATCAATCATTGCTTCCATTATTCTGACTACACTAAATAGTACATTTTGTTAGGGCAGAAACATTGACTTACTTGACTGTCTCCAGTGCTACTTATTCGTAGTAGTCAATACATATAAATTAAACAGTGAATTAAAAAATATTTAATAACCATAAGACATGATATGCTAGATAACTGAAAAACTTTAAACTATATGCAATATATTATATAAGAATAATTAACAGAAAAAAATATGGTGGGTAGCTAGAACACATATGCATATGTGTACACACATTTTTGTTTTTTAATAATTAATTTTATTGAAAGAACATTGCATCATAACATATAGGTTTAAGGTGTGCCTCATTATAAATAAACATATGTGGAATGTTAAACTCATGCAGCCATTGTGGAAAGAGGAATGGAGAGCCTTCAAAAAATTTAAAACGGATCCAGTTATCCCACTTCTAGGTATTTACTCAAAAAAGCAACACTAATTGAAAGAGATTGATCATTGCAGCATTATTTACAAAGGCCAAATGATACAAACAGCTTAAGTGCCCAAAAACAGATGATGGGTAAGGAAGATGCAGTATAAAAAATAATTTTCAATGTAACAAGATTTTCTTATATAATAGAAGTATACATAAGATTTTCTTTATCTGTATTTACATAAAATAGATATAACATGCAACTTTGCACTCGTGACATTTATTATTCATCTTTAAAATTGATGACATAAGAAAACTTAAATTCTTTATTATAATATTAAGAAATATTTTAATAGTTATTATATGGTAGACACTAATACTTTTAATTTCACTATGTCAGAAACACATTTTGCTTTTTAATGTGCTTGAAATTTCATGAAGGTTTATTTTATAAAATAAAGAACAAATTAAACTACATTCAAGTTTAAAAATTTTACGAATGCTATATTCCGTGGCTTCAATAATGATAATTAGCAATGAATAATAAAATTCCCAATACAATCCACAAAATTTATAGCAAAAGCATTTAGAAGTTAAAAAAAATCACACTTTTAAAGACATGGTTGATATTAGCAGAACTACCAATTAGAAATTATTTAGAAAACAAAATTGAGAAAAAAAACTTATCAAAATATGCACAATGCAAACTTCAAGTATTATAATTAAGAAATGAATGATTTTTAATACAATGAATCATGTTTTTAAGCAATTAAAAACAGAATAGCTAAGTACTACAATAAATTAGAGGAAAGGAAATCGCAAATGAAAACAGAAATTAGATAATTACAAATCAAGAAAAAAATAAAATCGGCAAACAATTTCAAGAACTATTTTCAAAAAGGTAATCTAATAGAAAAGAACCGCGTATCTCCAAGGACAATCTTAACTTCTAGAAGTAACATTTCCTGATAATTGATTCACATTAGTAAATGGCAGAATTGCCTTCTTTTTGCTGAATAATATTTCTCTCCATCATTTATCTATCTACCTATCTTTATCTCACATCTTTATCCATTCATCCTTAAATGGACACTTAAACTGTCTCCATATTTTGATTGCTCATCAATAATTCTGCAATGGACAAAAGAGTACAGTTATCTCCTCAAGACACTGATTTTAAATAATTTTGATATATGCAAAGAAATAATATTTCTGGATTACCTAGATCTATAGTTAATATCTTAACAAATCACATTGTTTCTCATAGTTTCTATACCCAATTACATATCCACCAACAGTTTATAATAGTTCCCTTTTCTCCATACCCTCACCAACACTTGTTAACTTCTTTTTAGCATAACCATTCTAACAGGTATGAGGAGATAACTTATTATGGCTTTGATTTGTAGTTCCCTAATGATTACTGATCTTAAGCATATTTTAAGAAATTTCTTGTCCATTTGTATGTCACCATTGTTAATATGTCTCTTGATTAGCATCCCCTGGTGGTTAGGCATTAAGTTTGCAGTTCTGTACTAGTCCATGTGAAGTCCATGGACCCAAGTTTGCAACCTGGTGTCAAGGGGAAAAACCAAAATGAACAATGAAAAAAAGAGAAAGAAATTCTTCATCTCTCTTTCTGCCTTCCTCTGCCTACTTGCTTTCATTCCTACCTTTATCCTTTCTCTTAAACAAACAAAAAAGAATCTCTTCCTGTCCTTTGCTCATTTAAATTGGATTATTTATATTTTGCAATTAAGTTCCTCAAGTTCCTTATATGTTATGGAAATTAACCTCTTATCAGATATGGTTTGTAAATATTATATTCTCTTCAGTAGGTTGCCTTCTTATTTTACTAATTATTTCTCTTATTACAGAGAAGCATTTTATTTTGAAGTAGTCTCACTTATTTATTTTTTATTTTATTGCCTATGCTTTTAGTGTCATAACAAAGAAAACATTGTCAAGACCAATGTAATAGAACTTTTGCCTTATATTTTGTTCTAATAATGTATGGTTTCAGATCTTACTTTTGAAATGTTTAATTCATTCCAGTTCATATTTGTGAGAGGTGTAAGATAAAGGTTTAATTACATTCTTTTGCATGTAAATATCCAACTTCCCCTATCCCATTTATTTAACAGATTGTTATTCCATCGTGTATTTTTTGATGCTCTTGTCAAAGTTAATTGATTGTATGTTTGTTCATTTATGGAATGTCTATTCTGTTCCACTGGTTTGTTCATCTACTTTTATTAAAGTTTAATACTGTTTTAAATTATACATTTTTATATATTTTTTGCATTATATAATATTGTGGTAAAACAGTTTTGAAAGTACGACATATGTCTCTAGCTCCTTTTTTCCTTTTCCAGGATTACTTTGAGTCTTTGGCACCTATGGTGCTGACATTCAAACTGAAGATATTTTTTCTAATTCTATGAAGAAAAATTGGGATTTTGATAAGGTGTTGCATTGACTATATGGATTACTTTGGTATTTATAGACCTATAAATAATATTAATTCTTCTGATACATTAACATGGGAATTTTCTATTTATGTCAACAATATCTTTCATCACAGTTTTATGGCTTTCAGTATACATCTTATATGACACAAATTAATGTGTATTTTATTCTTTTTGATACTGTTGTAAGTGGGATTGTTTCCTTAATTTCTTTTTCAGAGAGTTCATTATTGATGCATAGGAACACAAATGTGTTGATTTTGTATGCTGTGATTTTAGTAAATTTGCTATATCTAACAGGTTTTTTTGACAGAAGAGTTTAAAGTTTTCTATACTCGATCATGTGATCCACAAACAGAGATAGTTTGATTTTCTTCCTGATTCGGATAGCTTTTATTTATTTTTCTTCTCCGATTGCTCTGACTAGGACTTTTAGTATCATGTTTTATAGAAATGCTGATAGTAGACACCCTTCTTGATCCTGATCTAAAAATTAATATTTTAGTTTTTCACTATTGAATATAATATTAGCTTTAGGCTTGTCATATGCAGACTTATTATGTTGAGGTATTCCTGTATACTAATTTGTTGAGAGTTTAAATCATTAAAGTATGTTAAATTTTTTTCAAATGCTTCTTCATATATTGAGAGGATCATTTAATTTTTGTCCTTTCTGCTATATCACATTCACAAATTTTTAACCATCCTTGAAACCCAGGGATAACCTCACTGGATCATGTTATGTGATCCTTTTAATGTTTTGCTGAATTTAGTTTGCTATCATTTTCTTGAGGATTTTTGCATCTGTGTTTATCAGTGTTATGGTCTATAATTTTCTTTTCTTTTAGTGTCCTTATCTGTCTTGTTATTAAGATTGATGCTGACCTAGAAAATGATTTTGGAAGTGTTCCCGCCTCTTTGTCAGAAAAAGTTTGAGAAGAATTGGCATTAGTTCTTTTCAAAATACTTTATAGAAATAACCGATGAGGCCAACTGGTCCTTTATTATTTTTTTTTAGTTTAATGATGTAATCTCCTTATTCATTATAGATCAGTTCAAACAGTTCATATTTTCTGTTTATTCATAATTCAGTCTTGGTAGGTTGTTATTTACCATATTATTTCACTAACATAATTCACCTGAGGATCTTAGTAATTGCTCATTCAAAAGGACAGAATCTTTGTTAAAAACTTTGAAAGAAATCAAAATTCTGTATATTCCAGTTTATGTGTTCAGTTTCTGTGTCACCTCTTCTCCCATACTGCTCACAGTTCTCTGCCTCCCACCATCCCTAAATTGTCCTCTTGAATCTTTACTTTCTATTCAACTGATTGAAACTAGTCATCTGCTAAAGATCAAATCAAATATTATCTTATTCTCCTTATATTTCTTATTTCTTAAAATCTTTCTTATATGTGTACCAAAAAGTCATTTGCAATGATTATCCCATTGCTTTACAGACTAGATGATCTAATGGTCGATTTTATGTATCAATTGAACTGATCACAGAATGCACATATTAAACAATGATTCTAAATATGTATTTATGTTTCCATTTGAGAGTATTTGAATCCATGGAGTCAATAAGATTAATGTTCCCAAAGTAGATGGACATTATCCAATCCATTAAGGATGTGAATAGAACAAAATGTAAAGGAAAGAGGATATTTTTTTCCTGCTTCTTATATACCTGTTTGAGTTGGAGCATTTCTTAGGTCCTTGGACTATGATTTATACCAGCTATAGTCCTTGACTTTCAGATCTTCAGACTTTGATTAAACTATATCAACATACTTTCTTGGTCTCAAGTTTTCAGACAACAGCTCTAGGACAGTACATAAATAATAAATTGAATTGTTTAAATCAAACATTATTGTATGCAAAATATCTTTCACTGATTAATATTGCTTTAAACATTAACACTTAACATGTTTTTATTGAGTCAACTTCTTCAATATTTCTGTAATTTCTATTTTAGTACTTACCAAAGAGTTCAGATAGCCTTTACTGTTCATTCATTAGGGATTATATTAAGAAATGCAGTATAATACTTTCTCAAACTAGATCTGAATTCTTGGTCAAAACCTCCATACAACAACCAAGGAAAAAAAATCTTAGTAAAAACCATCAGAAATGGATATAACAATCTACATGTTAAAAACAATACTCTTTATTCTGCAAGAGTCCCTTTGAAACTCACTCTAAGAATGACAAATTTAGTATCTGTTATCTAATCCCTCAGCATATTAAAATCAGGAAAATAGAATGAAGAGATTGACTGGTGTCTGGAGACACAGTGAGTTCTGAAAAGTGACAGCCTGAAGCCAGAAAATGCACACTGCTCTGGGACAATTTATAGGAAGATAAAATAGTCCCGCAAACCTCAATAACTCCTGGGACTGTCACTGTATTAACGTGACATAGACCAATAATAGATGTTTGTATTTGATGATAAAACATCAAACAAGATAAATTATACTTCTACGAAAAATGACAACTTGAGGGCAAGCATTTAAATCCTCTCTTCCCAAATACTGACTTACAGAGACAAAAGAATATATTAAGATGGATAAAGTCTCAGAGTAGTTTTTAAAAACTAAAGTATAATTCCACATCCAGAATTCATTTTAAGCATTTCTTCTATAATTAGTTTAAGGAGACCAAATGGAAGAAGATATTAAAATTATACCAGCTTTTAATAGTGAAAGTGTAGTTCCATGTAGTGAGAACACAATAGAGGACTTTATGGTAGGGCACCATTAAATCATTAATTTGGAAGGTCAGGGTAAGCCACTGAACAAATGAAGATCTCTTATTTTGGATTTCTTTCCTCTGTTTAAAAGTCAGTAGCAATGGAAAATTCGAGAGCAAATCTCACAATGTCAAACAGAAGGAACCAGATTTCTCTATGGCTCTCATTATACATGGGATTTAAAATTTAGACCAAATACATAAAAGAAAAGGAAAATAAGGCTATGGAATCATGATCAGTTACTTTGAGGAATAAAAGAAAATACTGTAAAAAATAATAAAATCCTTTCTGAGTATGTTGCAGACTTACCTCATTTATTTTTTTAAGATTACATACCAGAATATGAAGCAAATATCTGTTACAGATTATCATAGAGAACTTATTCCTCTATGGTTAATCTATCAACACTAATTTCCAAATTTAAGAGGTGTTTGATATTATTTTTCCTAAATACCAATGATAGGAAGAAGTATATAATAAACAATTATATATACATAATCTATAAAAATGGATAAAGGATTTGTCAAATATAAATAGCTTTATAAAGAGTGGTGGTGATAATCATTGTTACTATATGTAATTTTGTACTAATGACATTATAAAGTATAACTTTTCATTCAAATGCTCAGGTTATAGAATCTAATTGGATAATGAAATCAGAAAAGTATTATCTGGCATTATTGAAGGTATAATTTCTGTAACAATAGTGACAATGTAAACTTATTAAAAAAACTGTCTCAATGATCATTAAAATTATTTTGAAATAATTACTATGTCTTATATGACCTAGGAGTAAGAGATAAGAATACTGTGACAAAATTTCCATAAGTATATTTCTATAATAATATTACCAGTTAAGATAAATAAGTTGAATAAGAACATAGGATTAAATATCCTAATTTTGGAAAAGTCAAATCTTGCTTCAGTAAGAACATTATCTCATTTCTTAAAGGAGAGCTTTTCTGAGCTTTGGAAAAGTTGAGAAAATTCAGATGAAATAGCTTATACTTTTAGAATCCCAAATTATTTTGGAATAGATAGAGCTACTTTTATATATCTAAACCACTCTGAGGGAGTAGAGTCTACTTTTCATTCTAGAGAAGTTGGGACACAAATATTTTCTTAACCAAAATGAGGGGTTTTCATTAATACTAGAATTCAAGTAATTTTATGAGTATGTCTAACTGATTTGTAAAAAAATGTATTTGATGTCTTTATGTTCTTCACCAAAAAATTCAGAATTTCTTTTACTCCCCTCAAAAAAATTGAAAAATATTTTCAGAAAAATAGTGCATAATTTTTTCCCTCATCTTCCATGGACAGATAAAGATGAAACTATAGGAAATTGCTGATGCAAGAAAAAATGAGTAGATTAAACAAAGTAATTACAGAGTAAATGAAATAACTTTCTCCATGAATAGAGGAGGATATAGTATTACAACAAGTGCAGACTTCAGTAAAGAAGAAACTAAAAAACAATGAAGAGATAAAACATAAAGAATACTGTGCAGAGACTATGTAAAAGCAAATTATAAAAATCATATTTTAATAATTTAATATTAAATTCGAGTCACTAGACAGGCAACTTACCTTGCTTGAGGTTCAACTATATGTACTTAATGCATTTTTGTATTTCTATGTGCCTAGTATGACCATCTTTAAAATATTTTGATGTAAATTAAATAAACAACATGTCACTTCCTATCTAGACTTCTTTATTCATTATCTTTGTATGCTACCCTGTTACTACAATAATATTTCCTAATCTACACAGTTATACTAAAGCATATGTAAGAGCCTTTCTGTCTTAAAAATTACCAAATACAGAGCATTCCAAGATGGTGGATTTAAGATCTGAAGTTTTCCTCCTCTCCACTGATACAACAAAACTACATGCATTAAGCAAACATAACCGGTGAAAAAGAACAGGGACCAGCATCACCACAAAGAAAAGATACACACATATTTGTAAATGATAGGAGAAACCAATCAGTCTTGGTGGGAGCACTACACAGCTCTGAGACCCTGAGGTCCATTAAGAAGTACCAGTGATACAGAACCTCTTCCCCCAGGGCTGAAAGGATTGTTTCTTCAGTGGGTGACACCACACCTGGAAACTGACAAGTGCATACAAACTTTGGTGGAAAATAGAGGGACTTTTCTTTAGTGAACATTGGGATTCGTGGAACAAAGAAGAAAACAGAAAGCACGTGGAGAGCCTATGGTTGAAGTGCACCCATAGCTGAGTGTAGTATGTTCATGAGTTGAAACTAAAACTTCAGCTTGGAAAATAAGAAAGGGGGATAGCCATCCTGATAACTAAGATACTACTGGATATCTTCTCCAGGAACTCACTCTTTCGTATGTCTAATAACGGAATCTGTCATACAGCAGTGAGGAGCCAAATGTGAAACACCATACCCATTAGCCACTAGCACATTTGTGGTACTTTTCTGTTTTTGCTTCCAGGCATGGTTCTCCAGTTCTCTGATTCTTCAGTGGCTGCTGGGGTTACAGTCACTGGTCTGGGGTGAGAAAGGTGAAAACCCCAATAGAGAAAGCTGAACAATTTGCTGCAAAAAAGGTACCACATTTCTCTCAAAGAGGATAGTTAGGGAGTCTACACCAAAACAGTAGCTTTGAACCCACCTGGTGATACTGCTAAACATTTCTTCCTGCTACTTGCTAGTACTCTTATCTCCAGGTTCCAGAGATTATTGTACAACTCTCCCTGCTAGGGCTGGGACTATAGCCCAACCAGAGGACTGAAAGACTTTAGAGAAAGTTTGCTCTGTCTCAACCATCTGCCGAAGACTTCAGGAAGTGAACAACTTCCTCTCACCAATGATCTCTGCTGGTACATTTACTTCTTGTGGCCTTTGCTCACACCTTCCAGATCTCTTTCCTCATGCCTTGCTATTCATGCTTATGATTATAGAGGAAATATGTGCATTCTCAGACCTCATATTGCTAGATGTGGAAGTCCAATGATTCCGACATATGAAGAGTTCACACAACACTAGAAAGTTGAGCATTCTGAGTCAACATATCAGAGTTATACTCTTCAAACTGAGATTCTAACACAAAACCATTATATCAGGGCAGGGAAGTCATTTAGACTAACCATAGAAATACAAGCAGAATATCGAACAAATGAAGAGACAGAGAAATATACCTTAAATGATAGAGCAAAACAAACAAACAAAAACAAAAACCAGGGAAAGATCTGAATGCAATAGAATTAATTAAAATAGCTGAAGAAAATTTTAAAGAAACACTTTTAATGGTGTTCATTAAATCAGGAGAACAATGAAGCAATAAGTGACACTAAAAAATGTAGAGAAATATGAGGCAGTTCTAAACAGAATTCATAAAGAGAGAGAACACAATAGTTGAACAAAATGATAGAGTAACTCATCAGTAGACTGGAAGAAGCCTTCAAAAGAATCATTGATGTAGAGTTAGGACAGTTAAGCATATCCAAGCAAACAAAGAGAAAAATGAACTGAAAAAAAAAAAATGAAGACAACTATGAGACTTAAAGGAAAACAACATGAGAAACAACATTCACATCGTATGGGTCCTAGAAGAGGAGAAAGAAAGGAGCAAAAAACATACTTGAAAAAATAATTGCCAAAAATTTCCCTAACCTGGGAAAAGAAACATACAGCCATCTAGAAATCTCAAAGAGTTCCAAAAATGTAAACCAAAAGAATTTTTAAAACATTGTAATTAAGCGACACATTATAATTAAAATGACAAAAATCAAAGGTAGAGAAACTAAAAAGCAACAAGAGAAAAATTCTATATACAAAGGAAAACTCAAGCATTGTATAGCAGAAAATTTACAGACCCAGAGGAAATGGCATGATATATTCAAAGAACTAAAAGAAAATGAGTAACAACCAAGAATGCTCTACCCTACTAGGTTATCATATAGAATTGAAGAACTGATAAAGAAATTTTCAGACTAACAAAGTTAAAGGAATTTACCACAACTAAACCAATCATACAAGAGATAATAAAGGAGCTTAGAAGCAGAAAGACACCAAAATACAAAGTGTGGGAGGATAAATAGAAAAATATGAAATGTTCAAATGAGATTGCAAATAACTTGATCTCAAGATAAAATAGGTTTATAAGCATAGAAACTTTGTAAACCTGAGTACTATAAATATAAAATATTAAATATAAAAGCACAAAAAATATTAAAAAGGAATTTGAACACAATACACATGTGTTCAAAGCACAAGAGAAGAATGAGAACAAATAAAAGGGGGGAAGTTACAACAAATACCTCAGAAATACAAAGGATCACAAGTGAATATTATAAGCAACTATTTGCCAATAAATACAGTAACCGAGAGGACATGGACAAAATCTTAGAATCACACAGCCTACCAAGACTGAATCAAGAAGAAACAGAAAACTGAAACAGACATATCACAAGGAAGGAAATGAAAAAAGGAATAAAAATTATCCAATAAAAACTAAAAACAGAGGACCAGATGGATTTCTTTTAGTGAGTTTTATCAAACCTTCAGAGAAGAGTTAATAACTATTCTTAAATTCTTCCAAACATTGAAAAACAATAAACATTACCAAGCACGTTTTATGAAGCCAGCATTACATTGATAGCAAAAAGAGACAAGGAAATCACACACACAGAGTTATCAATAACTCTGATAAACATAACCACAAAAATCGTCAACAAATTATTAGTCAAGCAAACTCAAAAATACATCAAAAAGATCATCTATCATGATCATTTCAGGATTTACTCTGGGGAAAAAAGGATGATTGAACATATACAAATCTTAATGTATGTATCATATCAACAAAAGGAAAGAGAAAAGTCACAGAATCATATCAACTGATTAAGAGAACACATTTGACATGATTCAGCACCCATTTATGATAAAAATATTCTCCATGAAGTAGTGATATAAGAAATTTACCTCAGTATAATAAAGGTCAAATATTATAAATTCACAGCCAATATAATATTCAATAGTAAAAAACTGAATCTCCTCTAATATCAAGAATACACAAAGGTGATCACTTTCACCAGTGCTGTTCAACATCATATTGGAAATACTAGCTAGAGCAACTAGGTAAGAAGAAATAAAAACAACCCAAATTTGAAGCAAAGTGGAAACACTATCACTATTTGCAGATGGCATGATAATATATGTAGAAAACCTTAAAGAATCACAAAAATTTTTTTTAAATAAATGAGAACACACCCCAGTGGCTGGATGATTAAGTCCTCTACCTCTGGCTGGCATAGTCCACATATTCTCCAGGGACCTGGCTCACAACCCAGGGCCAAAGGTGGCAACCAGTATGAACAACTGAATAAAGTAGAGTGCTTTTTCCTCTTTCTTCCTTCCTGACTGCCTGCTGAACTTTATTCCTGTGTACACCTTTCCTTTAGGAAATATATAAATAAATGAGTACAATGTTAGTCCACAAAACTAATATACAAATATATGTCTTATTTTATATTCAAACAATGAGATAGAAGAAAAGAAATTAAGAAAAAAATCCTGTTACAATAGAAACAAAAGGAATTAATACATTGGAATAACAACAAAGGAGACGAAAGACTCATACAACGAAAACTACAAGGTATTGTTTAAAGATACAGAAGACACAAAGTTATTGTAAGATATTCCATGCTTATGGCTGGGAAGAATTAATATTCTTAAACTGTTTATCTTACTAAAAACAATATGCAAATCTAATGAAATCCTGACTAAAATTCCACTGGCATTTTTCAAAGAAATAAATAAAAGTTCAGGTATCACACTCCCAAATTTTGAACTATACTACAAGCACTAGTAATCAAAACAGTATGGTACAAGACTAAAAACAGATGCAGAAGTCAGAGAAATAGAACTGAGTCCCAGATATAAATTCACACATATACAGTCACTTAATTTAAGACAAATTAATTCAAGAGTATATGATAGAGGACGAAAAATCTTTCAATCATTGGTGTTGGGAAAACTAGACAGTCACATTCAAAAGAATGATCCAGACCACTCTCTAATACCTTATAAAAACTAATTTAAAATGGATTAGAGACTTGGATATATGACCAGAAACCATCAGAACATAGGAAACATAAGCAATATATTCTATTACATCATTCTTGGAGAGGTCTTCAGTGACTTAACTCCAGTGGCACTGGGAAAAAAGACAAAAATAAACAAATGAGACTGCATCAAACTAAAAAGTTTCTACAGAGTGAAAGAAACTATTGCCAAAACTAAAAAGTAACCTACTGATAAGGAAAAAAGATTTGCAAATCATATGTCTAACAAAGGGTTAATATCCAAAACATACAACAAACTCATATAACTCAGCAACAGAAAAGTAAAGAATTCAATAAAATAGGCAGATCTTTATTAATAGGTATTTCTCCAAATAAGACATATAGATGGCCAATAAGCACATCAAAAGATATTCCTCATCTCTTCTTATTAGGAATATGCATATCAAAACAATGATGCAATATCACCTTGCACATTTGAGAATAGCAATTATCCAAAAGGCTGGAAACAACAAGTATTGGTGAGATTGTTAAGGAAAGGGGACATTTTTACACTATTGGTAGGAGTGTATATCGGTGCAGGCATTGTGGAAAGCAGTTTGGAAATTCCACAGAAGATAGAGAATGGAAATTCCGTATTATCCTGATATTTCACTTCTGGGTATTTTCCCCCAAACACAAAACACTGATTTAAAGAGATATAGACCCCACCTGCACCTCATGTTTGTAACAGCATTATTTACAAAGGCCTAATCATAGAAACAACCAAATGCTTATAAACCATGAATGAATAATGAAGATATATTAAATAAACTAAAAGGAATATCACACAGTCCTAAAAAATGAAGTCCTGCTATTTCTAATAACAGAAGATAATAACTAGAAGAGATTATACTAAGTGAAATAAGTAAGCAGTAGAAAGACAAATTCCAGATGACCTCACATATATGTGATATATAGAGCAGTCAAGAAAACAAGCAAATAAAACAAAAACACTTGAATATTTTACATAGAACTGAGGTTATCAAAATGTAAGAGGGTGGGTTGGGAGCAAAGATTAGCAGCAGTTCAATGGAAAATGGTAGAGAAATATTAGAAATTTGGTGGTGGGTGTAGTGTATTATATATTTGATGAAGACTGAACCCGTACATCTATAGAACTTTATATTATTTTGTTAATTAGTTATGGCAAAACAACCAAAATAAAATGTATTCTTGTAAGACATAATAAGTTAATTGCAAAGAAGCTTCAGGATTAGTATCAAAATTTAGTTAAATAATAAAAAGAAATAGAAGTATGATTAAAATATATTGAAACTAGCACAGAAGTTTAAAAAAAAACTAGGATGATTTCCAGAAGATTCACAGAAATTAAGATATGAGAATTTTTTCTGAGATATTTATATTTCATATTGTAAGAACCTACCAATGTTAGTGCAGCAATATGGAACAAAGATATACAAATAGATATAAGATGGTGAAACTTCTGTATTTTAATTTTAAGGAGTTGCAATATATTCCATTTTGTAGTGATAGAAAGAATGTGATTTGCATAAAACTGAACAGGTTAAATTACCTGTTGTACCAGTCACTAGTCATGAGACATTACAGTCACTAGTCATGAGACATTAAGTAAATTATTACTAACTCTGTAAACCTAATTTTCCTCATCATCATAATGTGGGTATTAATAGTATCTATTCCATAGTTTTATTGTGAGAATTAAAGTGCATGATCAATACGAAACAGATACTATAGTACTTAAAGAAGTTTGAAATGGTGATTCATGTTTTGAGTATTCAAGACACAGTTTCTTTGCTTTTGTGTGTCTCTATCTCTTCGGACAAATAAACTCACACAGTAAAATTTTTTAATATTTTAATTTAATAAGGGGAGCATAACATTATAGTTTGGAGACAGGAACAGTGTTTATACTATGGTATATGAAGGACAAGCATGAAACAAATCAAACAAAATAGTTTTAATCTCTAAGATCAAATTAGTAGTTACAAAAAGGGAAAGGAAAATTGAGTAAATGGGATAAATTACATGGTAAAGAATTAATTGAACTGTTGGTGACAAACTTAATATATTATATACAGATGTCCATTTATAATGATGCACACCTTACATCTATATGTCATAATGCAATTTTCTCTCAATAAACTTTTTAAAAATACTTTCATACAGAATTTTTCAAAAGAAAAAATGCATTAAATGCTTTTATAAGACAACATAAAATAATCCAAAATGCCATTTTATGAGATTGGGGTAATGAGGGTAGTAAATTAAATCCACTGTAGACAGAATAAAATATATTAATAAAGGTAAGGGCAGAAGTCACTACAATCATAAGGAATGAAAACAATAGAAAGATGTCAATAAAACTGAAAGTTGCTTCTTTGACAAGCAATAATAGATCAGTATGATAATAAAGCTCTCAAGATTGATTAAGATAAGTTATATACCCTCATAACAGCAGTAATAAAAGGAGAAATTTCTATAGATTTTTCTTTTTTAAGGAATGATGCAAGCAGGAATGAAGGTAAACAGAAACAGTCAGGAAGAAAGAGAAGAGGAAGAAGTACTTTATTTTATTTAGTTGTTGTTTTTGGTTTTCATCCCAGTTCCAGGTCTTGACTCTCAGTCCTTGGACATATGCCCTGCACTCTCAGCTGTAGGCAGCTGATTAATCTGCTACTCTACCAGGGTGTGCTGAAATTTCTACAGATCTTAAAGACATTAAAGTGCTACTACAGGAATATTAGTAATGTACTAATTCCAAAATTCATATCTTAGAATAAAATAGATGAATTGCATAAAAGACATAAAAATCCTTAGCTTACTAAGAATTAGGATTAGTATGTCTTAATATAAATACATTCAAAATATTTTTACAAGAAAATCTGAAAATTTGTAATGAGCAGTACTTCTCAGAATTTAACCTCAGAAATCTCTAGTGAAATACTAGCAAGTAAAATCAAGAGATAATAAAGAATACTATACATTATATAATTACACATTATACAAACAAGAAATCCCATGAACACAGGTTGATTGAACACCTTAAAAATTAACAAATATAAATCATATATACACACTTAAAAAGAAAAATGGTCTCTCCCAAAAGATGTAAAAAAGCAGCTGATAAAATCTATCCATAAAATCTATTTTGATTAAATTTTTATTAATATAGAAATCAGAATATATGCATATTGATACATGATACCAAAAATTCTATAGCTAGTATCTTAATGATCAAAGACTGACCTCCTCCAATGTTTGGATATATCTTGCTCATCATTTCTATTTAATGTTATTCCAGGGAACCTACCATGCATAGGGCAAGATTTAAACAAAAAACGTGTACAGATCAAAAATGGAGAAATAAAACAATATTTGCAGATGAATATATTGATTAACAAGAATATTTCCAAAAAAATCTACCATAGTTAATTGGTGAATTTTCTAAAGTCAGAGGATATATAGTTAACATGCAAAAACTGGTTGAATTTTCTGTAAACTGGCAACAGAAAATCAAAATTTTAAGGAAACCAACTATAACATACTACAGTAAATAAAATAGGGTAGAATTGGCAAAAAGACACAGAAAATTGGAATATGACTATATATAATATACAGAAGGTAAGATTTATGTAGAGCAATGTTTTACCTTCACAAACAAGCAAATCTTTTCTGAGTTGTAGTAGTTTCATAATGGTTTTACTTGCATATAATGGCTATATATACACACTATAATTAGTAATTTTTATATCCATTTTTTATTCTATTTTTATTTCCCAATTATGTAAGTATTCCCTCCAATACAATATTCAATTATAATTATATATATATGTGAATACTTATTTTCATATTTTTCTTTATTTGAAGTGTTAGAATCCTAATATTTTTCCATTTACAAAAATTTTAATAATGCTATTATAATTAAAGCATTATTTAGACAAATATACATTTATATATGCATACTAGTATATATAACACAAGAACATATCCATCAATAGCTTTTTCATGGATTCTTCAAAAGTAATTTTTAGAATTTATAAGAATATTTTCAGATTTTAAGAAAATATTTTTTCATAGTGATATGAATTATAGTTCCTAAACTTGAAATATTTTTTGCATTATTGACAGAAAACATACTTTGTCTTAATGGCTTCTGTCTTTCATATACCCTCAAGTTTACTTGCTAACATTTTAATTAGAATTGCCTCATTAGTATTATTAGAGATTGGTCTGTAGTTTTTGGTTTATAATCACTATCAGGTTTTGACATCAATTCATACTTTATAGTCCCCCGCATCCTTTTTTCTATGTTTTAGGCAAAAAGATAGAAATCAATATGAATTACAACAACACACAAAAATTTATCATTTATTGAAAACCAAGTATAATTACATTTGTGTGTAAACACATGAGAAATAGCTATTATCTTGCTATTAAATAAGCTTTATTAATTTATTTTAATGGATACAGAAAGTAGCTCCTTGATAGTCATTTCTTATACAATAATCTGCTTATATTTTATATCTTTATGGGGTCTGTATTTAATATACTTATCTAGGTTAGCAGATTAATTCCTTTGCATGTGGTTGAGCAAAATACCCCGGTTTTGTTTTTCATTCCTCCTAATCTATGGTTATTTCCTGTTTGAAATTCCTACATTTTTTTGATGCTCGCTGGAAGAGTAGTGACTAGGTCCATTCCCTCTGGCTGAGCACAATCTACATACATCCTAAGGACCAGGGTTCGCATTCCAGGGTCATGGGGAACAAACAAGATGTAAAAGTAAAATAAAAACAAATGAAAATGCTTCTTCCTTTCTCTTCTTGCCTACTTGCTTACTTGCCTTCATTCCTGACTGTACTTTTCCTTAAAAAAAAATCCTATTTTTTCACTTTACATATTTCTCCCACCTTTCATTATTAGCTTAACTTTAATTTGTTAATCTGCTAGTTATTTCACAGTTCAGCTTTCCTTTTATTAAATATTTTAGGGTTTTTTAGAGCAGATTTGGTTCAAAACACAAGCGAGTGGCTGGAACAGAGATTTCCCATCTATGAGAATTTTCTCATAGATTTTGCATAACCTCTTGCAATAGCAACATCGTCTACTTTTACATCAACTTTTAAAATGGTTTTAGTTCTATACTTTTCTCTTTTAAAATTAATTTCTGCCTTCATGGTTTTCCATGTTCCAATAAAACTTTATTTACCAAAACAAGTGGTAGGCCAGACCTGGCCCAGTGAACATAATTTTTCTAAGCCCCAGATTAGATAAATGTCTAAAAACCAGAATATGATGAATTTCTCTTAGTCTTAGTTTTAATTTGATTTGTAATTAATAATTTTGCACCACAGGATTTAACTTGCTACTATTCAATCTAATTAAATTTACTGACTTTTTTAATATTTTCATCTTCAACATGTTACACTTTTCTAAATGTTTATTCAAATGCTTACTAAAGTTATCTTTATTCTTTCATTTTTTGAGATTCTGATTTAGACTATGTATAACAATTTAAGTCATATTTTGCAGTTACAAGTATGTAATATTTTTGTTTTGACTTGTTTTTTCTGACTGAAAATTATTTTAAATTAGGTTTTCTAAATATTTTTAAATGTCCAAATAGAATGATTGTTTTAATAATTTCATTCTAAATTTATTGCATGCATTCCTGAGAATGTCTCCATAGCATTACTACTTTAAATTTATTGAAGTTGACTTTGAAGGTGAATATACAAATACATTGCTTAATAATTATTAATTGGAATCATTATCTTACATTTGGTGTGAATATATCAGTGAAATATGTACTACAATGGTAACAGGCAGTATGACTTTAGTGTTAATGACACATAAAATAATGGTATTTCTTTAAGTTGATGGAGTTTCAGATTCAGAGAAATCAAAGTTACATTCTATCAATGTTCTCAGACTCTTACAAGACAGTGTAGTCTCTATTTTCATTATGTAGTTTATTGATTTTCTATTATCATGTAACAAACTTGGTGGCATAAAATACGCTCACTTTTCTAGTTCAAAATGACGGAAATGACAAGGCCAGACTTTTTTAAGAGAAATTTTCTCTTCTTTCTTACAATTTCTGGTGGCTGCCAGCATTTCTTGGCACTTCTTATTAATGAATTATTATTGTAGTAAGAACATTTAACATGAGATCTTCATTCATATGAAAACTTTATGTATATTTAACAATACACTGGTATTAACTATAAGCAAGATATTGTGCAGCAGATCCTTAGAGCTTATTAATCATGAACGAACTTAAACATTATACTTGAAAAGCCATGTTATGCTTCACACTTGTACTAACTTCTTGCAATCCTAATTCTATCCTCAGCTTCAATTAGATTATTTTAAATAGTTCATATGAGTGGAACATGCACGATCTGTCCTTTTCAGACAGGCTTACCTCACTTAGCATAATGTCTTCAAGGTTCAACATTGTCAAATAGTGCAGAATTTCCTTCTTTATATGACTGCATTTATATTCTGTTGTATTTATATGCCACACTTGCTTACTTATTTATCAATGAACATTTAAATTGTTTCCACTACTTCTTGGTTACTGCATTTAGTTCTGAAATAAGATCCTTACTTCAATTATTTGGAATAAATACACAGACATGGTTACACGTTGGTGTGGATAAGTCTGCTGCCTCTAGCTGGCATAATCTACATGCATTCCAAAGACCTGGGTTCACAACCCAAGGCTGGGGGGAACAAACAAGATGAACAACTAAATAAAATAAATAAAGTGCTTCTTTCTCATCTCTCTCTTCCTGCCTGCCTGCCTACTCATTTTTATTCCTACCTGCAACATTCCTTAAGAAAATTAAAAAGAATAAGTAAATAAATATTTAGCAGTGGGATTGCCAAATAACATAGTTATGTTTTTTAAATTTTGAGGAATATCCATACAGTTTACCATAGCAGTTCCATTTTAAATTCCCATCTCCAGTGTACTGGAGTTCTGATTTCTCCACAATCTCTCAAATACATGTCATCCTTTTATATACATATACATATATATACATACATATTCATTTATATATATATATACACAACATATCCTTTTATAGATATACATATATACATACATACATATGTGTATGTGTGTATATATATATATATATATATATATAATTGAATGATAGCCTAACAGTTGATTAGTGATTAGTGATATTGAGTATCTTCTTATATACAGCTTGGCCAACTAAATGTCTTCTTTGGAGAAAGTCTAATTAAATTCTTTATCCATTTTTAAAAATTATTTGTATTTCGCTACTCAGATTTTATAATTCCATATAAATTTTAGTTTTTTTTCTATTTATGTAAAAATTTCCTTTGAAATATTTATAGTGATTACATTAAACCATAGTTTCCTTTGGCTAGTGGATTCATTTTAAAAATATAGCGTTCTTTAAGATTTTCATTTTTTCTGAAAAAATATTTATATTCTTTTACTTTAAGTGTGCTTCTATCCTTCTCTTGTCTACCCCAATCTTTTTTATTCACGAATGAGCCTATAATTTCACAATATAGTGAACAAAAAATTCACTATTATCACTACCATATACACTGTGAATAATATTGTTTAGCACTAGAAAATCTTTTAAATGAAAACTTTGAACCTGATTCTTTCGGTTTAATATTAAAATCGGAGCACAGCAAATTTTTTAAACTGCTCCATATTCCAGTATATCTGTGTCCATCATTTTATTTTCAATAATTTTGTTGTATTTTAGATATAAACTCTTTGGATCACTGGATTTGATATTATGTCATAATATGAAAACCAATCCTTTTAGCGGAAAATAATCTTAGTTATATATACTATATGGTAATAAATTTCATATTAATTTTATCATCTATAATCACTGTTTTTTTATAGATTCTTACATTTTTTCCAATTGTCTAATTTACTTGTGATCTCTCTGATATTAAAGTTGATATTTTGTGCTCTTGTGGTTATAGTCATAATTACAGTAGTATGCAAAACCCTCATTTTCTAGTTATTCCAATATATCTATTCTTACCTAAAAGCAAGATGGTAAAATTAATGTTTCCTCTTCCTACTTCCATTTCTTACTATTCAATTTTATATTGTTAAATATGATTAAACTTAATTTATATGATTTCACTTTCAGTTATAAAGATAGCAAAATCAGCACATGATGCTACAAACATAAAAATGACCTTTCTGACAGCTAAATTATACAACTATTCTCAAACAACATTCGAACAAAACCTCACTGTGACTATGTTTAGAGCAAGCAAGCAATAGTATCACATTACACACACACACACACAAACACACACACACACACACACACACATAAAACAAGACCTAAAACTGATCTCATGATTGAACACTGGCTGCTGCTTCATTACCAATGAGAATTCTAGTGGAACAATAAAGCTGCCACTTCCCAAATAAAATGTATTAAAATATTTTGCTATCAAACAACTGCCATTTCATGATAGCATCCAAATAGATAAAGCCATCATATTTCCTTAATTCCTCCTCACGCTCATCTACCACAAACTCATATCATATGTACTTATGTTTTTAATTCCTAGATTTTTTGCTTTGTGTTCTCCACTGTGGCACCAAGCTCAATAAACTTTATAGGCGAAATAAATTCAATTAATGAAATAAAGATAAATATTTTATTTGTGAACAGAGGGTGCTCATAAAAATGAACTCTCATACAGATCTATGAGAACTACAAATAGATGTCAACTTTTCTTGGGAAAATTTACTTGTATAAAATAAAAGCCAATAAAAAAAAATCCAGAAAGTATCCCATATAAATTGATGTATATTAAACTAAGTTTATGTGTTTTAAAATGTAGCAAACTTCCAACAAGAAAAAAAATTAATGAATTATGGTACATTTCTATGGAAAAAACATTAATAATTTATGCAAAAGGGTATTCAACAGCAAAAATTTCTTCACTAAGTAATTTGTATTAAGCAGGTCACAAAATAAATTTCTAAAAGAATTTCATTTATTTAACAATGACATACTCAAAAATATATGTTCTATATTTTTGCACAAAAATATCTAGAAAAATATATGCCAAATTCTTAAGATTAGTTAAGTTAGTGATGGGATCATTATTGTTGATCATTTTTATTTTTCCCATGGGTCATTTCATCTTTTTTTGAATTTGAAAAAGAGTATTTGTAATATGAAAATACATATATAAATGTAATATAAAAATAAATCTCATCATATTCAAGAGATTATTAATTAGCATATTCTAAAACTTGTGCCAGATTTTAAATATATTTTTTTATTGGCTATGGGTAGCTTGTGACAGTCACTTTATCTATTTTAAACTCTTTGCCAACAAAGTGAAAAACTTAATTATCTCTTGTATTTAGTTGATTATTTAGACTTGTAATTATTTCTTTCTACATGTCCCCCATTTCAACATTGGAGTAGCGGATAATTATTGCTGAACTGTTTCAAATTAGTCATGTTTACCCATTTCAAAGTTTCCATTATATTTGTTTTCATTAAAGCACCATAGTAGCACTGATTATTTTTTATAATATATGCATAGGATGCTAAATATTTCTTCTGGATAAAATCGTATGTTGAAAACATATACCCTATCAATGTGATATGTTTCTGAGTTGACATGAAAAACAAAATTGGCATCTCACTGATAGTCAAAACAGTCACAGATGGTGTCTAAAACAGCACTGTGTGTTTTCATTTGGGGATTGCATTGTTTAGATTAGTTTTATGAATTATTAAAAATAAATCTGTGGTGCCAGCAATTAGAATAATCCCTACCTGGATTCAAACAGAAAATAGTGACTTCCATTTCCTGAAAGGATATAAACTTAATGTGATTTATGGAAGCCATAGGAAATGCCCTAGTCTTTCCTCTAAATCCTAAAGAAAGTAGCAATTTTGTGTAATACATTTAATGAATTATTTTACATAATTATTTCTCTTCAGATATTCTGATTTATATTCATTTTCACAGTTTCTGAAATGTGTATATTTGATGAAGAATTATTTGGAGATTCTTAAAAATCTTTTAACAATAATGTTGAGAAATTAAACTTGCATTATCGGGAGAAAAAGCTATTTGTAATTGTGCAAAAATCCAGGGCTAAATAATTGCAAAGACATCAATCAGCAACAATGCATCTGCATCCATAAAGAGGTTCCTTCACGATTTTTTCTCTATCTTCTTGTTTTTAGTTTAGATGGCAAGATTGAACTAGGCACTTCAATTCAAATATATTCTTTCCACTAAAGAAACTGTATTAGGGTTTATTCTGTATCATTCAGGCTGCCTTTAAAATTGAAATAAAACACTAAAAATCATTTTAAAAGACATTTAACTGAAAATGATCATTGCTGTAAATAATAAATCATTAGGTAAATCATGTCACTTTAGTAACCTTTTCTTTAGAAAATGTAAAAAAAAATATTGAAGAGAAAGCCGCCCATGAAAATATATTACAAGTTAGAATTAAAATCATTAATAATTTACATATATAAATCTATTATACACTATATGTTTTTCATTAATCTATATTTTAAAAGAAGTAGTGTTAATTTCCACTAGAGATCATCAGGCCTATATTTATATCCCAATTCAATCACCAAAGATTATAATCTTAGATAATCAATATATCTGTGCCTCAGTTTTTCACATTTGCAAAATTAAAATGTTGCAGTGGATAATTTCTAATGTCTCTTCCTTTATTCTGTTTTTGTGATTGGAAATCTTATCTCTCCAATGAGTTACTCAATTCATTTATAAAAACCCTTTTTATAGTCCTTTTACATAGCTAAAATCCTTTGCTCATTGCTGTAGATTCATTCTAGGTTTTCTGTAATTGCCTGCTAAATGTAAATGCTTGTATTCAAAGATTTAAGCAACTGAAAAACAGCAAATAACCTATCATGCTTGAAGGTAAGAATAAAATATAATTAAATCAAAGTGGCTGCTCAATGCATTTAGGACACATATATTTTTAAGACATTAACTTTATGACCAGAGAATATATGAAACTAGTAAAGAAGTATAATTATAATTATTTCTATAAATTCAGCATTTCTATAAATATTTCACATTTGCAATATTTTCTATTCTATTACATATACAGTAAACAGAGAGGAAGATGAACTGCAAAAGTCAGTATACAAACATGTACTTCAGTTCTGGCTCCATTATTTCTGATATTTGAACTCCATAAGGACTTTAGCCTCTCTTTTTCCCAATAATTTCTTTAATTAAACAGATACAGGAAAGGCACCTGAGATGGCAGATAAGCAAGAGCTTGAGCTATGCTCCTCTCCACAGACACAACAAAATCTCACCTAGATATAAACTACAGCTTTCTGAAAAAGAACTGAGGCTAAAAATTGAATGGAGGCCCTAAAGGAGTTCAGATCAAAAAATACCTACCTTGAAGCACTAGAACCGAAAGCAGTTTGTTGAGGAAACTGAAGCACAAGGCGATGTGAGGAATCTTCCCAAAATACACACCAAATAGAGACTCGGTATATCTGGGGGACAGCAGGTCCTGTGAAGAAGGCACCCTGACCCGGAAAACAGTCCCTGAAATGAGTCAAAGCTAGGAGAGCAGGCCCAAATATAAAACCAGACCTGGGAGAGCAGGTTCAGAGCAGTACGGGAGCCTGCTTCCACCTGCCCCAGAAAAATGCTGCCTGTGAACCCTCAGCAAGCATCTGATCAATCAGTACCATGATCTTGGTCCTCCTAGCCTCCAAAATTGATACTGTGTCATTGATGTCTGAGGGAAATGTCTTGGACTATAGGCACAGCAACGTGATTGAAGAAAGTAGTTGCTCCTATGTTGTGTTCAACATCATAAGCACATATACACATTATGACCTGCAGTCTGGTGTGAGGGTTGGGTGGGACTTGGGTGGCAATAAAAGAACTCAAAAAAATTTTTTTAAAAGGGAGAAAGACAAATATAAGACAATATTAATAAACAAAGGAAAGGAGTGGACTAAACAATAAGCAAAGCTTGGACATTAACAGTAAAAATAAGGTTACCAGTAGGAATTAGAGATGGGGGATCCGATGGACAACAATAAGGGACTTTTGATAAATTGGTAGTGGGCAGGATATGTTGTCAAATACTTGAGGAATGGCTAACCTGCACATAAGAGTTTATATTATTTTGTAAATCAAAATTACCTCAGTAAATATTAATTTTTTGTAAACCAGTTCAACAATAAGAAGCAGAGACAAGGGAGCCAGATAGGCTCTAAGCGAGACTCAATTGTCCCAAGTGCAGGCCGGGAAAGCTCCTTTCAGGGAAGAGGATGGAGGAGCAATTCATCCTATACTTAGGGAGAGAGGTTTAAGGGGAAGTTTCAGCAACTGTGGTGGGGTGGTGGGTGGAGTCCTGATAAGGCCATCTGGCAGGTGTTGATAGCCGGTTAGGGAGTCAGGATGTCTTAACAGGAGTTCTTGATGGGAAGTATTGAACAACATCTGGTCTTGTTTCAAACTGCAAACTGTTCCATTTTTCATTCTTGTCTGGAAAGTAACAACTTTCAGTTTTTTGTTTTCTTTTGTCTCCTGTCTCATTTTTTAAAGTAGATAAAATAATGTCTATGTGATATCATAGAGATATGGGAGATTTAAAAAGAAAAAATTGTAATCCCTATTAATATTGTTGGCATATGCTGCACCTTCAGTAAATTATAGCTATTTTTTACTATGATTATGACTTTCTTATGTGATTTAGTCCTAGTATTTGATACTTAATTTTATGGTACATATTGAATTCCTTGAATGAAGATTATATTTTATTCACGTTCAACTCCCTGCTCATATATTAAGCACTAAACAAAGCATTATTAAAAATAAGTTTCTGAAAATCATATCCCTGTGTATGATTCTTAGTGTTGAAAAGCATACAATGATAAATATTTGTAAACTGAACCTCAATAAAGCTAAAAAAACAAAAATTAAAAACATTGTAATGATTAGATTAGAAAATTAGAAATTAGAAAATTAGAAAAAATTAGAAAATTAGAAAAAAAGATGATTTCTCCCTTTAAGAAGATGCATTTTATTTATTATTTATTGATCCAATAGTTATTTATTGTAGTTATATAATCAGTTTGGCACACAATTTTCATGGTTGAATAACTTCTAAAAATAGTTTCACACACTATCTTCATGATTAACATCATCTCAATTCACTACTCAGTAAAACAGGAATTACCTGCAAATAGGTTAAACCCAAAGATATGCTATGAGGGTGAAATAAGCTCATACTTATGAAATATTGTCATATGATTTAGATTTCATTTATGCACAACAATGATAAGGACAGAGATATTTTGCCCTTGACCTCCTACCTTTACAAATCTACCAAACACACAGGCACATATCTATGCACCCTCCCCACCCCAACACACAAAATATTTTAAAACTAGTTCTTAGGGAAAATTTGTATTTATGCCTCTGCAGGAAAAGTAGAAAAAGTTCAACAGCAAGTTGCCTTAGGACAGGTGTAATGACAGGATTTTTTGCTATCAACAAAGCTTGCACATTATCATTCACTCCATGCAGGGACTATTCTAAGCCCCCTACATCCACTAGTTCATTTACTCTGCGCAACAGAACCAGGAAGTACGTTTTAATATCCTTATTACAAAAGATAAGGAAAACTAAGCACTGATAAAAGCAGTGAAGGCGGTTTCACACTCAAGACATTCTGTGCTCATAACTACTAAGATATATTTCTAACACTGAGAAGAAATGAAGTGGTTCAGAGAAACAAGTCCACCAGCTTAAATGCAAAGGATACCTTCAACCCAACTAATAGAATGGTAGAAACTATAACTTGAGTTTGTAAAATCATCAAGCCAGCAATCACAAAAATATGAAATGAAAACCAGAAGTGTTAGTTCCTATTTTGTCATGAAAGACTTTCTAGCTGTGTAAGAGGGGTTTCATTTCTCTAAGTAAAACTGTTATTTGAGTGATAATTTATTCTCAATCCTGGGAGTATAATCCCAAACACATTCCTTTTCAAAAAAACTTTGTTGTGGTACATTATTTGTAGAGGTCTCAGTCTATTGAAAGTAATGCTAATGGACAGAAATATCTGGGGGGCACTCACCTGGGCCCCCACTAGTTTGCCACAGACACTACCCCTATTTTAAACTGTTGTTGTAACTGAACCAGTCCTTAAGATTCTATGTTTGCAAGATGCCCTTTAGAAGTAACCACTAGGAAACCAAAAAAAAAAAAAAAAAAAAAATTTAAAAAGAGAGGTTTATTACTTACAAGGCATGAAAATCACATAGCATAGAACAGTACATCTGGGCCACAGAGAGGTCACTGAGGTGAAAGGGGGAGAGGGAGAAGTTGACAAATGCTCTTGTATCCTACACTGGAGTCTTGCCTTTATTGAGGCTGAAGAAGGGGTGATCTAGGGTTCTGCAGGTTTACTCTTTATTGGTGAATTTAAATTTAAATAAAACTGTGAGTTTTAAAGCACTGGAAGAGACCAAAGGGGGGAAAAAAAAAATAAGATAAACATCTTATCTTATGCTTTCACTCATAGGTGATATATAGAGAAACCAAACAGAAACGAATCAAATTATACAAAAAGAGAATCAGAGTCTATAGAATCAAATTAATGGTTACCAGAGGAAAGGGGGAGTGGGCTTGGCAAAAGGGTAAAAGGGTCAACGATTTGATGGATACTACCTTAGTCAGACTGTCAAAGCTATGGCCTCAGGTTTGAAACCCAGGGCCAGAAAGCATGAAAAGCAAAGAGAATAAAATAAAATATGTGAAGGATAGAATTGTTCTCTTGGAGGTAAACTTAATGTATTATACACAGGTCTTGACTTATTTGATGAACACTTTAAACCTATATAATGCTATGATACAATATTCCTTCAATAAATTCTTTTAAAAAATTAAAAAATAAATATTGAGAATAGAAAAGAAGAAAAAGATTACTCAGTTTCCATTGACCAGTTATACAAAAAGCAGGACCAATAAAATAAATAATCCTCTATCTAGTTGTTAGACAAGCAATATTTGAGTTAGTACACTTCAAAGTAGATGCCTCATGCCAACTTCAAATCAGGCACCTGTGTTCCAAAAAGAATGCCAACTGCCAGGGTTACATTACACACCCCTCATAAGAAACTTCTTTATATTCTTTGCTATTAAATTATGATACGGAAGCAATTAAGTGAAAAATTAAGCATACTAATAAGGTGTTCATAAGCAAAGTTAAACAGGCTAAACCCTCACTTTATGATTCAGAGATATGAATTCTGTTTTGTTTATTGTTTTATTACTTATGATACTGTACTTGGTATATACACATACTATTTCAAATGAACTGAAGCAACACTCATCATAAATTGTTGTGCACTATCATATATATCAATGTGCTGGTCCACAAACCAAGTGTATTTTCCTCCTCATGTAGAAGAAATTAGATGCCTTGTGGGCCTGAAACAGATAGAAGGAATGGAAAGGGCCAGAATGTCTGTCACTCTCAGCCTTTTAAGATACCGGGTATGTCCAGTCCAGCCTTTATTCATTATTATGATCATGTCCTAAAATTTATACCCTGGATGGAAATCTTGAAACCCTAATTTCCAATGTTATGGTATTTGGAAATGAGACCTTAAGGAATTTTTTTAAAGGAAAGGTACAGTTAGGAATGAAGGCAGATAGACAAGCTGGAAGAGAGAGGCAAAAGAAGCACTTTATTTTTATTTAGTTATTCACATTGGCTTTTTCTCCTGGTCAGGAGTCTTGAGCCCAGGACCTTGGGATGTATATGGGACTGCTCCCAGGATGTACTAGGCCGGTAGGCCACCAGAGGTGTCCCAGAATTTAAATTAGAGTTAGATGAGTTTATAAGGATCAGAGCTTTATGTTGGGATTAGTAGTTTTATAAGAAGAAAAGTGACAGCTGTTTCCACCATGTTGAGGACACAACACAAAGAGAAAATGTTCATTTTAAGCCAAGAAGAGAGCCCTCACTGAAAACCAAATCACCTAGCATCTGGATTTTGGACTTCCCAGCTTCCAGATTATGAGCAATAAAAATCTATTATTTAAGCCACCCAGTCTGTGGTGTTTTGTTATGGCAGCCTGAATAAACTAATACAGGTTTAGGCTTTAAACAGGGGGAAATCAGCAAAAGCTCAGAATCAAGAAGTTCTTAATAGTAGCTCATCAAGAGGAGAAGTTAGGTTTGGAAGATGGGAGGTACAAACAAAAACTGAAAAAAAATTAGAATCCCTGTCAAATGTATCAAGGACTAAGACACCATGTGAGTCAATTATACAATGTTTTCAAAAGGCAAAAGCTGAATAAAATATTTGACACAAGCTCAAATAACAACGATATTGCACCCATAGCTACAATAATGACTGGAATTCTCAATTCTACTCTCACTCAAGGACCCTGCTCTCCTTAAAAATTAGCTCTAAATTTCTTCAACCAATAGACAGAAGAGAAAGGAAGGATTCTCTGAAATTATCTGTAGGTCAGACACTATTGCTTGCTTATTTCAAATGTAACTTTTCTAAATTAAACACTTTCACTGATAATTTATTTTTAGTATAACAACCTCTCATAAACATTATACATAAAAGAACTTCAGTCACCACAGACACAAGCTTTGAAAAATATCAAGTATAATTTCTTTATAGATCACAGTCACAAATCCTGATTACTTTGCATGATACATATTGTCATACATTCTAAATGATTGCAAGTGGAGTAAAATCTCAGGCAAATAACATTAATCTTCTCACTTATGCAAAATATTTCTTTATTATAAAAAAGTAAATTTGAGTCATACCGCCATTTCAGAAGTTCCAGTTAACAATGTCAACAGATAAAAGTTGAGAACTGAGTCTTCAAACTATGCTAATAAGTAAGGGATTGATTTAGTTTCAAACATAAGTGGCCTGACAACAGAACCTACCACCTTATTTTAATTAGCATGTCATCTAGAAGAAAACAAAACATAGAGAATTCATCTCATATATATTTTGTGCAATTTATAAATTCCAAGAAAATAATTAGCATAAGTATGCCACAGAGATAAATGTCTTACCAGATAGTTTTATTTAACATTATGAAATAAGAATTCTTCCTTCTTTAGTCACTCAGTAAAACAGTGATTGTTCTTATCCATGCTATTTGACAGGAATGTAAATTATAAAAGTAGGCAAGGTCTCACTGGTATATTATTATTTAGATATTAAATGTCCCCAATTTCACTTATGAATTTTATGCAAAAGTTTCCTTGTTTCATAGAAATTAGCAAGGTGATGCTAACATTTTATTTTAGAATTTTTAATTATCAAATAGTAAAAACAGCATTGAAAATAACAAGATTGAAGGATTTATGCTTCCTCATTTCAAGATTAATTGAGAAGCTACTTTAAACAAGATCATGTGGTATTAAATTCCAATTACACAAATAAAATGGTGGAACAGAAATAAACATATATATAAGGTTAATTAATTTTAAGCAACGATTCAAAGGCAGTTTAGTAGAGAACTGATCATCTAATCAATAGTACTGGAAAAATAAGATATTCTTAGATAAAAATCTTCAATCAATAATTCATCCCACACACAAAATTCATTTAATATAGATTATAAATGATAAAATCTAAAACTATAAAACCAGGTGAAAAATAATGTAGTAGAAAAATATTAATAAACTTGAGTTAAGAAAAGATTCTTAGACAATATCAAAATCTCAATTCATAAAGGAATAGCTTGATAAAGTGAACTCATCAAATTATAAAATTTTGTTCATCAAAGGATAATGAGCCAAAAAAGAAACAAGCCACAGATTGGGAGAAAATATTTGCATATATTTGATAATATGTGGATACAAATAAGTCCTATCTCAATATTGAGAATATAAAAAGCAATCAAAATCATTTCAAAGTGGAAAACAATTTGAATACTTAATCAAAAAATATGCATAGATGACAAATAAGCACATGAAAGATAGTCAATATTATTTTCCTTTAGGGGAAGGCTAATTAAAATTTAGCCTGCACCTGGATAGGAGCTCACAGATAGCCCAAGGCGCTGGATTTCTGACCCAGGACTGCGAGGAAATTAAAATGAATAACAATCTAATTTAAAATGCCTCTTCCTCCTCTCTCTGCCTTCCTTCATGACTTTATAACTGTCTACCTTTCTTCCTACCAAAAAAAAGTCAGATTAAATTACATAACTCTTAAAATATTTAAAATTAAGAATACTGATCATATCAATTGTTGATATGGATATAGAGCAACTAGAAGTTCTCCTCGCTTCTTTCTAATATGTTAACTATTTTCCTAACATCTGAACCATTCCATATCTACAAATCTTATCAAATAAATAAAAGCAAATATCCAAACAAGTCCTTGTTTATAAACTAGAAATCCAAATGTCTACTAATAAGTGAATGAACTAAAGGTAATACGTTAATACAATTCCTGCTACTAAGTAAAAAAAAAATGAAATTAACTATTGATAGTTATTAATGACATAGATGAATCTCTCACTATACTGTTTAAGAAACCAGACAAAAAATTAATTCCATTTGATTCCATGTATATAAAATGTTAGAATGTGCAAGCTAATCTACAGTGACTGAAAGCATACCAGCAGCTATCCATAGATTCCAAAAGTTCATGAAGATTTTAGGGGTAATGGATATGTTCATTATCTTGACTGTGGTTATAATTTCACTGGTGTATAGATATGTCAAAACATTAACTTTTCCTTAAAATGTTCATTTTGTTGTATGTCAATCATCTCTAAATAATGCTGTTTTAAAAACTCATTTACCAGAAGAAAATATTCTAATTCTAGATGCCAAGTCAAGCATATCTAAGACTTTACAATTCAATCTTAGAGTAAAACATTATTCTTTGGTTGGCTTACATCAACTATAGTCTTGGCTCTTGACCCATTCTAGGGTCCAGTAAAAACAAAACAAATAAGCAAATTGTTAATGGAAGTCCATAACTAATGGCTTCCCAGAGATGTTAAGTTCCAGCTATACTCTCGTTGTCTCTCATGACCACATGCCACCCAACAATGGATTGGTTTTGGCATACTTGGTAGGTTTTTCTAAGAATAACTACTACTTTTACGTTTTTGCCCATCCTATATTCATTCTTATAAACAATTAGCTTAATGATATATAGTGAGTTTTATTGTCTAATATAACCTAAGCCCACTGCTGTTGCTGCACAAAGAGAACATTATATTTGGTTATTCAGACATTTCCTTTTTTTTTTATTGAGATATACTTCACATATAATATTTGATACGAGACAAAAGCAAACAAAACTGAAGGTTCTCACTTTCCAGGCAAGCATGAGAAACGGAATGTTTTGCAGTCTGAAGCAAGACTAGATGCTATTCAAACCCCTTCTGTTTACCGCACTCAAGGACTCCATTCCCACCCCTCTGTTTTGCCTAACATTGCAGCCCATCCACTCCCTACCCCTCAATCAACAGCCAGGTGGGCTTATCAGGATTCTACCCCTAACTCCCACCGTGCTAGCCAGACTGCCCCCTTAAAAAAGCTCTCTCTCACAGCTTCCCTGGGATTGCTCTTTTCTGTCTCTTCTCAGAAAGGAGCTTTCCCGGCCTGCACATGGGACACTAAAAGTCTCGCTTAGAACCCATATGGCTCCCTTGTCGCTGCCTCTTATTGCCAAACTGACTTACAATATTGTACTCAGTTTTGGAATATAACATAACAATTTTATATATGCATACATTATAAAATAATTACCACAATATTTCAGTTAATATCTATCATAACACCTACTTTTTTTCTTGTAATGAAACTTTTAAGATTTATTCCCTTAGTACTTTCAGTATACAATGAGTATTATTAACTCTAGTCACCACTCTATTTTGCATTCCAAGACTTGTTTATTAACTTGTTTATTTTATTGCTGGAACTTTGTACCTATTGACAATCTTCCCATCTCAATTTCCAGCCACTTCCTCTGGAAACCACCAATCTATCTTTATATTCCTCAGTTTAATTTTATGGATTTATGTCTTAAATTCACATTTTTAACCCATTTTGAGTGTATGTTTGTGCATGATGTAAGATTATGGTCCATTTTCATTCTTTTGCATTTAGTTCTTTGGTTTTCTCAATAACATTTTCAAAGAAGCAATCTTCTCCCCATTGTATATTCTTTATATCCTTTGTTGTAAAGGAGTTGACCATATATGCATGGGTTTATTTTCACTCTATCTTGTTATGTTGATTTATGTATAAGTTTTTATAGCAATATTGTATATTTTGATTATTATAATCTCATAATATAATTAAAAATAAAAAAAACATACTGTCTCCAGCTTTGTTCTTCCTTTTAAAATTTGCTTTGACTATTTAGGATGATTGTGGTCCTATGCAAATTTTAGGATCATTTTTTCTATTTCTGTGAAAACAGTCATTGTTGTTTGATAGGGATTACATTAAATCTGAAGATTTCTTTGGGTAGTGTGGGCATTTTAACAATATTCTTGTAATTCATGAGCATTGACTAGCCTTCCATTTATTTTTTCTTCCACAATTTTTTCATCAATTTATTTTAGTGTTTCATCTACTTGATAAATGTATTCCTACATATTTTATTTTTGGTGCCATTAGAAACAATATTGTTTCTATAATTTCATTTTTGATTAGTCAATAAATAGAAATATAACTCATTTTTGTATATTAATTTTTTTCGTCTGACTTTAATGAGTGGGCATTTGATATGCTAAACCAAATAATTATTGAACAATCATTTCTATCATCTATTAAATTCCTCTTAATGTTGAATAGTCCTTTATGGTGTTCAGTTTTACATATCAACTTGGCTAGGTTATAGTTCCCAATTATTTAATAAACCACCAATTAAACTATTGATTTTTGGGTATTTTGTAGTTCTGACTAAAATATGTAGAGTGATATTAAGTAATGGAGGCTATTCTAATTAATTCGAGTGAGCCAAAGTCATGAAAGACCTTAATAGTATTGAAGCATCCCTGAAGAGTAAATTACGTATATGACTAGAAACTTCAGCTAGTATCTGAGAATTTCAACCTGCTCTTTCTGTTGGCCAGTCCTACAATTTTGAACCTTTTATTACCAGTCAACAAATGTTCCTTTAAATAAACCTACATAATAGACTAGATGTGAAAAAAATGTTGTTATTGGTTTTTTTATCTCCTTACCTTGGTCCTGGGTCTTGAACCCAGATTCGTGGGCTCTACACAATCTACAACTTAGCTGCTAAGCCATGCAGTGTACCAGGATAATAATTTTGACTAAAAAATATTCTTGTGGGAATTTTCAAGCATTACTCCACCGTCTTTTCGCATCCTGAATTAACGTTGAGTAGTCTGATGCTGTATGTCTAATTTTTTCATGTAATGTGTTTAGTTCGTTATCTTAACTTTTCTATGATTTTATTTAAGCATTATTTACATCGTTATTCTGAAAATTCACAAGGGTTTGCTTTATTGAAATAGTTCTTTTGCAAATTTTGATAAAACAAAAAAAAGTATGAAAAACAAATCTTTAACCATTTAAAAAGGTAAACATATATAAATTTTTTGTCTTTGGTTAAGGATTTTTCAAAGACAACAAAAGCAAAAAGTCATTAAGAAAAAGACTAATGTATCTTTGCTTTTTTATATAAGTACTTTTAGTAATAAAAAGTATAAATAAATAATTATACATTTGATAAAAGACATTTGTTATGAATAAAGTGGTAAAAATATCTATCTTAAATAAATATTACTTGTACAAATCAATTTTTAAAAAGATAAATAATACAATAGAAAATTGGGCCAACATATGAAGATGAAATCCAGTTAATCCTATTATGATTTTAAGACTTGAGAAGACATATAAGTTAGTTAGTTTCTATTGCATGTGCTCCACTGTAGGAATAGTTTACACTATAGGGGCATTAAATTTCAGTTTTTAAGAGAAATATACTCTAATGTTTCAGGCAATATGGAGAAGAATTGGGAGAGGAGACATATTTTCAGTTGATATCCTAAGATTAGGACAAGAATAGAGGTAACTATTTTTTTTTATTCTAAGACTTAAAGTTAGCTTATTGTTGTTCCTTAGTCTTTTGATAAATTTCTATAGTTATGTAATGAATAAGAGAAAAAGAGCTAATATTACTTTTACATATTTTCTTAATTTCATTTATGCTTATCTTAGTTTTATTGAATTATTTGAGTCCTTATTTAGAATATTAAGAAATCTTATATATGATATATTTGTACCTACTGTTTTGGCTATAGAACATCCCATAATTTAAAATATCATTTTTAATTTTAGAAATTCTAAAACTTAGATTTTTACATTTCTAAAACTATATTTCCTCTCTGTATATGCATATTTTATTTCTACTTATCATATAAACAGTTCACATAAGCATTTTAACTAAATAATTTAGACAAATTATTTGGAAATTATATTTTGTTTTTATTCTAATATGGTGAACCTAAAGTAAAAATAATTGAAATTCATGTTTTTTATCAAAATCTCAGAGATACAAAATTTTATAACAATTATCACACTATCATTTTTTAGGAAAGCTCATTTTGCATGCTTATTTATTCTCTTTTCTACTCGTGCAAAAATAATAAAATTGGGTCTTCATTACACCATACACAAGACCAACTCATTATGGTTTAAATACTTAAACTTAGACCTGGAATTATAATAGCCCTAGAAGAAAACCTAAGAGAAAAGTTCTTTGATATTGGTCTTTGAAACACTTCTTTAGGGTATGATACCAAACACACATGCAACAAATGCAAAAAATTAACAAGAGAAACAGCACCAAACTTAAAGCTCATGAACTAAAAGCTCCAGCAATCAACAAAATGAAAAGGCAACCTATACAAGAGGAGAGAATATTTGCAAACTATAGCTGGAATAAGGGGTCAGTATCCAAAATGAGTAACTCCTTCAATTAAATAAAACAAAACAGAAAAATTGTTTTAAAAAAATGGTCAAAGGATCTGAATAGACATCTTTTAAAAAAGACGTGCAAATTACTATCAAGTATATAAAAAAGACGTTGATATCACTAATAATCAGGAAATTCAAATAAAATCTACAATGAATTATACTTCACAACTATTAGAATGGTCATCATAAAAAAGTGAACATATAACTGTTAGTGAGGGTATTGGAAGAAATGAATTATTGTACATTTTTGGCGGGAATGTAAATAAGCAGAGCCATTATGGAAAATGTCTGATTTTTTCTCTTGGTCTGGTCTTTGAGATTGGTTTCTTAAAGTGCAGGACTGCCTGTGTGAGATACACTGAGAGAAAGATATTTAACTGAACATGCTGGATTTTTTTTTCCTTAGGTCTTTCCAGTGTCAAGGGTCTCATATTTTTTCAATTTTTGTTGTTATTGTTAGCACTTACAAGCTGAATGTAAAGAGTCACACCTCACAGACTTCCTTATTGTTGAGAAATTCTTATTTTTTCTCTTGATTTATTTTTCCTTTGTGCTGAGAACTATAAAAGTAAAGGAAGAGAGGAACTGGCAGATGAGACACTCTGTCAAGATTGTTTTAAAGCCCTAGCAACATTAATATTTTGAGCATGAAATTTAAACAAAAATAGCCACTAAAAGAAAATATGCTCAAAATTCAAAGGTCTTTTTCTTTCCAAAATGTGTTTCTGCAGGAATTTTCTCTGAATTAAAATGTAGAATTACAACAGATTAACATCTCCAGATGTAGAGTTAGTTTACTGCCTTTTACTGTCAAATGCTATTGAGTAACATGAATATTTTTTTCTGAGAGTACATCCTTTCCATGTGTGAGAATAAGAAAACTGACAAATTTGATTTTCCTGTGGTATTCTTCACTATGTGTAGAACACTGTTTGAGAAAGCTGCTGCATACTGTGGTTGTATTAAATGAGCAAATATGTAAAAAACATTTAGTACATACTTAGTAAGCATTTAATAAGCACCACTGCTGTTGCTCTATCATCCAATGGGAATTTCTTATTTAATTTTGCTTTTTTTAATTTGCAATTATGTATTTTTAATAATTTTAATTTGTAATAATAGTATAAAGATTCATTTTGTTTTAATAGACTTCCCTTTAAGGTTCTATATTTCCAAGGAGATTTTTCATAATATTTAAATTATAAGCTCAATTCATTTTCCATTTGAATTTTTGTCTGGAACATGTTGGTTTAATTGGCAAAAACATGGCGTAAATAAAGTTGATGAAGACTTTGTTAGGAGCAGGACTCAGATGCATTCTTCTTAACTGTCCCTAAGACAGTCTTCCCCAGGGTAGTAAGGAAATCACACAGTCCACAGGACACCCATAGGCCATCCAAGAGAAATGTCGTAGCAATTGAACATTTGTATTGCTCTCTCCTTGACTTCGAGCTCAATCTTATTCCTATATAGCTTCATTCATAATGCTGCATTCATCTGTGAGAGTTTAATACCATTTTCACACATGAAAATTATGTGTTGACTTATTTTTATACAAAGATACTTTTATATTGAGCCACTCACAAAAGAGAAGTTATTTCAAACATAGAAATCTAAATCTGGATTCTTTTAAATAAATGGTTTAATTGATGCTTTCCTTTGAATTACTTCTTTAAGTCGTGTGAATGTTTCACATCATCCATGATACTCAAGTGTATTCCTCGGATTTGCTGCATTGGCACCACAAGAAAGTTTGTAAAAAGTACCAAATCTCAGGCCCCAAGACAGATCTACTGAATCAGAATTTGCAGCTCATCATTAAATAATTTAAACATAAAAATACCATATGATTCAGTAATCCCACTTCTTAACAATACATTTAAAAATGATGTATTAAGAGGCATATATAAAAGAAAATAAAATCAGCACCTCAGATAACTGCATTCCATGTTCATTAGATCATTATTTACAATAGTGAAGATAAGGAAACAGTCCAAGTATCATTTTAAAGATGACTGTATAAAGAAAAGGTGATATATATACTTACAATAGAATATTATTCAGCCACAAAAGAAGGAAATCCTGACATTTGTGACAAAAAGGAGAAGCCAGTAGATATTATGCTAGTGAAATAAGCCAGATACAGAAAGAAATATTGCATAATCTCATTTTATATGTGGAATCTAAAAAAGCTGAATTCTTATAAATAGAGAATAGAATGGTGATTAGTGGGACTAGGGGTGGAGGAATTGTGGAGAACAAAGGGCATACATTTTCTGTTGTATGATTAATGAGTTCTGGAAAGCTATTGCATAGCATGGAATCTATGGTTTATAATTACATCTTATATGCTTGAAATTTGCTAATAGGTTAGGTCTTGCCTTTCCAAAAAATACAAAGCAATATGAGATAATGATATTTTAATGCTACAGATGTGTTCATCATTTTGCAATGTAGATGTACTATTAAAACATAAATTTGTACAAGTTAAATTATAACGTTTTCATTTGTAAATCTTACCTCAATAAAGTTAGGTAAAATAATACTTCAGGAATCAAAAAGAAAGTATAAAAAGGAAAATCCATGATATGACTAATAAATTGGGACAAATCATGAAGCATCTTTAGGAGTTTGAGCTGCATTGTCCTGGCCTTATTTGCACACTGAATTGTCTTCAGAGACCACAGTGGGAATCTGGTTCAGCAAAGCTGGTGGTAGATATTTGTAATGAGTAGCGGGAATTATGAACTAGAGACATAATCTATTTTTTACTAAATATTATCCAAGTTCAAATGGCTTAAAAAGCTGTAGTCAACAAAATTCTCCCTGGAACAGTTTTGCTCAAAGTCCAACAGATTTTATTCCCTGCGTAGGGCTCTAGATAGTTATTGAAAAACTTTAATGATGTCATCATAATTGCGTGAACATCTGAAAAGGCACCAATTTCCATGATTACTTCTTTGTCTTTTAGCAAGATATCAGGGAATGTGAGAGAATGATACAGTATATTGAATGCTAGTATTGCATCAGGTACAGAGAAAATACCCACCAAATAGTAATATCCTTTCTCTTTCTCACCATTTTTGCCTATCAGTAACCATCAAAAGGAGAAAACACCATAAATGTTGATTCATATTGATGGTAAGAGTAGCAGCTTTAGTGGCTGCTGTAACAAATTACCACAAACTTTGTGGTTTAAGACAGCTGAAATTTATTCCCTCAGGTCTTTAGGCTAAAAATCTGGAATCAGTTTCACTGAACAGAAATCAATATATTGGCAGAGGTGTAATCCCTTAAGGGGAAATCTGCACATTGCATTGTCCATCTTCTGGTAGATGTCAGCATTCCTTTCCCTGTAATCACATCACTCAAATTTCTTGTCTCTCCTTATTCTTGTCAAAACATCCTCTACCTCATTCTTTTTAGGGCATATTTGATTGCCAAAATTATATTTTGACCCATTCAGATAATTCAGGATAAATTTCCCTATCCCAAGAATCTTACTTTATGTGATATGTTACTACTCATAAGTTCCAGAAACTAGGACATTAGGACATGGATACTTTTGGGGAGACTAATATTTACTCAATCTACCACCAATAAGAAATAGTTTCAACATGTAGTGCACATTATATATCTACTGAGATAGCCTAAGGTCCACAACGGCAAGCCGGATCCCAAAAGAACTGAAAGCATAGTCTCATTCTAATTCTGAATCAAAGATAAGAGAAGGAATTTTGAAAAGAAACAGAGAAAGGAAATTTTGCTACTCAGATTTTTTGTTCTGTTTAGCTTTTCAGCAGATTAGATGAGGTCCATCCACAGTGAGAAGGCAATCAGCTTTACTCAGTCTCCTGATTTAAGCATTAAACTCCTCCAGAAACACGCTTACAGACACACTTGGAATAATGCTAAGCAAATACTTCAGTACTTTATAACCCATTCAAGTTCACATATAAACCAGGTATCTAAATAAATCAAATTAACTCTAAAATAACTTTTAGAGGCTAGCAAGATCACTTATATATTGAATTATCTTAAGTTGCTCTGCATCATCTCATCATTTGAAGCATTGCTGTCAGTAACTACCTTAAATACTTACAAGATTAAAGGAGGCAAGAGGCACTCACCATGCATGACATATCATACCAAAAATGCCACCTTCCATACCACCCAAGACCAAGGCTCAAGATAAAACTAGACATAACAGTTGAGAAATAAGATTAGAGTAGAATTCAATTAGCAAATCTTTTTTCCACCTAATACTTGTAGTTAAATGTCCCCCACCATTTTTTTTAAGGAAAAGTACAGGCAGGAATGAATATGAATAGGTAAACAGGCAGGAAGAGAGAAGAGGAGGAAGCACTTTATTTTTATTTAGTTGTTTACATTGGTTATTCCCTCTGGCCTGGGACCTTGGGACGTATGTGGGACTGATTCCAGGTGTTCTAGACCTCCAAGGCAATAGGGCATGCCCTAAATTCCATATTCATATCTCCTGAAGACCAGTGTGCCTTTCTATTACTATAGCCTCCTATTATTCCAGTACAAAACAACTACTGAAATTTGAAAGCTTATTATTTTCTTCTAGTTTTCAGCTTTATTATATGACACAGATATCTTTGATTCAGAAGTTGGTCATAACTATATCTTTGAAGGTGTCAACTTACATATTATTTTGTGATATAATAAATACTATAGTTAACTATAAACATTCCCAAATAAAAAGCTTAAGGCTATATACAGCAATGATAATTTACATTAGCTTGGTTGTGACATTTCCAAGGCCTAGGTGATAACGCTAATACACAGATTTTTAGTTAAATGGACTATCTGCTTCTTTTTCCCTCACATAATGGTGGCAAGTTGTCCTACTCTGCAGGACAACTTATCAAAGCTTCCTTAGGTCTACCTGTCATGAGGAGAGCTGAGAACCCAAATTGTTTTGTATTCATATGTAGGATTGTTTTCTCTATTCACCACATTTTGAGAAACACTCTAGTTGGCAGTTTTACTAAACAATGGGGAAAAACAGCAAGTGCTAAAGAATTGCAAACCTGTATGATTTATAGAGGGATTTATAAAAGCTGTAAGGTGAAATTATAGGTAGAATAAAGGAAGTGTTTTGAAGCAATCTTTTCACTAACAGTTTATGGAAAGTTTAGTATTGCAGCTATCCAGGAAGCCTAATTATTCTAGTCTCTGTGGATTTACAAAACATACCTATAATAGGGAAAGAAGCAAGTGGAAAGACCATAAAAGACAAACATTCTTTTCAGATACATAGTAAAAACTTTGCATTGTGAAGAATTACACAAATTCAATAAAGAATTGAAAAACAGAAACGTCTAGTTTCAGTATCACATAAACCATCTTATTATATAAAATAGGAATTCATACAATTAAATACTATACTGCTATCATAATAATGAAATAAAGATGCAGAATAAAAATGTGAAAGTGAGAATTTTAAGTTGTATGCCATAAAGATTTAGAAATCATCACCTATCATAATTACATATTAAAAGTTGATGATATGTATTTTACTACAACAGATGGAATATAGGATTATGCTTATATATCATTCTGAAATGATTTTCCAATGCACACAATAGTGATGCAGAATACTAAAGTAAAGGGAAATACATAATTGAATGATAAATGTGACTTTTCTAAGTAGGACATTTTTATAATATTTTTAACTATTTGCTTCAGATTTAAATATGGTCTCATCACTGCCCTTGTGTTTAGTGATTACACAGTAAGAAAGAGTTCTAAAATTATTTAATAGGTAGTGATATGTTGATAAAATGAAGTAGGTATTTTTTATCTTGGATGTGTCCTTGTCATATACATGATTAAGATTTATTTATAACTCAGAAGAAAAATGATCTTTCATTGTTTTTAATCATCTCCTTGTAGACCTGTCAGAACTGTTCGTACAATATAATCTACCCACATGTTTTTCAAAAGTCAATTGCTACAAAAATATCAGCATAGTGAAAAAAAAACTCCAGTAATATGAAGGGAGGAGCTTAAACTGATGGTTAGGATATAGAAGGACACAAGATATTTTAACTGCTGGTGTAACACTAGACCACTAGATAAACCGAAAGTCATTCTTCATTATAAAATCAGTGACAAGTTGTAGATTCAAAGAAAACTTAAAGAATGCTGGAGGTATGAGTCCTTCCTCTGGAGCTAAAGATTGGAAGCATTTTTATTTCTGAGTGGTTGCTGAGTTTGGGGACAAGTATAGAAAGAAATAATCCTTCAAGATAGAGTCAAATCTCAGAAGAGGAGAAAAGAGTCAAATGCTTGACTACGCTGTGGGTTGGCCCATCAGGTCCGAAACTGAAGGAACCTAAAAGGGAAAAATAACCTTTGGCAAATCATTATTTCCTAGGAGAATGTTACAGAATAAAGAAAGGCTTTAACAAGGCTGAAAAGCAGAGAGGACTTCCAATGCTAGAGAATCTGTTTATCTGGTAGATATTATGAAGTTTACTATACTTGATTTCTTGTGGATTTGGGACTCAATAACCTTAAAGTTTGTGGTCTCAGGGTTCATTGAGAGGGAGAGAAAGTCTGAAATCATCTTGAAAAATTCGAAGCCAAAATCAAGTTGTTATGGGATCTATAGCCAAATCTCCAGTCAATTCAACTTCCCATAAGATCACTGAAAATGGCCCTTTGACTAAGTAAAATTTGTTCAGAGCGGAAAAAAAGAGACCTTAGAATTTCAGAGTTGGAATAACAAAACCCTTATGGGGAAAAGGTAGCCCCTTTGACGGAATGGTACAAATACTTTGAGAAATATTGTTACCAGATTGATCAATGGCATACACGAAAAATAAATACCCCTATATCTGTTTAAAACATTGAATTCAAGCAGATAGGCAGGAAGAGTGGGGAAAGCACTTTATTTTCTCTTATAAAATTGATAGATTAAATTAAAAATGTAAATAGGAAAAGATTGAGAAAGACCAAACAATTTTTAACACAAAATTGAAGTATTTGCAATACTTGATTTCAAGATGTACTGTTAATTTGAAGGCAATGTAGTATTGATATAAGGAGTAATAAATACATCAAACATGTAGAATAAAGAAATCAGTGAAAATCAGTAATTATAGTCAATTGTTTTTTTTTAACAAAAGTACCAAACTATTCAATGGGGGAAGGACAGTCTTTTCAACAAAGCGTGCTGTAACAACTGAATATATGTTTGAGATTGACCCCTACTTTACAACTCACACAAATAATAATGGAGAGTGAATCATAAAATAAAAGCTAAAGCTATAAAGATTCCAGAACAAAACATAGGAAAACGTCTTTGACACCACAAATTAGACAAAGATTTCTTAGGACACAAAAGTAAATACTCAAGAAAATATACAAAGAGGACCTCGTCAAAATAAAACTACAGTTCAAAAGATGGTATTAATTCTTTAAAGCCACAGAATAGAGAAATATTCATAATAAATATATCTAACAAAGGACTAATGCTTAGAATACATGAAGGATGTCTATATCCAATAATAAAAAAATAAACTTTCTAAATAAATGAAACACCTGGACAAATTTGTGGAAATATGCTATAGCTTAGTTGTTTCATAGCTTCATGGATTTATACATTCCTTAAACTCATTAAATTGTATACTTAAAACTTATGCCTTTATTTTATTTAATATATTGCAGTAAAAGTGGTTGAAAAGAAAAAAAAAAATTATCCTGCTTCCTCACTCTTTAAAATAATTTATATTTCTCTGTCATTTATTCTATATTTCGCCAGCGTGTTTACCTTGCCTGTCTATAAAATTATTTTCTAATATTACTAAAGATATACTTTGGCTTTGTGCTGTTTAATTTTCTTCTAGTTGAGAAAGAAAGTTTTCTTTATGGTTTAAGTCTGTTTTTATGTCATGTTTTAGTGTTACTTCCACTGATGATAACAGTAACCTCCATTTATAGGCTTTCTTTTATTTTCCTGGCAATGTGTAAAATAATTTGCATACATTACTTCATTTTAATCGTTAACTCGTCTTTTAGGAAAAATTTTTCCAAAACAAGCAAAGGTATATTCGTTTTCATTTCTGTGACTCTGGGCAGCGGTGACTGGGGTGTGGCCACGTAAAGTCCAGGTTCCTAACTAGGGACCAGGGGAGAAACTGAAATAAAACAAAAACATAAATAAATTCCTCCTCTTTCCTTCTTTCAAAAAAAAAAAAAAAAAGGAATTAATGTATTAATAATTATGTATTTTCCTCTGAAAAATGTTTATTTTCTTATAAATTAGAATGGAGAGTATTCTTCTTATTAATTTCTTCCAAATTAGTGCTATATGTTCTCTGTTCCCTAAGAATTATAGAAAAAATTGTTTTTATGTGTATAAAATTCAAAGTGGAAGTGCATATGCTAAAATTTTAGCTACAAACTATAGAATCTGCTATAACACGACTTAGAAGAAAGGAAAATATGAACACATATATCTTACAAAATAATTGGAAGACATGAATAAATAAATACTGAACTTCTTAAGGAATGATTCTAAGATTTATCATAGTATTAATTAATCTGCTTAGGTTTTGATGCCTCTCCTACAATTAGGAAAATGTTTGGGATATCACTACCACCGCTTATGCCTCCCATGATACAACCACTATCCCAAATTGTCTTTGCCACCACCGTTTGCAAAAAATAAAACAGACATTCTGTTCTCTCCCTGGTTTTCTTCACATGCATTTTTCCATAGCAAAGCGGGTCCCAACAGTATATCAGATTAGAATATACTAAATCACAGATATACATTTTATGGCAAGTGAAATAGAAGTTTGCGTTTCATTAAATCACTTATTCATTCATTCATTCTTTCTCTCATCTAGTTATTCTCTACACAGTGAAAATTCAAGACACAATAAAAATCAAAATGTGGTGGGGAATTCAAAAATATTTTCGGCAGCCATGAATGACAAATTCACAAATTCAGTAGAGTTGAATTTTTGTATTTTAACTTTTGACTTTATTTTCTATTTTCCAAATTGTCTTTTTCCAAATAATTTGTATAGTTCAGTTATTTAATTTTATAATTTATTGAGATTTTCCTAATGTATACATGCATGAATGAATTTTAAGTACTCTATAAGTGCTGAAAAATTACATATGATTTTTGTCAGTTACAAATTTGACACACACATGGAAGTTCATCAATTTTCCATATCTGTCATTTTTCATAAAACCACATTCAAAAGTTACTTGATCTCATAAATGCCATTTTATCACTGGTCTTACCAAGATTTACACTGTCTATCAGCTTCCTGAAAATTGATTTCTCTCTGTATGCTGCTTAGATTCTGTGGTTTATCTCTGTAATTTTAATTCTTATATACTCCTTTAATTCCCTTGTGCATAAATCTGTTCAATATATTCATGTGGTAAAATTCAAATCATGGTTAAGTCAATCTATTAAATTCAGAGATGGTACACAAGCATCTGGATTTATATAGAGACATTCTAAAATCAAGATGACAATTCTCACTTTAAATGTATGTCCATTAACATCAAATTGAGTTCTCAGTACTGTCAACTATTCCGTCATGTATTTCTTATCATTTCATTCTCCTAGTCTCCCAGATTGCAATTTTACCACTTTTCATCCTCAAATATCTTAGAGAATGATCTTGAATATGAGTATCTGAGAAAGTAGAGACATTCAGAAGAAAAACTTTTCGTCTTACTTCTACTGTTATGACCATAATGTGTCTGTTCCATTAATGAGTATCAGCCAAGAGACACAAACATTTCTTTATAGGAAAGATTTATTACTTTCTTATACAAGTTTATTACAAGTAAGGAGACAGCATGATAAAACACTTCCTTCCTGAGAGACGCATTCAGGGGATTTTGCTGGAGTTCACTTGAGGAAGTGTGTGACAATTGGTCAGCAGTTTGGGAAGATTCCAAGGTTACTATGAAGGGACCAGCCTTTCTCAAGCTAAGTCACTTGTAAAGAATGGAGGGACAAGGTCATCTTTAACTTTGTTCTAGCTGTTCTGTGACTCCTTAGGCAGAGGATGATCAGACCAAAGACTTTACTTATTTTGCCAACATATTTATCAATACTATTGTCTTGAACGTCAAGGTTTTGGATCACTGAAGAGGCTGGGGAAAGCATTAACATAACTTATTTAACAGTTTGAGAGACTATAGGGGGAAAAAACTGCATATAGCATTCTACTATTGATAAAATTGTTTTCTAAGAGACAAAGAGAACAAATTTTGATAATGTTATAGATGCATAATGCAAACTAGAGGGTCTGTGCTCTATTTATAGGTTTGCTATCTATAACACATCTTTTTCTACATCATCAATTTCTTCTCTACTGCACCATTTACAAAGGCATATATATATACATTTCATTATACATATATGTGTATATATGTGTGTGTGTCCAGAATGCTAGCGTGACAGAATTCACCACATTAAGCAAGCAATAGAAAGTTTTGTGAGCAAGTGATAGATGTATTCACTGCCCAAGGGAGGAGAAGGGCCAGACTCTATCTAGTAGGTGAGCCTGCCTCAGTTTGTTAGATATTGGGGTTTACATGAGACTGGGTGAGTGTGGCAAGTGGGTGGGATTCAGGGTTCTTTCCAGGGCATTTTTTCTTTTGTTTGCCAGGGTCTTAAAGATCTGGGATTCTGGAAAACTGAATACTTTCTCAGTTTCTCATGCAGATTTTTCAATTTCCAATATAATTTGAATGGGGTCTTTAATTAATTGTTGAGAGCCTGCCCAGGGAGCTTGGAAGAGGTCTTGCATCCGGGAGGAGGGTTCCAGCTAGATGAGGCTATTGCTGCTGGAATTATCCATGGACGTAGGGCTCAGGACAAGGCACAGGATGAAATTGTGGACTTATTTAATCTCCCTTACACACACACACACACACACACACACACACACACACACACACACACACACACACACATCTTCAAAAACCAAAAAACTTTCTCCTATGTACAGTCATGCCCCATTTTTGAAAGTTTGTGCTATACCACTTCACTTTTACTAAAGGCCTACATTAGTATCTGTTTTCAAGAACTAAAATAAATCTGAAGAGGTTTTTATTTTTGCTTTTATGACAGAAGCTGAAAAGCAAAATAACATTCAGCTTTTGTTTTGTAGCAGTGATTAAAGAAGCTGCATGAACCCAAGCAGTAGAGATATCACCAATTTCTTTCCCCAGAGCTACTTTATACAAGTGTGTAATTATCATATCATTCCTGTTTTACTATATGCTAGTTTTATTTTAGGTTTTATGTGTTATTTGGCTTGATTTGGTAGGTTGCTTTTTGGGTCAGGGTATGGTACACTAAATTTTTCCCATATAAATCAATGGCAATTACTTCTTTACTTTATACCATTTCAATATACAAAAAAGTTTTATAGAAATGTTTTACATTTGGATTACATTATTATACATTTCCTTATGTTAAATATGTTATTACTTATTGATGATTATTTCTATTAACATAAGAGTGATGCAGGGACAGCAGAGATTAAAATCAGCAAAGCAGGTATACAAATGTTTAAGTAGGAAATTAACGAGGCCACCTAAGGCAAGCTAACATAACCCAGACATAGTGAGGATGGGCTTGCAGCAGAGAACCCTCCCTTAGTAATTTAAACCATGTCCCTTGAAAACCGCAGATCAGGATCAGGAGAACTCCAGGTGAGAACTCCAGGTGGACTGGCTGTAACTCACGGCCACACCCCTGGTTACATCCAGGAAGTGAAAAGTTCCATCTCCCAGGTATAGACGGGATATCATATTGCCTACACACACATGGTGTGATGCACACATGTGTGCTCCTTTCTTATTGTAAATTTTCCAATCCAAGGGAAGCTTAGTTTCATTGTGGTGCTTCTAATAAACTTGCCATGTGATCTCAACCATATGACTCTCCATGAATTTTTTTGAATGGATTGCTTGTCTCCTAGGAGTGCTCAAGCTCACCTCCATCAAGAGAAGTATGAATTAAGTTCATTTTTGTGTGTGTGGCTTCTGTATCAACAACTTTATTATATCAACTATTATTGATCATCACCTGTTTTTCGTAAATAGTTGATATAATTTGGCATTAAAATGTATATAACTATGTATTAGAATTAAACCCTTTACCTAGAGTGCCCATAAACTCTCATAGATAAGATTATGAAGACATAAAAACAACTGACTTTCATTGTCCCTATAGAGCAAGATAGCCAGAACACTTGCAGAGAGAGGAGCATTCAAACAGCTTTTATCTAATCCACTATTTTCTGTGAAAGATATCTCACCAAAGATATCTACAGTCTAGTGCCCAAGCACCTGTGACTATATTTCCTTACATGGAAAAATGGTTTATATATAAGTGATTACATTTAAGGATATTAAAATAAGGATATTAACCCAGATTACCCAGGTGGACCAAGTAATCACATGAGTTCTTACAAAAGGGAGGGCGGAATGTCAGAGGCAAAGGGATATGTGACAATAGATACAGAAGTCAGAGAGGTGATTGAAAGATGCTACTGTTCTAGGTTTGAAGATGGAAGAAGATGGAAACAAGTCATGCAGGGGATTTCCAAATACTAGAAAACATAGGAGGATGGAGCTAGAGAAAATTATACTTGGTGAAATAGGTCAGAAGGAGAAAGACAGATACTGTGTCGTTCATAGTGGTATATAGAGAAACCAAGCAAGCATATAAACTAAATCAAATTAAAATAGACTTACAGTCAATAACAGCAAATAGCAGTTATAGGAAAAGAAGGGCATGTGGGAAAAATTGGGTATAGAGGATGAATTGCATAGTGAAGGGAGATTTGAAAAGGTGGTGAATCTCAGTTAATATATATAAATATGCATTTGCTATGTACATTAAACCCATAAGATGCTATGATTTTAATGAAAAGTTTATGAAAACTTCCTTCAATCAAATTAATTTAAATTATAAAAAAAGAGAAATAAAAGACAAGGGAACAGATTCTCCATTAGAAACTCCAGAAAGAACGCAGCCATACCAATATGTTGATTTTAGTTTGATAGGACCCATAAGACAAAACACTGGGTTGTTTTAAGCCACTAAGTTTGTGGTAATTTTTTCAAAGACATAGCAGCTCTCATATAAAATAGCTCTTTGCTTCTGATGCATATTATCTAGAATTTTACTCTCCTCTGATGATTTCTGATTATTTTATTATCTTCTTTTTCCCTATTTGCTTGACTTGTCTTAGCTCATCTGTTCTGCCTGGACTTTCCCCACTTTGTGAAAAAATTGTCTCTCTTAGAATACAGGTGTTTTGTTTATCAAAGTGTATCTTTTTATTAATTAGAATTTAGTTCATTTAGTTTTACCTTGACTATATAGGGGAAAGTTTAGAGCCTGAAAGCAGCTTTCTCTAGGTTTCTTTTTTAGATCAGGACCTTCAAGACAATAAAAGTCATGGGTCCTTGGAATAGCCTGACTATACCTGATGGGCTAGCTCCTGGGTGCTAGAGATCAAAGTTCACCTCATCAACCCTCTGGAAAGATTCACATAATACTTTAACGAACCTAATGTTTTCTTCAATACAACATGGAGCCAAGATCCACCATAATGCTGGGAATCAGACTTGGAAAAGTTCCTGGAAAATCCCCTCACCTACTTCTGCTTTTGAACTTCCTTGTAATAACGAGTCATATTTTCTTGCTAATTAAAGATTCTGGAAAGGTAGTCCACCCAAAAGCCCCCTCCCCAGGCTATAAAACTGACTAACCTCTAACAAGGAGTGCAGTCTTTTCTGCCCACAGGAGCTCTATCCCCATGGTCTCACTTTTTCCCTCCACTTTCTCTAATTAACTAATAAAACTGCACCTTTTAACATCTCGAGAATTCTTTCTTGATCTGTTTGCTGCTGAAGCCCAGCAGTTGTGTATCAATTATAGGTATTAGATCAAAATTAAATCAGTCTGCTTTATCATCTTTGTTTTCATGTTAATGATTTTTATCTTCTTTATCCTGTTTTATTTTTCTTTATCTTTTCCTCCTTTCACTCTATATGTCATACTAGCCTCTTTTAAATTGTGAAACCCTTTATAAACTTTTAATTTCCCCTGAAGTATACTCGCTTATCCATGGAGTAATTATTTAAAATTCAGACATTTACCTTTTGCAGAGAATTTTTACATATGTTGGCCATTTGATTCTCACAATTATTCTGTAATATTGGTAGGGAATATCTCATTATCCCCAGTCTGTAGATGTAAGCCTCATTAAACTTCCTTTCACATTGTTACTGCATTCAGTCTCAACCAATTATCTCAAATAAGAAGAAAGTCAGTACAACACTGTGTTGTCCTGTCATTTATATACTCATATCTGTATTATAATTTGTTACTTTAAAATAATTCAGCTTTTAGTGATAGTGCTGATTCTTATGTGACTTTAACTTAAGGACTGGTAGAGAAAATTACATAATCACACTAAAACGATATCAGAAATTAAATTATGATGGACTGACCAGGAGAAGCAGAAATAGGACCAATCCTGAACTTATTAATGGATAATTTTGTCATTAAGTCATTTTATTACTTACTCTGACAGATTCCCTGATACATAATGAAAGTTGGGAGTTCTACTCAACATATTTAGCCAGAAAAGAGCACTAAAGTTTGCTTAAAGGGAAAGGCACATATTCTTAGAGAAAATATGATTTAACAAAATTTTTAGTAACTCTGATATCTCAATTTCAGGCATTGATATAATTGATATAATTATAGATGGATCAGGCTTATAATAACTGGTATCAGACCAATAATATTTTTTAATTTTTCTTTTACTCAGGCAAGAAGAAAATAAAACAGCATTTATTGAATGCTTATGAATGCTATGTATTATACTAAGTGCATTTATGTATGTTCTCATTTAGTCTTGTCCCCCTTGTATTATAGTCAATGCACTTTTGATAAAAATATGATTAAAAAAGAAAAAATATTATAAAATACCAAGATAGCATACCCTGGTGACCTAGTGGTTGAGTATAGCAGACATGGTCCACATACATCCAAAGGTACCCAGGGCTGGAGGGAACAACTAAGATGCGCAAATAAATAAAAATACAAGCAAATGTTCCTCCCTTCTCTCTTTTTCTGCCTGCCTACCTATTCAGTTTTCTTCCTGCCTGTAGATTTCCAAGAAGGAGGAAGAAGAGGGTAAGGGGGAGGGGGAGGAAATACCATGAAAAGAACATACAGCAAGCATGGTATTTCATGCTACCTATCACTAACAGCATCAGGCTGCAATAGAAGACAGAAAATTGATATGAAATCTGTCTTACTACAATGTAAAATTCAGTTCTTAAAAATATAACACTCCTCTTGTGTAACAGTTCTCAGATATGCTCTTGGATGTGCAGAATCAATATCACAACAAAACTTAACAGAATTCCACATTATTGTGTCCCACCCCAGATCGACTAAATCTAACAATCTGTTTTCTGTAAATCCCCTTGGTGATTCGGGATGCCTCCTCAGGTTTGAGAAGCACTGCCCTAGCTTTTGCCTGTCTCCTTCTCTCCCTTTTCCCTTTACCCTAGAAATGTTCCCTATAAAATCTATAATACAAAAACCCTCACTAAGTTCAATTTTTATTTTGTTTCTTGAACTGTATTTTCTTCGAGAGTAGATCCTAATTTTTCTAGACCTTCTATTGATCTCACTACAGTGAATCTGAATCTCATTTTCTTATTGCACATTAATGAGGATTATGCTTTCTTCCTCCTAAGAGTTCCAGTTTATGAGTTAAGTATTGTTTGTTATATCTAACTTTAATTCGTCTGGAAGGAGTAAGCAACTAAGGAAAACTTGACTGTATCTTTGAACACTCATAATTGTTTGACATGTCTTTTGAGATTTCTTTTAACTATTTCTTCCAGGAATGAAAATGTAAAGTATATCATTTTTTAGGATCCGAAGGTATGGTACTTGAGCTGATTACTCCTTATCCAATCCTTTGTGAGGTCCTGGAACCCTTTTTGACAAAATGAATTGTGGTGAACATGTGTCAGGACGACTCCCAATGATTTCTGCTTCCTAGTGTTCACCCCTTGTGGAATTTCCTTTTTTTTTTTTTTTTGAGTTAGATAAAAATTGTGACTAACTTCTATTTAATGGAATATGACAATATGATAGGATACTACTCCCTTGATTAGGTTTATAATGTAAGATCTATGTTAACCCAATAGAACTAAACCTTTCCTTACAGGCTTGAATGAAAGAAGTGGTCATTTGAGAGAGTCTATATAGCAAGGAAGTTTGGCAGTCAAACTCCAGTAACAATCAGCAAAAATTTCCAGGCCTCAGTCCTACAGTGGCAAGGGAATCCTTTCTGTCGACCTGAATGATTTTCAAAATAGATTCTTTCTCACTTGAACCACTACATGAGATTGAAGCAATCAACATTGCGTTGCAGACTATGAACTCACCCCATCAAAGAACCCTACAAAACCACACTCAGACTCCTGACATACTGGAGCTTTGAGAAAATATGTCCAAGTAATTCTACATTTCTAAGTATGTGGCAATTGTATTTCAGAACAATACAAAATTAGTTCACCACTCATCCCCAATTTTTCAGCCGTTATTTCACTCCTTTGTTTTTCCCCAGCAGCAATCTACGAGAAAAAACAAGGGCAACTTGAAAATGTGGACCACACTATCACTAGAGGGCTCCTTATCTCCTTGGAAATCTACTAAATTCTTTCACAGATAACATCTTGTTTAGTTTGTTTTTTATGTTTAGTTCTGGTTTTGGCAGAAAAAAATATCTTTGGAAAATCAGTGGTACTTGTGGGTCTCTCTCCCCATTTTCCTCACAGAACTAGAAAAACAAATCTCAAATTCTGGTAATGTCCCTGCCTAATGAACTCTGCAGTGATCAAGAATGACTACTTTCCCTTAGGGGTTTTCAGGTCTTTCCTACAAGCTGCCTAATTATCTCCTCAGTCTGCATTTCTCAAAATATGAAGCATTTGTGAAATTGTGTCCCATTAGCTTCTCTGCACTGTGTATGAGAAAGCTGAGGTAGAAACTGAGACTTTATTATCATTGCTGTATTTTCTCTTTTTCCCTAGTCACAGCTTTTGAAAAAATTATGGTTTAAGATTGTTACCCTTCTTTAGTTTCAGTACTGTAGGTATTGTTCTCTAGTTTCCATCTTATTTTTTATAAGGGATAATGTTTTTGAAATATTTTATGTCCTAAAAATCCTCTTGCTGTTTGGTTTCCCTCTCCGTGAATCAATGGATTTCAGTGCTTAAGAGAAGGATGAATTACCTTCTAGAGAAACAAAATCATTTTCCAACTTTGATTGTTATTTCTTCTTTACTCTTTGCAAGGCAATAGCTTTAAAAGCCAGGCTCTGTTCAGGGGGTGGGAGGAAAGCTTTAAAAGCTCCTTGAGCTACCAATAGCCTATCAAGAACAATGTTGATATACTTCATGATTTCACTAAGAATCAAAAATAATTAAGCTCAAAGAAACAGAAAATAGAATGGTGGTTGCCAGGGTCTGAGCAGGGGAGGAAAAATGGGGGGGATTATTGTTCAATGGATATAAATTTTTATTTATGTAAGATAAATAAATTCTAAAGATCTGAGACACAATATAGTACCTATAATGATACTGTACTGTACACTTAAAAATATGTTGAAAGGGTAGATTTCATGTTAAATACTCTTATTACCAAAAAAAAAAAGAGGAGACCTAAGGAAATTCTGGAGGTGATGGGTAGTTTATTAGTGATAGTTTCATGGGTGCTTTTGTATGCCCAAACTTAATAAATTGAATATAATGCAATTTTGAATATATCAGTTATACCACCTAAAGTGTTTTAGAAAAAGAGCAATGCTTACAAATTTGGATGCCATGTTTTCTGTAAGTTAGTCCTCAAAGAAGGGATAATTCTATTTGAGCTTTTCTAATTGATGCAATAGGGAAAGACTTTCGCTAAAAGGGATAAAACATGTTAGAAATGCTAATTTGGGGCTCCTTCCCAGAACTATTCAGTAAGAGACTCTGGGAGTGTGGTTAACAATCTGTTTCATTAAGAACTTTAGATGATTCTATTACACAGTAAATACTGAGAAGTTACTATAAAGATAGGTGAAAAGTGAAGTTTATTGATACTATGACATAAAGAAAATAGTTGAAACAGACAAAAATTCTACCTTTACAAAATAAGAACCAGTGGAAAGGAGAAATGAGGAGTTATAGCTAGTCAAAAAATCCAGATGTATGTGGAAACCCTGAAAATATTGGAGATATTGGCCTACTAATTGGGGTATTACCTATAGTTTGGGTGGGATACAACTTTTAGGAGAAGTTCCAAATTTTTGCCTTTTTTATTGCTGTTGTTTATTTTAAGAAAAGGAAGGCAGACAGGAAGAAAGAGAGAGGAAGACTCTGGTCCCAGGTCATGAACTGGGTCCCTGGGCAGTGTGTGGACTACTCCCCAGGTTTAACACATGAGCCACCAGGGTAAACCACAAGTTCCACATTTTTGATGCTGTGTTTTACATAACGATAGAACAACAGAACATGATTGGTAGGATAGGATTTGTGAGACAGATCACACAAAACAATATAGCTACTGCTTCATAACGTGTGTGTATATTTAGGAACTGATATTCAGGAATATTGAGAGGACTTTCAGAGAACTACAATTAGGAAGAGAAGATTGCTAGTATAGAAAACAATGACAGGGTGAAGAAAAGAGATTGAGACACAAGGTCAATTGTCAACAGCACTGGTCACCACCACATACTCAAAGGCCAGGGAGGACATGGTATGTGGAAAGCAGAATCAATGTGGGCAGAGGCAGCTGCCTATACATGAGTGAACTCAAGATCAGCTGGCATTCTATAGAGAAATGTAGGGCTGGTACATTCTCTCTTTGCAGGTAGCAAGTATGCTGAATCATTTTCCCTACATCAAGATGCCATATGTGAAAGAAAGGGAAGAAGAGAGAATTCTGTTTGAGAATTTGAATTCTGTTTGATGTAATATTTATCAATGTTTATTAAATATTTATCAAAAGAAAGGCTTTAACCGAAAGTGATAGTTATGGTGATAGTCACTGGTTTATTGCTAAGTGACAAGTTAAAGTATGTACCTTAAAACCCATTATCCTGTTCCCAGTTGGGGTAGAGATGAATAAAATCAATGACATCAGTAATAGCAAATAATGCTACCTATTTTTAATAATTTAATATAAATAAGCTAAATTTTCAGTGATGGATTTAATTCATTATTAAAGGTTAGAATTTTGGATGCAACTTTCTTCTGCAATCTTATAGTGGCTACTTTCATTTATTCTGATCAACAATAAAAATTAAGTTGCTGTTTCTTCAATTTACATGAAATATGTCTAATTTTTGACATTTTATGCAGCTATGTAGTTTTAATCTAACCTACAAAATCATAAAAACTGGCTACATTTATATACCCAGTCTGATTGTGTTTATGAAATTGCTTTAAAAAGATGTCCTTGAAGAAAAATAATTTTTACTAATTGCATATTGAGTCACACATATTTCCTCTAGACTTCCTATTTAACTTTATTTTTAGGTAATTTTTCTTGAACATAGAATGTATATATTACTCTGAAATATAAATACATTCTTTTGATGACAACATTATTATTATCAAGATATATTCATACAGTGATGAGATAAATTATTCCACCTCCAGCTGTACTATAATATCAGAAAGTACTTTCCAAGCATGGCATAGAGATTATATAATTAAGTTTATAGCCTTGACAGCCTGCTTTTCCTGTGTGTTGAGATATGAATAACCTACGGTGGTTCGAGACAAATTTCATGTGTATTATTGGGAATATTAGAAAACACTGACTTTGTGTGCTTGCTTCACTTATTAGAAAATTTATTTTCAGGTGAACCCTAGTGGTATAGCAGTTAGATCAACCATCTCTGGAGGAAGATATTCCAGGTACATCCCAGGGACCCAGGTGTGTGTCATGAGGCTAGGGAAACAACTAATGTGTACAGCTAATGAAAATAAAGTGAAATGCCTCTGAATGATCTCTCTTCCTGTCTCTGACTGTTATTTGCTTTCACTCCTGCCTGAACCTTTCTTTTACATACATATATACATATATATGTATAAGTGCATATATATACACACAAACATACACACACACACACTCACACACACACACATACACACACACATATATATAAATATATATATATAATGTATTTAAATTATTTATTTCTTTTCCAGGAACCCCAGAATGCAGGGCGGGTTGGGGCAGGTTGTGATATTAGAACTCTCAAATAACTTGCTCATAATACAAAGACAAAATGTAAGCAATAATACAATAAACATTAATCTTTAAAAATGAAAATATATTTAAAGTACAATTACATCATAGGAGAAAGATGAAAAAAATACCAAGCCAGTCTGTAAGTAATGGAGGAGACTTCAAAAAGGTGGTAACATCTGAAAGTTCTACAGGAGCAGAAGGAGGAAATATTTCCAGAAGAAAGGTCAAAAATTTTATTCTGGATACATATGATAAAGAAAATTGAGTATAAAATACTCTCCTGCAAACTGTAGTGATAAAACTATAAGAACCACAATAGTTAAATCAGGAAAACAAAGGCAGAAGGGATACTGATGGGTGGTTCTTCATCACTGAAATAAGGACACTGAAGTTGTGATGAGGGTTAATTAAAAGGAAAAGCTCGGCAGATATGGTTTAAATCCTGGAATGGATTGTGGAGGCTGTTTAATCTCCTTCCTAAATATAGACACTGCTGCCCTTGCTGCTGCTTTGTTAGAAAGAAAAGGAAAAATGAACATGAACATTATAGCGGATTCAGAATTTGTATTCCTATATTAACCTTCTACTCAAGACTAAGCACATTCTGCTGGTTATTAAGCAACAAAACAAATCACACAACTAATGGAGAATATAAAGGGTATTTATAATATCAGCATTGGTTGAAACGAAGCAAATATCAGGTGTGTAAATGAAGACTTCCTTTCTTCTTAATAAGTTACAATTTGAAAGAGCTACTCTGTAACTTATGCTGTTGATATAGGATCGATAAATTTTGGAACTGAACTCTCTTTTGAGAAACAATGATAAAAATAGCCATTGTGTGGTATATATTAGTTAATGGCAGACTTGATCTCATTAACATAAATTTAGATATCCTCAGTGATATTTTACCTGTATCTTACTATGCTAGTTTCTGTCAAGTTTTTTTTTTTTTTTTTCTGATTTGTTGTTCTTTTCCATTCATCTTAAAAACAATCTCTGAAACTCTAGCCTAGTATGATTTTTTAGTACAATGAGCTCTGTTCCCCAAGTGTACCCACAAGGCCACCAAGTCTGTTCAAAACAGTAAACATCAATACATAAAAATTCTAGTATTGACAGTGTACTTATTTGCTCATGAGACTCCTCTTCTTTCCAAACATTAGTGCGAATGGCAAGTTTGTAGAAAGAAACCCAGTTACTGAATCCTAGATGAGTTCAGTGCAATTGAAGAATACTTTTTTGATTGGTAATAACATTCTTTTGGGTTCTATCTCCTATGGCTTTATTATGGGTAACAAAACAACACTTACCATATTGACAACTTATTTTGTTGCTAGCTCTACATGCAGTGACTAAGCTCACGTTCAATTGAACTATAGCTGGCCAAATTTCTTCTCCTTGTGCATTTTCTTTCTTTTTATGTACACATAAAATAGTTTTGTACATTTATACAAAATGAACTAGCCTAAATAGTATGGCTCTTCCAAGTAACTGATAGTATCACAGCAATTATAAATATGTGATAATTTGAAGATTTTCTTATCACTGAAAAAGCATACAATACAAAAAATTATAAAATGTGTCTTATGAGGTATGTTCAATTTATATGCATAAAATAATAGAAACATAAATTTAAGTTGCCATGACTTGAATGAGTATTTTTTTTATTTTATTTTGCAGATTCCTGTTGGCTTGTGTGGCCATTCCATACTCCCCTGTGACCCTTAGACCTAGCTAAGGGTATTCAGGAGGTGACAGGAGGAGGACCCTAAGAAACAGCTGGGGAGAGGGCTGTTAATGGAGACCCTTCCTAAGTTAAGCAGCTAAATACCACCGTGAGCAAGCGAGAGACTGCTAGTGAGCCCACTTGCTCAGTCCTGCAAAAGGTAGCTCTGTGGCCACTGCTCCCCGCAAACACAGAAATGAGGTTAATAGGTGGGCCAGCTCCATGGTGGACCAGCCCGTCATCTAACTCTGTCACCTAAAAATGGATTTGTAAATGTCTGACTCTCAAAACACATACATTTGATTTATGACAGTACTTTTCTTTATGGAAGTTGCTTTGCCACAACTCTTAGAATACTCTCGGTAAAGGTAACTAGTTACATACTTATAAAATAAAAATAAAAATCTCAGCTGTGCTTCTGAGTGCATTCTGACATTAATTATTACATTCCTGAGACTTTCTTCATGGCCACCTATACAACTTATTTCTATGAATAAGCCATATAATTCAGTAAGATGGTGATTTCTCTACATTTTATGTAAGATTGATTAATCTTTATCTATTATCTCTAACTAATTATCTATTCATTTATCTTCACTGACAAGATGCTATCATTTTATGTATGCACTATACAAATATACAAAAATATTTTTTCTTCATATTTTTCTAACAATAGTTAAAATTACAACATAAATGTTAATTTATTTCTACCAATACTTTTGATTGTTTCTGTTTTCATATTTTGAAGAAAACCTGCTAGATGCATAAATAAGATCATATATGTACATGTATGTATATGTTTAGATATATATCATTCATTGCAATCTGTCTTCATTTTTATTTTGTCAATATATAATATTATTCTTTATTGAATATAACATTTTTAAGTTCCATTTTGCTCTAAAATTAAAATTGTTATCCATGCTTTCTTCCAATTGCTTGTAATAAATTTCTAATCCTTCATTTTGTTATTTTCTGAATAATTTTCATGTAAAGACTATTTGTTTAAAATATGAATTTTTGAATCTTATATAATTGTCCATTCACACTATCTTCACTTTGATTGCTACATTCAATCCATTTTTACTTAAATAGCTCTATCTGCCTTAAGGTGAAAATCTGCCTTTTTGACACTTTACATTTTACAAATTTCATTTACCCCTCTTTTTTCCCCTTTGTTATTGGACAATTAGCTGGAATGACTTGCATTTCTGAATGACTGAAAATTTGTTTTTGTCTCTATTCATTTGATATTCCCCCTAACAACCATACATGCATTAATTTTTCCACTTTTAAATACCTATATTTCCCTGAACAATAAATGTCCCTTAAACTATAATCTCACCTCTTTGTATCCATGTTCTTACTGATAGCATATGAGATTTTAGTTTTGTGTATGAATATTAAAGGAAGATGAGGTATTATTGCAATTTCTTGATGGATATTTTTTCTTCTACTTATTTACTCCCTCTTCTCTCTATGTCTAAGATACTACATTGCAATCTTTCATTTCAAAGATAGTAAACTACATATAAAATTGTAGGATGCAATTCATTTTCTTCAAATTGACAATATAACTTCATTTTCATCTTTTGACCAGGACTTTCATTGAGAATTCCAATGCTATTCTAATCCTGTTTCTTTTATTGTTGTTTTTCTTTCCTTTCAGAAAATGTCACTGATTTTTTAATTTTAAGTTTACTACAATGTAAAAACATTTGACTTCTTCATTCTCTAAGATATTTGTCAATCTTGAAACAATATGAGCTGATTTCTTTCATATTTATTTAAAGAAAATTCACAGCTATCATTTTTTTGTAAGTATCTTCTTTTATTGATTTTTTCCTATTATTGAATTAAAAATTGTCAATATCCCTCATGTATCTTAAATTATTATTTAAGATATTTAAGACATTGCAGTGTTTTAAAGTAGAGCTCTCATTTTGACAGTACAAAATGCCAATTCAATTTTTGGCTATTCCCATGATGCTATGTATCTATATTTGAACTCAACTATTTAATATTTTTCATATTAATACTCGCTGTAGTATGCATTTCCCTAATAACTAAAGATGTTGAGCATCTTTTTATATCCTTATTTGACATCAGAATATCCTCTTGCTGAAATGTTTATTCAAATATTTTGGCATTTGCCATAAATATTTCTTATTAAATTTTGAGTTCTTTATGTTCTCTTTGCTACAAATCCTTTATTGCATATAAATATTGAAATTTTTCCCCCAAGTTCATGTCTTTTCACTGTCTTGCCATTATCTACAGAAGGGCGGCAATTTATAATTTTGATAAAGTTTACTTCCTTAATTTTTTCAGTTATTGGCAGCTTCTGTTGTTATAGAAAGAAATATTTAACTAACTCAAGATTATAAAGATTTTTTTCTATGTTTTTCTTTAAAGTTTTATCATTTTAGGCTTGCATTCTTTTAGGCCTGTGATACTTTTTGAGTTTATCTTTAAGGAAACAAATGCTTTGTTTTTCATAAGAAATCCAATTGTTCTATCATCAATTTTGAAAAGTGTATTTTTTTTCCTCCATTGGATTTCCTTTGCATCTGTATGGAAAATCAATTAACTACTTTCATGTGACTATATTTCTAGACAATTCTATCAAGTCGATATATGCATCTCTCGCTTAGTCATTAACACAACTATATAGTTTAGAGTCAGTCTTAAATTTAGGTAGGGTGAGTGTTCTGTCTTTGTATTGTTTTTAAAAATCACTTAGACTATTCTTATTTATTTATCTTTACATGAAATTTTTAGAATCAACTTGCTTATTTAAAAAAATTCATTCTGGGTTTTTTATTGTAACTATGACAAAATTCATAGAACTTGGGGAAAATTGACATCTAAACAGCAATGATTTTTCTAACCCATGGACATTGTATATCTCCCCAGGTATTGAAGTAAACTTTGGTTTATTTCTAAGAACTGTCTTGTCAATTATTTCAATAATACAGTTTTATTTATTTCTAAACTGTATGTATTTTAAATTTCTAATTGTTTTTTTTGCACTATCAACTTAGTATTTTGCTGAATGAAAGTGGTGAAAGCTAATTTCCTGATGTTTAGGGGGAAACATTCAGGCTTTTACCATTATGCATGATATTAATTGTAGGCTATTGTATTTATTGTATTCTATTTATTATTGTAGGCCTTTATCAGATTGAGATATTTCACCAATGTTCCTAGCTTTCTGAGAGCTTTCTAGGCCCCCTTAAAGAGTACACCTTTATTTAAGAGTCTCAGTTCCCTACTGAATAATAATATATGTGCTCCTGTTTACACAATCTGTATTTGACATTGAGGCACACACTCAGCAAAAAGAGTTTCCTACTGAGGTTTTGAGATATTCCTTCATTTTTAATCCTGAAAATCAACTCCACACACATACACTTATATTCAGTTGCTTTGATATTGTTTAAATCTGCTTGACATTGTTACATTTTTCCAGCAACCCATGGATGTAGTTCATTAGTTTAGTTTTTCATATTACTGAACACAAAATTTATTCCATTTTATAGTTTTAGAATAAAAAGTCTGCTACCTACTTTCTGGGGAAAAGATGTTGAATCACTAGGAAATTAGGAAATATATAAAATTCGAATCTATCTGATCTTAAAATGTGTCTATGATAGTTCAGGAAACATCACTATTATAATAATGTATATATTGATGGAAAGGTATTGCTAGGGCAATATGTATAATTTAATCAGAGGCTTATTAAATATTTTAGAGATATATAAAAGGGGTAGAAAAAAGATTTTGTTATTTTGTTAAAATTTCAATAACTGCCATTTTATCTTTTTCAATAATTGAAGTTATTATATGCAAAATAACATCAAGAATATAAAGAAATGAAATGAATAAAAGGGATATAGAATCTAATGAAATAATGGAGACTTCTAACTAAATAATGGAGATTTCAAAATGATGCTGAAAAACTCTCCAGTGACCACCCTCTTCTGACATTTAAAATCATTTCATATACTATACATGGCCAGGTGATCTTAGTTTTAGCTAGTGCTTTAAATCAATTTGTGTTTAAAAGAAACAAAGCTCAAATTAAATAATACGGGAATAGCAAGTAAATCGGGGTTTTGTTTTGTTTTGCATGCTAACCAACTTTACCTATCTGATAAAGCAAATATCTACTACTAAATATAAATCATTGACATTTAAAAAAATCCATGTTATTTGTTGCCTTTTGATCATACTCAGTAACATTCTCCTTTGTATTGTGATGCTTAAAGCAATACAAAATTCAAACTGCCCTTCTGAGGAATATACTTTCAAATATTTTAACACCTTAATGACTTCATTCTGAACCATAAAAATATTTATATGTTCATTTTTCAAAGCATTTAGACTATGAGAAACTCATAATAAGATGTAAAAAGCAAATTGTGATTACTGGAGCATAATTTTTGTGTGTGTCTATATATACATAATGAAGGGAAGGAAAAATGCTTTACCAAAGTGATTTCTTACAGATAATCATAAAATAGAAAGAAGATAAGTAATTAATAACTTCTTCCCAGTCTTGACAGGATGAAGCAACAACTACCAAGCCTCAATTTGTGCTAAGTGTTTTCATATGGTAATGGAAGAAATAACTCTGAATTTAACAAATTTTCAGACCTGCTACTTTTTATGTCTCCAATATTTTCTAATTACTCTCAGTCATCAATTTATCTTTTATCACCTGAGTGATTAAAGATGTGCATTATAGTTAATCATGTTTACTTCATGGACTATTCAAATTGTTATAATAAACTTCAAAAAAATGGTCTCATGTAGTGCCATAAATAGAAACAAACAAGGATTCAGAAAATTTACTTTGCTATATAAATGCCAAAGCAAGGCAATCTTACATGTACACTGATTAGGTAGTCATTTAAGTAGGTTTATTTGAGAAGCATTCAAGAAAGCGCTCTACTGGGCAAGAATATTTTTCCACTCTTGGACATAGTTCTTAAAGTTACATGCTGAGAATTCATTTGTCTTAAAACACTGGACTTTCTAAAACTCTGATTTTTTTAATACAAATCATGCTGGAAATTAGAGTAATAATTTCCAATCTTGCTGCTTATTTATTGCTCTTTCAATCAGTTAGCTTTAATTTCAATGTCCAAATCCCATCACTTAATATTCAAATATTTTCAGTTTGAATGCTGTGGCCGTCTGATAGCTGACTTTCATTGCTCTATAAATGTATTGAGGACAACCCCCAATATAGAAACATTCATTCAGGTGATGTGATGTTATAATTCTGGAAGTAATATTTATCTGTATCCTGTATAATATTTTAAGTATTACTACCTTCTCACCTCTAATAATGTCCATTCCATTTAAGCCTTTATTTTTGTTCACAATCATTTCTTTATTCACATTACAAAAGTATAAAGGTTGAATAGAGACATTTGAACAATTAATTAAAATCATGTGGTTGAGTTCATAAAAATCTACAAACAAAAACCAATTTAGAACCTGAGTATGTATGATCTTGATTATTGCATTGAAATTTAGATCATAATTCATCTTATGGTGGAATGTATATGTTAAAAGGAGGATAGCTATTATTAATTGTTGCTTCTAGATATTATTATATCATAAAATATGAACGCTTTCATCATTTATATTATGGAGCAACAAATAGCAAGTAGAATTTTTCTACAAATTTTAAATTAATTCCCCTTAAAGTAATTTGATACTAGTGACATTTTAGAGGCAATTCCCACTATTTTTTCAATGTATTCTGTGATTTTTTTTTCTGATTAGATCAGATAGCATTCAATTCCTGTTACTTCTGTTACAGCATGAGCTACAGCTTCCTTCTACAAAATCTGCTGTCTTCACAAGAGTTGTTTTGAAATCCTATTTTGCTATGAATCTCACTTAGCAACTCTATTGAAACAAAAGCACAAAACAACTTTCAGCCATTTATTTATTGACTTGTAAAATAAAGAATGAGAATCTCAAAATGGCATGCCCAATGTTAAATAGTTCATTCATTTCAGGATCAATATAATATTTGTTTCCTGTCAGTTCTCATATAAGACTATACTGAAGGGATTAATTGTGTGTGTGTGTTTGTGCACGCACACACACATGTGCGTGTATTTTGTCTTCTCTTAATTTTAAATATATATGGTATATGATTATACTGGTACCAGAAAATACTAGTTCTTTTGAGATTAACTCAGTCATTTCTTCTTTAGACTAGCAACTCCAATAGCTGAAAAATTGGGACATGTAAAGGTATTAACAAGAAGGAAGGGAAAAGGAAGGGAAAATGTTAATACGAAAAGGTTAAGCCATGGATTCTTTCCAGTTTAATTTTCCCTTGTGCTACCATCAAACAAAAAATAATCTGAGCACTGTCTCATATAACTGGGCCAACATTGGTCCTTAATGAATAATAATATATTTTAGTGGCAGATGCTATAGAAGAAGAACTTGCAAATGTGATGAGGACAAATATTATAGAAGAAGCCAAATTATTTCAAGGACATTTCATTTGAAAAATTATTTTTAAAAACAGCGTTAAAGTAATGATCTTTTCGTAAAAGGAGGAATTTTACTGCTGCATTTGCTTTCACCACTATTGCCTTCTCTTATAAATGGTATGATTGCAAAGAGAAAGGTAATGGCAGAAAACTTGACATTCATTTTAAATTTACAAATTCATTATCGTAAGAAAAATTACAAGATATACTTTGAAAAGTTAGCAGAATTTGATCATAAAAGTATAAGGGTATAAATACTAAATTGTAATTTTAATAAATGATAATAAAATGTTGTCAAAATTTAATCATGTCAAAAGGGTTGTTTTTTTTTTTAAATATTGAAGACATATTTTAAAATACTTTCTATTTAAGTCCCACCATGTGTTCAGAGTGCTTCTGGGTTATCCACCGAATTTACTCTTGACAATACAATTATGATGTTAATACATTATCACCATTTATAGATAATCCTTTTTTATTCGAAAAACATTGATGGGAACTTGCTCCCTCATGGGGAGATATAGGCAGCACCAGAGGACATTTCAAAACCTTTGCTTAGTAGAACATAAGGTCCCACCTGAAAATTCTAGGGCAAGCTCCAAAGTACATTGGGGAAGGAAAACCATACCCCTCCTCAGTTTTTAAAGGAGCACAGAACCAAAAAGCAAGTGTGGTTCCTGGCCTAGGAGCTTATGGGAGCAAGAACAGGACCAATCATCAAAGAAGCTACAAAACTGCACTGACTACAAGACAAGTTTCCAGTTTCCTGTTCTTAAGAATTGCAGTGAGTGAATTTCATCCACTGGGGGATCAAGACAGCTTGTAGGTAGACTTGATGTTGCTCCCTGACTGGGGCATTATAAATCGCAACAGAGGACATTTCAAAATTTGTGCTTAGGAAAGCATAGGGTACTACTCACAGATGTCAAGTGGATTATGCAGGACACATCAGGATCCCAAAACACCCCTCAGGAAGAAATCTAATATTAAGAAAGAGAAAGCCACTGTGCTAAATCTATTACAAAGAAGAAAGCCATGTCAAAAGCGAAGCCACCCCAAATAGCATGAATGACCTATGAAAGGAAGATGCCAGGGCTTTTCTAGAGAAGAATTCCACTGACATTGAATGGGGCAACCTAACAGAGAAAGAGTTACAAAATGTAACTGCAAAAAGACCTGAGGGATATGCACGGAGGAGGCACACACAACCACCCAAAGACAATTAGAACACCTCAAAAGAAAAGTGATAGACCAAAGGGAAACATGTCATTAAGGAGACTGATGTCAGGAAGAATATCCTAGCACAAGTGTTAGAGATAAATGACATAATCAGGGAATGGAAGATAAACATGAAAATCTCCATAATAAGACTCAATCATGCTTAGGAACAATCTCAGAAGTTGAAGAAAAGATCACAAAGGTGATCCTTATGGAAGAGGAGAGAAGAACAGAATTGAGGAAGAGTGAAGAAATTCTAGGAGAAATAGTAGATACCACAAGAAGAAAAATCGTAAGTATCCAATAAAAGGAAAAAAGCTACAGACAACCTACCCAAAGAAGTAATAACAGAGAATTTCCCACAACTGTCACAAAACAAAAGCAAAGATAGAGGTCCAAGAAGAAGACCACCAAAATTTCTAAAAAGACCTACTACAAGACACATCATAGTAAAACTAGCAAAAGTCAATGACAAAGAAATACTACTCAAGGCTACTAGAGAAAAGAGAAACATATCCTTTGCCTTTGTAGCAAAGGCATACCCATCAGGCTATCATCAGATTTCTCAGCAGAGACACTACAGGCCAGGAGAGAATGGAATAACATATTCAAAATACTGAAAGACAAAAACTACCAGCCAAGAATACTCTACTCTGCAAAACATTCATTCAAATATGATGGCATAATAAAGGTCTTCAATGATAAATAAAATTCATTGGATTTTTCTACCACCAAACATACTATTCAGGAAATACTGAAAAGACACAAAAAGATGGGAAAATATTCCATGCTCATGCATTAGAAGAATTAACATAGTAAAAATGGCCATTCTATCCAAAGTAATATATAATTTTAATGCAATTCCCATCAAAATTCCAGGCATATTCTTTAAGGAAATGGAGAAAACAATACTCATGGTTGTATGGAATCACAAAATACCTTGAATAGCCAAAACTATATTAAAAAAAAAAAAAGAAGAGTGGAGGAATCAAGCTCCCAGAACTTAAACTATACGGCAGAGCAATCACCATCATAGAAACAGTATGGCACTGGAGCAAAAACAGACACATTGATCAAGGGAATCATACTCAGAGCCCATAAATAAACCCCTACCTTTATGGACAATTAATCTTTTACGAAAGTGCTGAGAGTATAGAAAAGAGTAAGGAAAGTTCATTTAGCAATTGGTTTGGGAAAACCGGAAGGACATCTGCAAGAAAAAAGAAACTGAATTATTCATTATCTCCATACACAAAGTTAACTCAAGATAGATGAAAGACTTGGACATAAGACCTAAAATCATAAAATACTTAGAAGAAAATGTGGGGAAACATTCCATGATATAAACCTCAAAGAGGTCTTTGAGGAAGGAACAGCTGTGTCAAAGAAGCCAAAGTAAAACTAAGCGACTGGGGCTGTCAAACTGAAAAGTTTCTGTACAGCAAGCAAAACCATCACTAAAAAAAAAAGAAAAAAGAAAAAACTGAAATCCCATGGAACTGGAGAAGATATTCACAAAAAATACATCAGATAACAGTGCAATCTCCAAAATACACAAAGAACTCACACACCTCAGCATTAAAAAAGAAAATGATGCACTCAAAAAATGGGCAAACTGACTAGAGATCTTTCTAACAAAGATACACACATGGCCTACAGACAAATGAAAAACTGTTCTATATCGCTCATCATCAAAGAAATGCAAATAAAAAAACTATGATGAGATACCATCTAACACAAGTGAAAATGGCCTATATCAAAAATACTGGAAATATCAGGTGTTGGAGCGGGTGTGGAGAAAAAGAAACAATCCTATACTGTTGGTAAGAATGTAAATTGGTGCAGCCTCTTTGGGAAAAAAGACATGGAGATTCTTCAAACAAATAAAGGTGAAGTTTTTATTTGATCCAGGAATCCCACTCTTGAGCATATATCCAGTGGGTCCAAAATCTATAATCAGAAAAAAAATATCTGCTCCCCTATGTTCATAGCAGCCCAGTTCACAATAACCAAGACATGGAAACAACCTAAATGTCCATCAACAGATGACTAAATAAAGAAGCTGTGGTATGTATATATATATATATATATATATATACACATATATATATATATACATTCAATGAATTTTATTGAATATATATATTCAATGGAATTATATGCAGCTACCAATATATATAATCTAATATATATATATATATATATATATTTCCTTTTCAACTATCTGAATAAAACTGAAGGGATCATGTTAAATGAAATCAGTCAGAAGGAATAAGAGAAATATAGGATGGTTTCATTCATATGTAGAATATAATGAAATGAGACAAACAGATAAACTCCAGCAAAAACTCACAGGACACAAGATGATTGCTGCCAGGAATGGTGGAAGGAGAGAAGGAAGGAAAAAGGGAAAAAAGTGATAAAGGACACTGGTACTCTGGGGGTTCGGTGGTGTGAAATATAGACTGATATGCAATTTTAATATCATAAAATGAATATGAATATAGCATTGTAAATAAAATAAATCTTAACTGTTGCTGTAAAAAAGTGGGAAAAATATTTATTACACCCAAGAAGGCAAATGACCTGCCTAGCACTACCTCTACTATAAAATCAAGTTTGAGCTGAAATTTATATCCATTTTGATATTAAAGCACACACACTTTCACACATTTCTTGAAAAGATACTGAAAATACATGCAATTCACATATTCTTATGCATTCAAATAGATTCTCTCCTCCTGATATTAATATGACCATTATTTTTACCACTTACATATTAATTGCAGGACTTTGACCTAATATAAGAAAACCAAAAATGAAAACATATTACTAAACATAATCTTAACACCTAGGGCAATTTAATTTATCTCCTTCCCACTCTTTTCTGTAAATTTATGTGGAGAACACAGTGTTGTAGTGGCACCTTGAACCTGATATTGTTGTAATTACTTTATATGTCTAAATAGTTTTCTCAATTCTCATGACTTTAAGAGAAAGATACTGTTACTATTTTCATTTTACAGATGAGGGAAATTGATAGATACTTTAGGTATTTATCTTGTACATATATAACACCAGACTTGGATTCCACAATTTCCCAAAAGTGACTTGTTTTCTTTAATAGGAAATGGTATGGAGACCTCAATTGGGGTATTAACACTGCCTTTGATTCTATACCTTTTTATAGGACAAAGTTAGCAAATAATTTTTACAGGTAAAATAAGCCTTGAGCTCATATTGATAATTTCAATGCTTATGTACCCCACATATACATTAGAATAAAGGTAAGTAAACACAACAGCATACAGTGTTAAGATTTGTTTTCTTTTCCCAGTACTTTTCACACTTCAATATTGAACAAGAACATTAATTCAATTATTTTGTTTTTAAAGTGAAATTGGAATAGTTTATCTTTACTCATACCACCAGCTAGATCAAACTTAGGATTTGTTTTTTCCCTTTTCTTTAACTTTTTATATTCAGATATTTTTTCTCACTTAAAATTTTATTTACTAATTATATTAACTACTAACTACTTTCTATTCTTGTTGGTCTCTTCCTTCCTCCCTCCTCTAATATATAAACATTTTAAAAATTATATATTATCTTTTTATTTAAAATATATAATCAAATACAAAAAACATACTCAGATTTTACTATTCTTAAAAAATAATAGCATAGCATACCATTTTTCTTCTTTTTTTTTTAATTAAAAATACCTTAGAGATAAGGTCATTAAAATATACAGTTAGATATCTGATGTTATTTGCAGCTGCACAGTATGTCATTTAGTTCTTGTATCATACTTTACTCAATCAATATTTACTGATAGATGTTTGAGTTGCTTCATGTCTTTTACTATTACAAATAGAACATCTGTCTTTTTTATCTTTTAACCAGTGTGTCATTGGAATGGACTCATAGGAGTAAAATTGCTAATCAAATTATAATTGCATTTGTAATTTTGCTCGAAATTCTCCTAAATATTGTACCATTTAGTACTCTCACCAGCAATTATGAGAGTGCCTATTTCCTCACAGCCTTGCCAGCAGAGCATGTTGTCAAATTTTTGAATTTTTGCCATTTAATAGGTGAAAAATGTATTCCTCTGGAATTTTTCTCTGCATTTCTCTTATGTGACCTAATGATCATTTTATGACATAGCCAAAAACTGTTTGCATTTTGTTTTCTAGTATTAACTGCCCATATTTCAGACTTATTTCTTCTAGAAGGTTGTTGATTTACTTTTTTTTATTTATACTCAATAGCTCTGTGTATTAAGAACATCAAATGTAGGATCTAATACAAATTGAAAAATTTTTTCAGTTCATAATTTTCTTTATTCTTTTTGTGTGAATACCTATCAATCCATCATCTACCTACTGATCTATCTATTATCTACCACTCATCATGCCAAATGATCTTTCTTTAATTTTTTATATTTTTTCATTTTTCCCTGGATTTAGAATATTGGTTAGGAAAGATTTTCCTATCTCTGCTTATATAACAATTCTCCCATTTTTATTATAATACTGAGGGTTACATTTAAATCTCTCAACTATTTTTAATCAAGAGTGAGATAAAATGAACAGACTAAGTTAAATTTTTACATGCCTGTCTAGTAAAAAGTTTATCTTTCCCTCAACAACTTTTAGATGGCATCAGTGATAAACTTGCAGATGTATCTAATCTCTTTGTGGATATGGTACTCTCTTCCATTTTTTTTAGCTTATTTTGCCAATACTTAAAGATTTCATAATATAATACGTGATAAAGCTAGATACCGCTCCTTAATTTTTTGTTCTCAGAGTTTACCTGTCCATTATTGCTTAGAATTTTTTGATTTAATTTACCCAGTTCCAGAAGAAAGGAAAAAATTATAGTATTTTATTGAGTTATGTGAAGTGTTTAAGTGGTATAATTTCTAGCAATAAATTTTAAATGAATGATAGCAATAAAAATAAACACCATTTAGAAAGCTACATTTTAGTAATTATCCCAGCATAGAATTAATAGCAGTTGTTAAAATTAGTAGGCAAATTTATCATGAGAAATAAGATTTATTCATAGCCTCAAATTATTTCAAAATAAAAAGGATTGAAGTATTTAAAAATAAATTGGATGATTTTATTAACAATTACACACCCAATTTTATTTTTTGGAAATTATGCATATTTTGACACAGAAGTTTGTAATATTTTTAAATTGATACAACCCTGAATTATCAAACATCCAACAATGTAAACTTTACTAGACAAATTATCTAGTCATATCATGAAATGATATTCACCTATTTTTAAAAATACTAAAGATATTCTTTGCCTTAGACAGACTATGATAATATGTTGCTATCAAAACATTTAGCTTAAAAATAATGCATAGAGCTGTGCCCCGGTGGACTAGATGTCAGATCAATCACTTCCAAGGGAGCAAGTCACATACCCCTGGATTAAAGTCCCAGGTCTGGGAGAAAGCAACCAGTGTGAACAAATAAATACAAATAAAATAAATGTGATTTTTCCTCCTCTCTCTCTTCCTTCCTACCTACCTGCCTACTTGCCTTCACTCCTGCTTGCGCCTGTCCTTGAAAAAAAAATGCATAGAATATGTTCAGGAAAAATGGCACCAGACAAAAAGTTAATTTTGTTGTGAAATTATTATACAATAGGAGAGAAAAAAGCTGCATCCTAACCCTGTTAAGACAATATGGGAGAGTTTTTAAGAGTTGGTTTTGGAGAATCTAGGTTACCTATGCACCCTAATGAAAAAGTTTTACCCAAAAGGAGAGTTTCTCTTATTCAAAAAAATCTTTGAAGAATGTCAACAGAACATTTATCTAAGCTCAAGATTCTTCTGACTTTGGCCATGTCAATGGAGCCTGCTCTGAGGACAAAGTTTGAAATATCCATTAGCTGACTCTTCTAATTATTAGTTGGTTGTCTTTAGAATTTTAATTAATCCTTTTGAAATCATTTCCTCTGGTGAATATAGTGGGAGGGGACAGAGGGGTAACTGGTTGTGGGAGTTAAGCAGCTGGAGTAGCCCATGCAAGTTTCTCAAAACAGTGGTTGGTACAGAACAAGAATTTGATATCTATTATCATTTTGAATACAAACATATTGACCTTATTGAAAGCATGTCTTTCATAAAAAATTTAATATCTTAAAACTAACTCCAAAGATAGCACTCTTTAAAAATAGTATGAAATCAAATCTGTAGTTTTAATTTATGGAGGCAAGGTAAGAAAACACCTAAGCCATTCAAAGAATAAGCAGTAATGACACCTAAACCTCTTATGTGCTATGGTTCATTTTTCTGTTTCTTTTTCTTTTTTACACTTAAAAGTATTATAAGATAAAGCAGGATTTGTTGAGCAAATGTGTTGTTCCCACATGATAAACTGTTGACTCTATAATCTTTATCGTATAAACATATCTTTATTTTTTCTAAATGCAAGATTATTTTGTACTAAAATATTAAAGATATTTGAAACTTCCCTTAAATTTTTCCAATATCATCTATTATTCTAGCAGGAGAACTCTTGCTTTATCAATATAGTTTTTTCTAGAGTAATGTATATGAATATATAAATATATATGTGTCATTCACTAGGTTTTCTAGTCATAAATAACCTCAATAGCTCAGTAATTTAAAACTAAAAAAATCATTTTCTTGGAAATTGGTTAATCCTTTGGCCCACATTGTCTTCTCTCAGAGAAATAAAACCTTTTTACCCTACTTAGTCATCTAAAAATATATATTATTTAATATTTTGTTAAATATAATTTATCATTATCTAAGATGCCAAAATAAAAATTGTGTTATCTTACTCAAATTTTATACTTATTTTCATAAACTGCACTAAGAATTTCTGTATTTTTATATAACTCACAAACTGCATTAAAGGCCTTAAAAGGTTAATAGATTTTTCTAGTAAAACTATCAAATGTAATGATATATTTTTAAAAAATGTACATAGGGATAGTTGACCTCAAACAAAAAAATCCATTGTTCCAACAACAAACAGAGATTAATCTGAAACAAAACTACAAAAGAGAGTGCAGATTTGGAAAATGAATTTATGATGAGACCCATATATCTTTTCCTGAATTCAAGACTAATAACCTCCATATAACCTTGCAGGGCCAGCCTCTCTGTTCTGCTAGAGCAAGAAATAGAATCACAACCTGTGGGAGATACAAGGTCTAGAGTTTGCTGACATACACATGTGTGGCCTCTCTCCTAAACTAATTTTAATAGGGATCTAAATATTTATATTCACAAGAAGGAAAGCAATTTCTCCTATACCCTTCTAGATTTTTGACTGAAATCTCTTGATAATAAAAGACAGGTTAACAGGAGAAAAATGAGTTTAATAACATACATACCTCCTGTGCACATGAGAGATTTCCTGGAAAACAGTAACTTTCCAAAATGTTCCAGTTTGTTACCTTAAATTTCATTTCCAGAAGTTGTGGGGTAGAAGCCAATAAATAAGGGTATGCTTGCTTTGCAGACTTAAGTATTACCTTATCCATTGATAAATTTCTAGAGATTTAATCACCCTTCTTCTCCAAAAGAGAGACACTATAAGACAGAAAAAGTCTTGGTCTCTTGTGGATGTTGTACTCTGACATGAGTAAGTCAAGGGCATTGGAGAACAACCTCGTAAGCAAAGGACTTCAAAGACAGCTTTGGTGCTGATATTGTAATGTTCTGTTAATACTAACTTCAAAATTTTTAGCACTTCTTGTTCTTAATTTTTTTTGAAAAAAGTTACTCAAAAAGAAAGATCTCTCTCTTCACTCCTAAATTCCCCAAACGTTTTTCTTTTCATCTAGGATATTTTACATCAATTGATGTAATACTTGTCAACATGTAAGTTCTGCTACTCTCTGCCCATGTATAAAATGAGCAACTTTTCTTCTAAAATCCACCTTGAGAGTGATCTCCTAGGAAGATATCTGGGTTCAGTCAATTTTCAGGAGGTTTTCAATGAATCTCCTGTATTTTTCTGAGGATAGAGTCTAGCATTCTGGGACAATATACAATGAAGTGAAATACTCTGTTTTATCACAAGCAATATCTTTAGTCTTCTTCTAGTAAATATCACTCATAGCTTTTACTCCAGGGCAGAGCTTTTCAAGATTTCAGCACTTGCTAATCCTCAACCAATTAGTGTCTGCTTTTCGGAAAGTCTTTATGAGCGTGTGCGCGCACACACATACACACACACACACACACACACGTTCATTTATATATAATATATATGAATATCTGTCTATCTATCTATCTGTCTATCTATCTGTGAAGGTGAAATGAGGACAAAGGCAGCAAGACTCTCCATTGTTCTAATTTATAGAAAAACACCCAAGTAGCAAACAGAGAATCCAACTTTTTTGATAATTTTCCAAGTGCTATTAAAGTAATAAAATCAGGTAATAACAAAAACAGAGATTGAATGGACTTTATTAGCAATTCTGCTCCATAATTAGGAACAATTTCTTTATCTGTGAATATTTTCCTTCGAAGTTCTTTGTGTTCTTCTTTCAGCTTCATTCTGCATTATCCAATGTGATTTTGAATAAAATGCCACTGGAGATCACTGGGCAGATACTATTTGAATGAAGAATTCTTCAATTATCTTTTAAGCACAGAAAGTAATGGTGATATTATTCTAGGAATGCTGTATTCGAATTAAACAAATTATTTGAATTGTTAATAGGCAGGCAACATGACCTTAAATCAACTATTTGTCAATAAGTCTTCCTAGGAAATAAACTCAGTTTATTCAACCGGCTTTTTTAAAACCACAAAGTAAAACTTTTGGATTTGAAGTTTGGATTTGACATCAGTGGTAACATTTTTTTTTTTTCACGCCGAAAATGATTATAGCAATTTTCAGTGTTCATGAGTGTAAATTTCACTTATTTGTGGCTCAGTAACTCTGGTTTCAGTTTCCTACCAGAGCTACAAAACCACTTTCAAGAGCACCATATAACTAAATTAAGCCATCAAGTCATCAAGCTGGGAATGTCACACCCAGGAGGGTACTTCAAAGCTTATACCAGCTACTTTGGGGCTCCAACAAGAATTTCCCAAAGCTGAAAGCATTCTCAGGCTCAGAAACTTCATGGTACATAAACCTTTACTTCAAAAATAAACTTTGTGTTTTGAAAATAAACCAGTTATTGTTTGTATCAAAGGTCCTGGAGTTTTGTTATGAAACAATTTACTCCAGCTTATAAAAATACTGTGGGACAATGATTACAAACGTAACCTTTAAAAGAGTAGAAGCAATTTAGTGCCTTGGTTTTAACATTTTGTTCCTTGGCTGGTTGCACAGAGGATCCAGTTAGGCAGAAAATTATTTCTCTAATTTGTTTTCTAATTTTCTTTTTTTTACTTTATATTTTATAGCTTTCCATGAATAGTCTTCCTCTCCCATAGACAGGAAGACTGTGTATACATACATGCAGTATTGTGAGCTTTGAAGCAGGAGTCACTTTAGCTATAGAAGTTTTTGAATAGTGTTCTAAATAGCATCTAAAAGCTACTATGACAAGTAGGTCTTCCATATTAAAGTGCATAGACTTTTCAATATTAACAATTAAAGTTACAATCCTTATGACCTCTCAGGTGCAGGGGAAAATCTTAGATACTCCTCTGAGTTTTTCTAAACTGGCAAATAATCAAATAAATATTAGATTGATAAGAGAAATATTCAAAAGTAAATTTATGCTGTCATGTATACCTATTTTATACATGGGAGAAACCTAGTAAAACTGAGTAATTCAGCAGGTGGTGTTAGTTCCCACACTAATATCCAAAGACCTTTAGTTACAAAGAGAACTGGGGTGGGGTGGTGGGGGTAAAGAGTGAGTCAGCCTGGTGAGACACAGTAAACAAGATGCAAGTCTGTTATGTAGATTTAGCTTCTGCTTTCTCCATAGATGAATTCAAGAGATTAGGTCTTTCACTGAAGGTAAGAGAAATGCCCTCAGAGAGAGCTACTTTCTTTGAATATGTAAATGCCTTTTGCAAAATGGCAACCTGCACTCCAGTTTTCAGAGAACTTCCTACCTCATGTTACTCCTATTAAAAAAGATATATAGTTTGGTGGTAGCAATTTTACTCCCTTATCACCTTTAAGAGCAAAAGTGCAAAAAAATAACGTCTTTAAATAATGGCTATCGATGATTTCTACTATTTCTGTTTGTCTCTACAACCTATTACAGTCAAAACGTTAAGATTTTTAAAGCTGTGCGGGGCTTATATAAAAACTTCTGTAATCATAAAATTTGTGAAATACTCTAGAGATACTAATTTAATGAGCTTATGTTTAACTTCTGAGCAATAGGATATGAGAATTTAAATAATGTTTCTCGGCACTTTAATTTTATTTTGCAAATCATTGACACAGTAATGATATAGTAATTTTTTGGAATAAATAATGAATGAATGATTTGCTTGAAACAAAATGTTGATTCTACCTTAGAGTATTTATTGAATAATCACAATTGGACATTAACTTTTTGAGGAACTTTCTAATGTAAAGTTATTAAGTTTAAATGTAAATTATTCTATTTTATAATTCCTTATTAATGAAAGTTTTGATGTGATCATTTCCTATAGATGGAGCAGGAAAAGATACAAGGTGAAATGAGGGCAGAGGTGTTGACACAAGGATACTACTTTCTTTCTGAGTGAGCTCTCAGCTCTGATATTGAGAAACGTATGATGTCAAAGCAAGCCTCGCTGAAAAAATTAAGAGTCAAGGAGGTCTGGATTTTTTTTTTTTTTTTAAATCAGCTTTATCGAAGAAAATACCATGAATTTGTACATAATTCAAATATACAGTGTGATGGCTTGTATACATATGAATGTATTTTGAAAGGATTATCACAATCAAGTTAACATTACCACCACCTCACATAGCTACTTTTTTAGTTATTGTTTTTATTTTTTTTTTCCCAGTGGGTGAGAAAGCTTTCATGAATAAAATACAGTATTATTAACTAAGTTGCTGTGCTGTCCTCGAACTAAAACATCTTATAACTGAAACTTGTATGTTTTGACTAACAGCTTCCTATTTCCTTCAACCCCAGCCCTACCTAATACTGCCATTTTTCTTTTTGTTGCTCTACTTTTGACCCATTTATTCTTTAGATTCTACATAGCATTGATACTATACAGTGTTCGAATTTCTCTATCTGGTCACCTCACTTAGCATAATGCCTCTCAGTTTCACTCATTTTGGCAAAGGATTTCCTTTTTTATAGTTGAATAATATTCCATTCTCTCTCCTCTCTCTCTCTCTCTCTCTCTCTCTCTCTCTCTCTCTCTCTCTCTCTCTCTCTGCACACAAGTGCACACACACACACTTTTATTTATTCATTTGTCTGTGAAAAATACACTTAGGTTGTGTCTATATTACGTCTATTGTAAATAATGATGCAATGAATGTAGGAGTGCAGCTTATTCCTTCAATATAAAATTTTATTTATTTGAAGATATACTCAGAAGTAGGATCTCTGGACACATAGTAGCTAAATTTTTTATTTTGTGAGAAGCTGCCATGCTATTTTCTATGACTTTACCAATAACATTACTGTCAATAATAGACAAAAGATCACTTCACATTTATGCCAACACTTCTTATCTGTTGTCTTTGTGATAATAGCTATCCTATCTGTGTAAAGTTATATCTAATTGTAATTCTGATTTCCATAAACTGAAAGAAATCTTTAACTGAGGCTATTGCAAAAAAGAAGAGAGAACAAAACTACAATCTGAATTCATTTTCTCTGAAAGAAAGAACTAGAAGGTTTTGGGGGGCTGGAGTGACAGGACTCATAGACCTGTGTTTACTAATTGGCCTTAGTAAACTTTCTCCTATATTCAGGACAAAAGCTAGTGTCAGAATGCAGGGAAATGTTCCTCACTTTTTTTAGTTCTTTTGGACTGATCAGTAATCAAAACAGTATCAGACAGATTGTTATTTACTTATTTGTATGTTTAGAATTTATTTTCGCTCTTTCCACCCTAAAATGAAATTTTCACAGGAGTAAAATTCTGTACTTTTATTTATAGCATTGCAAGCAACAGAGGCTAACACAGATGCTGCCCATTAAATGTTTGTTGAATACAAGAATAAATGAGAGATAAAAGTCTTTGTCACCAGACTGGTGAAAAACCCATGTAAAATATGAAATTATGACTCAATGTCTTCATATTCCTATATGCTCTTCTAGCATTCCTTAACAATCTAAAATATACAATTAAAAATGTTTGAATATTGGAGTTTTAGTATTATGGAAGTTATTTAAGTGGAATAAATGTACTCAGATTTGACATAAGTCCATGAATGTGATTAATCATAGTGCAATTTTTGTTTTGAAAAATAATTACCAAGCACAGATACAGGACAAAATAGAAAACACAAAGACAAAATAAAATACATCTCTTTGACCCTTAACACTTATTGGAATGAAGCTATTATAGCATAACTTATACTCCTATGTAGGTAAGATATAATTAATATATCTACTGGTTATTTATTGGTGCAGCCAAGACACGATTTTTAATTCTGGCAAAGTGTTTACTGTTTTGAAAGAAAAAAATAGAATGTGCCAGTACACTGTACTGATACATATTATTTTAAAATTATGGAGTGAGCCAAATTAAAATATAGAGATAAATTCACCATTAGAAACAGGTTTCTGGAATAGTTTCCTGAAAATTATTTTTATTTTTCTCTGTGAAGTGATCCTTAGACTGTTTTTTGGATGTGTGATAATTTATAATTTAAGAATATCTTATCTTTATAAACAAATGCTAAGATTTATTTTTGTTAAAGAGGTAAATATATTTTACTTTCTGTCTTTTTTTTCTTTGTTTTTAAGAAATGCATGTGAGAATAAGAGCAGGCGAGTATAACATGAATGAACATGTTATGGGAAGATGATTGGAGTTACAGTTACAGAGATAATCTTTCAGAGATGAAAATAACAATAAATAAATATCTCTACCAATCAACATTATTTAGGGCTTATCTTTGAATAGCTTATGCATTTTTGAATGGTTTTGTCTAACTTAAGTTAAAAGCAATTTTTGATTGAGTCTTCATCAGCTTCCAAAAAATAAGAAATGGAGAAAGGTTGACACAGAAATATATTATGATGTGCTAGAACAATCTTCTGAGAAATTATAAATCTTATATTTGCTGTTGAAATGACTATAAAGAAAGTCAATGCTTTATAGCATCTAAGCCGTAAATTCCCAACAATCAGAAAAGCAGATTGTAAGGCCATATTATAGAGGCTGTTCACTAAACAAGGACTACGCAGATAGTACTAATCAAATTGTTGATCACAACAGAAATTTACTGTCTAATTAGAAAAGGTGTTTTCTGCAAGGTTTTGAGTAAACAGATTTAGAACCACATTGTAGGAAGGACTTAGCCACTATGAGAGCCTAGAAGTTGACTACATAGCCTATGAGTCCAGCATCACTAACAGCAGAAGGGTTCTAACTGTACCTGTTTCTCTGAATCATCCTGTCCTCATTCAGCATCCAGTCCTGGAATCTGAATTAGTGATCTTATACAGTTATACCCCAGCTACTTGCCAATAGGTAAACAAATTCTGGCTCTTTTGGCTAATGCTATTGAGATAAGACACTGTCTCCCACTAAAACAGCTACACAATAGACCCCATAAGTAGAGAAAGACATCTCAGGGAGATTATGGAAATCTTATAAAATAAAAAGCCCTGGGTTCTAGTTTCAGTTTTGTTACAACAGGTTATAGCTCTGGGCAAGGTACTGACCTCAGTATTTTCATTTATGAAGGAAAAAGGCAAAACAAACAAGCAAACATAACTTGATTTTGAACACTGATTAGGTATTCTCCAATGACAGCTCCGAAAAAAAGAAAAGCAAAAATCACCCTAAAAGCAGACCACGGCAAATGGCAGAATCTGGTTTGACTATCCACTAAAAGTGTATGGAGATGGATTCAGTCTAAAATGCTCCTAAGAAGTCATGTGCCAGGTGACTGACTTTATGTTAGTGAGTAGAAAACGTGGGAGCTGGAGTAGGGGGTAGAAGGAACTAAACAACATAAGAAAACACAAAAATCAGTCCTGTTAAAGGAAACATGGGAATCGTATCTAACCAAGAGATAGTTGGTGCTCCAACTCCCTCGGGGGCCGGGAGTGGGGGTGGTGGGGATGATTCACAGCCCACGCATGTGCAGCTCATGCTCCTGTTCAGACCTCTGGCATTGCTACCACTGCACAGTCTTGCTCCAGAGCCGGGTCCCCTACATCTGGCCAGGTTCCTGGACTGAGGCACTGCTGCACTGTGACTCTGAGTTGGAAGCCCAGAGTGGAGGAGGTTGGAGTTTGTTGAGATGCTTGCACCAGCTCCTAAGGACCAGTCCGCTGCCCAGGGCCTCCAGCACCCAGGGCACCGCGTGTTTCTCATCCCAGGTGTTTCCTTCCCTTGCTGAACCAGTGGAATTTTCAAAGGAAAAAAGGTATATGAAAAAAATCTATTATGTGAAATTGTGGTGATAAATATTGACATTTACACATAAAGAACAACAAAACAAGAAAAATGAGCCCTTAAGGGGAAAAATGGATGCAATTACATTTCCTTATAGATTTGGTAACACTGAACTTGACTTCCACTGAAGTAATAACCTCATTTACTTTCATGGTTCAAGTTGTCATTTACATGCCTGTAATAGAACAATGTTTTAATGCATAAAGTAGTAAGCATGTATTTATGTCCTCATGCCCTTCCAGGCAGATGTGGCTCTAAGTGTGCTTCCTCAAAGGAGATAGTCTGCAAAAATGCCTATAAATCTTTGTTGTTCTCTTTCAAGAGTTTTGGGGAGAGTGTTTTCAGTACATACAGAAATGTCTGGGAGAACAGGTAGGAAGAGACTAGTGCTTCTTTCCAATTAGGAAAAGGAAAGTTTCCTCAGCTAGTGAGAGGAAAGGAAAGATAAGTGATGCCTGTTAGTGAAAGAGCTGAAGGAAGCTATATAAGATCACAGGCAGGGAAAGAGAAACTGTCTCCCATCAAATGGTCCATGGATAGTCCTACAAAGATTTCTGGGCATCCAAATGTTGCAAAAGCATCCAGATATACCCATGCCATGTCCAAATGACACTGGAGTAGCAGAGGGAGATTCTGAATCTAAGGTGAACATGTGAATAACAGGGGGTACATGAACGTGGACTCAAACAAGTGCAGGAAATTTATCTAATTGCCTGTTTTTCCCCAGCTCCCAAAACACGTCAAGCAAATAGTTGATGCTCATTTAATACTTGTTGCATAGTAAATGAGTTAATATGGATGAGAACTAGATTTGTTTCATGGGAATCCAAAAGGAACAATGGCTAGTCAGTAAGATAGACTTGGCAGAATGTTCCTTCAGGGACATATTCTTGAAAACTAATTGTTCCCATCATCCTGAGCCTTCCATTACTTTGATGTCCTATCACTACATACTCACCAAAGAATTCAGACATAATGCTTAAGAAACTGGAGGGAGGAGTGATGGAGATTGAGTTTTGACACCCTTCCAGAATGGGATTTCATACCAGAAAGTAGCTCATTTATTTTCCACCAGCATTAAATATTACTCCTCTGTTATGTGCCAGATGCTTGGAGGCACGAGGATTATGTTTGTGATCCAAAGCAGAGCTATAGAAACAGAATTTCATTTCTTTTACATAGCTAATATTTTTAATTCTTTCTATAGGTTAGTAATTAATAAATTTATTATGAATCATAACTCAACAGAATTCTCAAGGGTAAATATTATGATGATACATGCTTTACAAATGAAGAAACTAAAGTACTGAAAAGTTAGATAATTTTCTCAGTGTCACAAAAGTAGAAAAGGTAGATTCATTATTTGAACAGGAACTTTATCTTGGGTCTTCAAGCCCAAATGCCATTTCATAACTGAGTTTCTGAACTTTCACATCTTTCTCCACAACTTATGACTCAAAATTACATCTGTAGTCAGTACCACTCTCTTGAGCTTTGCATCCCTCTATTCAAACACATACTAAACATCTCCAATTGCATGTTTCACGGGTACTTCAAAGTCAATTTACATAATCAAAATTGAACTCAACACAACTTCAAAATTTTGTCTGGGTTTTCTACAACACATAAAGGCATATCTCTCAATCTAGCTGACCACTTCAAACATTTGCTTTTCCTCTTCCTCTCTCCCTCTCCCATAGCCAAGTCTGCATCTAATCCAATACCAGATTCCCCTTGCTTCTTTCTTTCTAATATATACTAAGGCTCTTACTATCAGGGCACTGTCTTCTCTCTTTTGAAGTCTTTTGGCATGTTTGTCCAACCCAAGCTTTTGTGCTATAATCTCCGTAATCAGCCACACTGACTGGTATGAAAAAAAATCTGAACATTTCACATCTCATAAAAATGAAGCCCAAATTCCCTGAAATGCCATGTAAAACCAGTCAAGAAATGGATCCAAGTTGCTACCCAAGGGTCTTCACCACTTCTCATCCTTTTCCTCTTTAGTTCTACTAAACTAAGAGGAGATTGTCAGATGCACAATTTGCATCTTTACAAATATTTTTTCTTATTAAAAATCATTTCTTTTTTATTAGGACAAGATCAATGTGTTATTATGGTCTTAATATAGAAGGCATTTCTGCTGTCTTTAATGTCCCTAAAATTAGATTAGATGCCCATTCTGTGTTTACTACTGTTTACGCCTCTGTATTTTTCTTTCCTTTGTGCTAGGGCTTTGTCTTGGAAACTGTGCCTCCTTATTTTTTCAGCACAATTCCTGTTACATAGGAGGGGCACAATTTAAAAAAAGCTGTTGAGTGAATAAAAAATAATTACATTAATTAATTCCTGCAGGGTAGTGAGTAAGCAATAAACCAATGCAAACATGGGAGAGAAAACATTTTTAAAGTATAATTTGGCATAAAGGACTCTGAAATTAAAACATGGATGGGATCATAAATCTTACTCTAACTGGATCAGATCAACAGCATTTTTGCTTTCCGTCAGCCAAAATTGAAAGTATATTGCCTTTTCCTTGAGACCAGTAATAAGAATAGTTTCACCACATTTTTTCAATGCACTAGCTATTATTAATAATTGAGAATATGAGCTCTAAAGAGTAAGCAAGATTGATCATCAAATTAAAACAATGATATGCAAAACTTGAAACAAGAAAACAATTTAATTCAACAATTTTTTTTTTTTTTTAACAGGGTCCTTAGTCAGCCAGAAACTCAAATCTCTGACTAAGGTGATTAGATCTATTATATTCTTAAGAGGAAATATTGCATAAGAAGCAGAAAAGAAGAGTTGGTCTTCCTTTAGAATAATAGGGATCATATCAGGGTTTTCACCTTAAATTGGGAATCATCTTTAAATTGGGAATACTACTATCTCTTAATTGCCTGGGATGTTGTCAGCTCAAATAAGGGCAGGACATAGAGTTATTAATCAAGCCCATGTCTTTGATGACAAAGCTTCTCCTCTTTGAACATCTTGTTGCCAAGAAATCTCCATGAAGTGAAGGTTAAGTCAGTGGTTCTCACTGGGAATGTTATCCTGTAGAGTGTTTTAGAGACCTGTGCATTGATTTTAGTTGAAAGTGATGGGAAGAGCTATTGAGGTTAATTGTTCAGAGGCCAGTGACACTAGTCATCCTACAATAGCCAGAAAAATCCTGCATAATGAAGAATTTTCAGTCCTAGGGCAAGAAATAATAAAAAATTCTCCAGCCTATGTCAACACTTTATAATGTTATTCAGTAAGTGAAAAATCTGTTTATTAAAACATCCCAGGTCTCTGTGAATGTTTGTCTACTGCACAATGATGCCTGGTCATAAGGTCAAGAAAAGCTAAAGTCCAGCGAAACACATGCTTTTGCTGTGTCCAGAAGGAAGGGATATCTCTTAAAATTTTACTTAAACGTGCCTATGGAACTAACTCCATCATAGATATGATTACTATTTTTTTGTATTACTTTAATATATGCTGAATTTTCAGAAAGGGGACTACCATGTAAACTAGAGAATATTGTATTTTACCTGTGGGGAAAAGTAACAAGATTTTACCATTTCTAAAAAAACTACCATGTTCCAATGGCAATACTGGTCACTTTATTTGAGATACCAAACTTCTACCAGTCTATCAGTCTTTACTGTCCTTATATCTAATTTCATCATCATCTAGCTTTTGTGAATGCATACATGCCCTCAAACATAATTTTACCTTCGGTAGTTAATATTTTTCTTTTTTCTTCCTCTACAAAACTAAATATTTATTCAATATAAAAAAAACATAAATGTTTTCCCACCTGATCTCTATCAGTTAGAAATGATTCTTTGTTCTGCCAAAGAGTTGGAATATATTTCAGACATTACAGGGGGTGTCAATGGACTTAAGGAAAATCAATAGGATAAAAAATGCCATGCCAGAGCCTTGGCAAAGAGTATAATATATACCTAGAGCTAAACATTCCATATTTATTATTCCAGGGCTAATTACTTTTTTACTTGGATGCTGCCATTCTGGAGAAACTGACTTGGCTCTTGTATTTTTGGAGAAAATATATTATTCTGAAAGATCACCAAGAGAATTTCATAAGCCATCCTTAAAGTAATTACAAAGTCCTATTTTATGATGTTAAATTACTTTTAGGACAATTCTAAACATTGGGAAGAGAAGATTCACTCTGATGTCTACTAAATATGTCTTAGATACTTACATGATATTCAAGAAAAAATTCAAGATAAAGAGTTAAAATTACTAGTGACCTAAAAGAAAGCAAATGTTTACCTTGTAATCGTTAGGGACAAACTTCCTACCTCTAATCCTGAAAGAAAGGCCTTTTTGTCAGGAGACACTCACAGTCTGATGGAGAAATCTTTTGTCTACGGCCATATATTACTATGTGGGACATGGGATAGTCATACAGAAAGCTGGGTCTCTAAATTCACTTGAGGGAAACACAGAGGAAAATTTCATTGGGGTTTTAAAGGTGATATAGGGGTTTTGGAGAGAGAAAGGTAAGGAGGATTTCCTTAGCATAGCAGTAGTTGGAATCATGGTTAAGGTAGCACAGCCATTAGAAACTCTAGTTGAAAGTTCATTCTGATAACAACAAATAACTGCAATTGATGTCAATACTCATTAACCACTTACCAACTTCTCTAAAAGTTGTGTGCTGGGGATTGAAGGCAAAACCCACAAGTACTAGGAGAAAGGCTAAAAGGAAAATGGACCTTATTGAAAAAAACTCAAAAGCAGAAGGTTAGAAATGTGAAATATATCATTTGCTGAGCTGTCATCATCTACCAGAGAGATATGTTGAGACTAGGGTAGCCTGGATGCACCCTAGTTTATGTTACAGGAGAATGTCCCTGTAATCCTGCTTTTCAATATTTAGTCTGCAAGCATGCAAAAAGCCTTATATGTCTGAGATGGGGATCGGTGAGAGCTAGCTGTGCTCATATGGCACCTGGCACCCCTATGTAAGGAGTAGGTTGTGAGCTTCCCCATCTGCTAAGGGAAGAGTGAGCTCTGAGTCCTAGCTAGGTTAATGCCAGGCATTCTTGAGAGGGCCATTGACATCCCAACATCCATTATTTTATTTAATGATTATATTAAGAAAATATGATTATTATTTTATTATTATATTTATATTTTATTTATATTTATTAAAGATTATATTAATAAAATAATTAAGAAAAGATTAAGAAAATAATTAAGAATAATAAAGAAAAAGATTCAAGTTCCAACTGCCATTTGTTACCTTGAACAATTTATTAAATCTAAGTCTCAGTTTTTGTATCTATGAAATAGGAATACTACTATACAGATGATAGCATTAGCTCATATTAGATTAGTATTAAATTGATTAGTACTGTAATAATATTGAATTAAAATTTTAAGGTTTTCTCTGTTACTTAAGTCTCCCCGCTGCCCCAGGATATAGTATATCTATGAATTTATTTTTTCATAGTGAGGAGTATCAGGTAAATTTTATGATGAAGTGTGTCTAAGGGAATTTAATCATGACAGACATTTGGGGAAAGTAAGGAGAGGGCTATTTTCATGTTTTGTTTTGTCTTCAAGAGGAACCAGAGATAGCATGGAGCTGTGAACATCATCCTTAACCCCAAGGTGTGCAAAGTAAATTGATATGTGTTGAACATTTAGAGTATTTTGAATTACTAAAGCTGAAGAGCAAGAGAGATAATCAAGCTGTGGTTTTAGAGTACTGTAATAGTCAACAAAAAACCTGGCAGATGCTGAAGAATATAATGTACGAATCTCCTAAAGCTGGTGGTGGAAAATAGGGCAATAGTCTTAGTGAGATAAAAGACCCATGCCTGTGCCTCAGCGATAAGCAATGTGGCTGCATATTTTCAAGGATTTGGATTCTTTAAGGTTTCTGTTGCAAACTGAGACTTAAAATTTCTGAGAATTTTTCTGTTTTGTTAAATATCTTTCTCGAAATTTAGGTATGGTGATTCCAAGTAACAAAATTTGGTCTGGAAATTAATCGTGAGTAAAGGTTCATGGCATATGATCCAAACAGCTTGAAATGTTACCAACGTTTTCTATTGGAGCTTAATTTCTTGTCTAAATCCAATCCGGTAGAAAAGGAAAAGTTTCTGGAAATCCTATTAGTCTTTTAGGTAGGCTTGAACTATCATGAGGTACAATGAATAAAAGTTTATAAAATAGAAGTGCATTCACGAGTTAACTGTATTATGCTTAAAAGACTTGCATGTAGTTTGCATTGCTTTTAATTTGCACATATGGAAATGCGCAGCACTAAAGTGTTGAGAAGTTCAGCCCCAGAAGCTGCATTGTGAATGTGATTAAAGTTTGTTACTCATGGTAGTAAATATAAAGAAAATTTTGATGCCCAGCCTGTTTATATATAACTGCTTTCTTTCCTTTGTCGTCATAAAGTGAAAACTTCATAATTATGTGATAGCTTTTACTAGGCATTTCTAATTTGGGCATTGTTTTTGCTTTTACTTCCTTTTCTTGCATTTTGCCTCTTTGCTCACAACTAACCACTGTGGATAACATCTGAGCAAAGAATTCACTGAGAACAAATGGACCCTACCCACTTAGTCAAGCAGTCAGCAGGTATTTTTGATCAAAGTTGCTGCAGTATTCATATATGTATATATAATGTGTACATAAATGTACATAATTAAAATTATAGAAAAATTATTTCAAAAAGAATATAAACCAACCATATACGTATCTTTTAGTTTTGTGTATATTAAAATTTAAATAAGTTCCATATCGTTTTACAAGTTTGAAGAATTTATTTAAAATCTGAGTATCTTTTCATGATACAAAATGCTTTATTACAATGATAGAATTGTATTAATTTATTTAGAAAAGCAATATATCTCAAAGGAAAAATTAGTAAAATGAATATTGTGAATGAAAGGCCCACACAGCACTGCAATCTTACTACACAAACATGAAAAGGGTATCTGCCTGGTTTATATATCTTTAGTCATATTGTATGCATAGCTATATATTTATACAAAAATATATAATGTTTATGCGGATATGCACAGATTTGCATTTCAAAAATAAATCATGCATTAATATTCTTTGGTAATGTAACGTATTTTTTCAAAATAATATCTCCTGGCTATTATTTAAAGCTTAACTTCCAACTCTTGATTTTCAGTGAAATCTCTGTATATTACATAAGTTTTTATTAAACCAATCATCTCTTGTCAGACATTTTCTGTTTATTATTTAAATGAAACAGTTATATCTATATGTCTATGTATATGCTGAGTTTGTTTATATTTCTGAATAGTTTGCAATATATCTCTAAAATAATAACTTAATACCTTAATATTTATTGCTATGCTTTTATAAAATTGTGAGATCGGAGTAGACAAGTGTCTTTAACTCAGCTTTCTCTCCAGGGGTGTCATGGTAACTCTATCCCTTGTGAGATTATAGAATTTCACAGATTGTAGAATTAGCTCATCAACTTGCATGAAATTTCTGTAATTGAATCACTTTAAATTTAAATTTAAAAATGCATATCTTTATTATAGCAAGCCATCCCTAACATTGTCAGAGTGAATCTCTCATTATTTTTGTTTTTAAAATGGTTTTCAATAATATTTAATAACTTTTTTCACATAAGTTTCTAACACATTTTACCATATTTATTTCAAGTTACCTTAAACTTTTATGGAAATTAGAATTGTGTTATATATTAATAATAAATTTAATTTTGTTACTCATTCTAACTAATCAATGTATACATTTAAGCTATTTGTTAGACAAATCTTGTAATTTCCCATGAATGGGATTTATTCTTCCTTTTCAAGTTTTCTATCTTCATCCTTTTTTTCCCTTTCTTTTCTTAAGGCTCTAAATCTTGTGACATATTGTTGAATGAAATAGATTTTGTAGACATCTGTCTCATTCTTGATGTTAGAGGAAATACTTGGACATTTCACTAATAACTAGAACTCTCTGGAGAATTTGATAGTTACACTTCTCCAATGATGTGTTCTGTCTGTTCTGTTATATATCATTTCCATTCATGTGTGGATCTGTTTCTGTTCCATATATCTGCTTGTCTATTGTTTTGAAAATATAAAACATTATAGTAAGTCTATTATTAGCCTTGCTATTGATAAGGTCTACATTTTCAATGCATTCTTATTTAAAATTATCTTAACATATCTAGCTCTCCTTTTACATGTGAATTTTCAGATGACTTTAATTTTCATAAATGTCCTTGCTTTGTTTTGGTAGTTTTAAAAATTATGGGAAAATTTTGGAAAATTGACATCATTAAAATTATATTTCCTACTAAGGGCTGTAATATAACATTCCATCTGTTTGAGTGTTCTTCTGTGAATTTAAGTAGTGGTTTGCAAATTGAACTTATATTTGTCATTTTTTTCTCTTTTCATTGATTTACTAGAACTATGTTGAGTAGCTCAGTTGAGATTGTTATTCTATGCTAAAGTTTTCATGCTAAATGCATGTATATTTGTTATTAGGTTAATGTTAGATTCACTTTACTCCAATGTGAAAGCTCTTGTTACCAATTCAGTGAAACTTGGGGAATAAAAGCAGAAAGTGATCTACCTAAATAATGAATGTACTTTCTCAATTTATAATGTACACTTTTTTTCATGTTGTACAACATTTAAAGTTAGGATGCATGATTTAATGGTTGTGATTAGAAAGCACTATGTAATTTTAGTTAGCAGGTATAATTTTTTAAATAATGAATTAGTATATTTTACCAAATATATTCATAGCATTAATTTAAATTTCCACGTGTTTTTATAATAATTTTAGGGAGTTATAGTGATACTATTTCAGTTATCTTTGCACTTGTATAATAAACCTAGCTAATCATATTATACACATGTATATCACATTTACACCTTCTTGCATGTACATATGTAAATATATATGATGTATGTTACAGATTTAATTCTATTCACTATTAGTATTATATGTACTAATTTATACCTACATTCATGCACTGCAAGTCAATACTTTCTTACGCCAGTCTTTCTAGTTTGGATGTTGTGGTAGGTACAATAATAGCTTTCCCCAAAGATGTCTACATTCTAACCACAGAACATTATAAATATTTTGCTACATGGAAAAGGAAAATTAAGCTAATAAAATAACATTAAAATACACAAATTATTCTGAATTATCTAGGTGGGCCCAATATAATCACTGAGTCCCTAAAAGATGAGCAAGCAATGCAGAAGGGTGAGTATTGGAGAAATCTATTGTAAGAAATACTCAACTCGATATTGTTGGCTTTGAATATGGAAAGGAGCTAGGAGCCAAGAAATGTAGGCAGCCTCAATAAACTGGGAAAGGTAATAAAATGGATTCTCCACCAGAATTTCTAAGAAAGGAATGTAGTCTTGCTAGCATCTTGATTTTAGCACAATGAGACCCATTCTGGATGTCTAATTTCTAGAAATATAAGATACTAAATTAATCTTGTTTCAAGCCCTCACTGTTGTAGTAATTTGAGACTAATGGAAATAGGAATAGAAAAATAATATAGGTATGATTATATTAACTTTTACAACACTATATTTTATTGAATCTAAGATGTCATTTAATTATGAGTTACATCATTATTAGACTTAAAAATAAAATCATATCAATTAAACTGACAATGCTTATCATAACTATAAAGATTAATCATGATTTCAAAAATGTTAACATGAATAAAAATGAATTGTTGTATTTGAAATGTGGTCATTGTAAAGTTTTTCTTCTTTTAGGCAATTTCGCAAAATGAGGTTATCAAATTCTTGAAGGTTTGGTGACCTAATCTCTGAAACCAAATAAAGTTATGACATTTTTTTAAATTAATGCCATCCAGAGATTTAAATTTTTCTTCATCAATACACTGGATATATATTTTTGACAGCATATGGCAGGTTTATTAGAAATACAGAGAGAGCCTTCTATTGGCAGTGAAGTTACAAATGTAAACTGACGGAAGGTCTAAGACACCCAGGGAATTTTCTACTTGCTCAGGAGTCGCTAGGGGTTGCTGCGGAAAGGTCTTTTTTTGCTAACTCATCCCTAGGATGCCTGTGACCTGGGTGGTGTTGCCTTTTTTGAGTGGTCCTGGCTTATTTGAGTTGTACTATCCTACCTGATTGGTACTAGATTATCTTTAGCCTGCCTGCCCTCGGGCAGATTCTAATCTCCTACTGGACTGTACTCACGCAATCCTGCTTCCTTATTCTCTAAACCCTTTCTCTCTGCCTATGTTCTCCTTCATTATTTCCCCCTTGACCAGTAGGGCCAAACATTCTTTTGGTGCTCAAGGGTGAGTGTCAGTTGTTCTGTATCTGCTTACCAGGGGACATGGTAGAAACGTCCCTACATAGTGCTCTGTCTGTTCCTTCCCTAAAGTTACTATGGGAAAAGGGATGTTGGGGTTAGCAGAATGTTGAAATATAGAGTCTAGTGGATTGGTCTTTGTTTTAAGGATTCATGACTTTGCCATAGCAGTTGTAATTTGATCAATTCTAGGTAAAAAGAAACAAATTTCACTAATAGGTTAAAAGGCAGACCAAAATAGGAGGTCGGTAAAACCAAGCAGGGGTCTTAATTTTCCTCCTGGATTTCATCTATACTCATGAGAGATTAATCTTCACTTTAGCTGGGTTTTAGTGTGAATTTTCTAACTGATTTTGTCTTTAATGTTTGTCAGAAGACAGCTAGCTGTCTTTACCTTGCCCGATCAGTTTCTTTGACTTAGGGGCTAAAAAGATCTGCCAGCTCTCCTCTGCTTTAGATCCATATTATTTTAAAATAGATCTATGTGCCCTAGCATCTAATAGGCTTTATCTAATCTTACTTGGATAATTTAACTTATAAATATTATAAATATATACACAATTATAGAGTTACATTTTGGTTGGAAATTACAGGGAGAGGGAGGGGGACTGTGTCACCTAAGTATTTATTTTCATTCATGTCACTGGTTATTTAATTGTACCTTTCCAAATGTTACTTCAATTTGGCAAACAACTGGAATAATATTTACCTAATTCAATATGTTCATTTCAGAAGTTTCATTTACTGATTTTTTTCTGCAAAAGAGAAACTAAAACATTTCTGAGCACTAGTAAGAGCAAAGGTGAAATTAAATATCATGACTCATAAGGTTCAGGGACATGAACATTGCTACATGGTCTTGAAATGAAAAGTGAGCTTGTGCTAGATCTTAAGATGGTCAAGACAGCCATTGTAAAAACTACGACCACTTGTATTATGGTTACCTAGGTGGGGGTGTTATTGGAATAAAAATTCAAGAGATTATTAGAATATAAGGACTGTGGTCATATTGTAACTGATGGATTTAGAAAATCAAAAATTTAAGGAGATACATAATTTTGATAATGTTAGTGATGAGAGAAAGGAAAAGAGGCTGCTTTGTAAGAGTCATACTGAGTTTTACTGAGGTGAAGCAGACATGGTGTGGTAATTGGAAAGAACAGTGAAGCTGGATTTTACTGAATTTTCAACCTGAATAGCAGTGAAACCAAGGTGCGAGTGAGATACCAGTGAGTTACCTAGGAAATTATGAACAGAAAAGAGAAAAAACTATTATGTCTACTGACTGAAAATAAACTCTGCCCTCATCCTAGGACATGAAGAGCCAGAAATGAGAGAATAGTCTCTAATTTCCTAGATAGTTCCAAGAATAATAAAACAGGAATTTTAGGGTGTTTTGGTTTAGTAAATAGAGATAGAAAACTCCCATGGATTCTAACACAATTTTACGTGCAATAGTTTGTCAATAATCTTTGTTAAATCAGTGAATGATTTACATTATTATTTAAGTTAGAGAATGCTGTATCAAAATCTCTAATTGCAGATTCCCTCTTTACATTAATTTCCATCAACAGGAAACCAAGTAAAAGAGAAATTAGAATTTAGACAACATACATTTTTGAATCATCTACACCAATTTTCATAATTTTACTAAGTAATTATATCCTCACACAGATTTTGATGGTATTAGGGTCTGTTGTCTTTAAATGTCTGCAAATGCCACTTTATTAAGCTCATAGGTTTACCTCTATAAGGTCTATTAAATGTTCTGTTCTTAATTTACAAGACTAGATCAATTCAGTTACTTTGTGTTATTTTCCTTTAAACTATGGAATACTAATTACAAGCCTATTGGTAAAATTATTTATCTCTATAGCTCCATTCTTCAGTTAATAGTCATAAAACATCTAGAATTAAGTCTTTAAGACTCTTTTAGACCAAGTTACTTAGAATAAGCCAGCTGAGTATTTGATCCAAAATTAATCTTTGAATTGTAATTTTTAAGACAACTAAATGAAATTAAGCTCTTGTTAAAAAATTATGCCCAGTAAATACCAGAAATGATTATAGTTCAGGTAGAATATTTAAAACATTATGAGTCAATAATTTTGGAATTAAAAAACTATTTTACAAAGAGGTTTTGCCTACATGAAACATGTAGGAATTAGAAGGATATAAAATAAATTGAGCACTATTTCTTCAGAGTCTATAAATATATTGTGCGTAGTAAGATTTGAGTCAAACCAAAAATTTAGTTAATTACATTTATTATTTGCTAGCATTCAATTTCTTGGTAATTTTCCTGATGAATAATGACTTTCAGCTTTTCCAGAAAGTTTTATATCGAAACAAAGAGATTTAAAAAGTATGAAAGTGCAAAAACAATTCATATAATTAGTTATCAAAAGAGGCATTGTAATTTAGATAGTATAACACAGCACTGGACTTAGAATGAGAGTGTGGATATAAATAGCTATTTATACCATCATTGAGTAAGTACTGATGATGAATACATAGTCTTGAATCCTCAGTCTCTTTTTAAGCAAGATGGGAATAAAAACATCAGCTTCACAGTAAGAAGATTTAGTTGGTAAATACATGTAAAATTATGCACCACTTCTTCAAATCATTGACTCGATTTATATTAGTTGAAACTGAATCTGAATCTGAAGATGATACTTTGTGACTACAGAGAAAAATGGTACTGATATAGTTTATGTTATTTTTATAAGAAATAACACAGAATATTTATCTGGTTCCAATGCAGATGAAAAAATGATAATGTACACTGCAATTAAAATAGGGAGAATACAGTTGGTTTTCAAAATAAGTTTGTATGGTGTTAATATGAATATTGCTATAAATGAAATTTGGTCAAGAAAGTAAACTGATCTTCTAATGATCTCAGTTAACAACTCTAAAAATTATAGACAACAGCTATCAATCATTAAAGTTACAATTATAAAATACATTTTATGAATACCCTAATGCCACTGGGAAATGTCTGTGTGTGTGTGTGTGTGTGTGTGTGTGTGTGTGTATACATATACACTTCAGTATTTGTAGATATATTCTATTCTTGAGGGAACTTATTTTTGTCTGGTAATTTGGACTGTATTATTCAGTTATAATATATACATAGTTAAAGAAGGTCTCTGTCTTTCTTCACTTCATTGCTGTTTATATTTGGTGGAGATTTCCACTAGAATTAATATTTCAAGTTTATTTAGGTCAGAGAATAATCTCTTAGTCTTAGCATCCATTATGCATCCTTCAAAAACTCCTGGGACCCATAGAACTGTGGTCTGTTTTAATTAATTAATGCGTGATTATTAAACAGCTTAATGCTTAGTTGAAATCTTAAAATATCAGGGTAGTTGAATAGAAAGATATTCTTAGTATTTGGAATAAGTAAAACAGTATAAGAAAAAGTGAGATATTCCATTTTACATATATTACCAGGTATATTTTACAAATTATATAATTTGTTTTATTTTAATCTATAAATTTGCACTTATTTCTAACATGCTATGATACATAAAATTGGACACTAAAGACTTGCAAAATTCCTAAAATTTCAGATTTTTATGCTAAAAATTAAACAGATAATGTTTACTCTTAAAACTAAAGTTTTAAGAAAAACACATCTAGCATTATAACCATTATCATTAACTGTCATCATCATCATCTAATATTCCCTGAGCATTGTTTAATGTCTTGTACTGTGTTTATATGAACAAAGCATCCTGAGCAGAGAGAATATAAAGGAAAATATAAGGCCTGCCAATGTCGTCGAACATTTTGCAACAATCAGAAGGGAAATATTTTTGTTTCCTCTTGTAGACTCCCTGACTTTATATGTGTGTATGTATATAAATCTGCATTAGATTTAATATATGCTTATAAAAATCACATTTTACTTCATTCTTCTGTGCTATTATTTTTTGAGTAGTAGTGTACATGGTAGGTACACCAAATTGTGAAGTACTCATAAGTTTAATTGGCATAAGTAAGGGTCCTCTCTTTCTCTGAACTTGAAATTTCCTGAACACACTGACAGGTGGTCATTGTTTTCTCTCTGGAAACTTTATTTACTGTGACAATAAACTTGGACCAAGTGACCTAGGAAATCTTTCCATGATGTAATTGTTTGTATTGACCTAACTGATTTTAAAAGCTTAAATTTGAAACCACGAGTGCTGTGCTCATCTGTGAAGTACCACTTAGTGATGGCAGATGAAAAATATGTCAGTAGTTTCTGTTTTCCACCTAATTAACAAAATTAACTAGATATAGTACAAAATGTGACCCCCTACAGAAACAACTCACTCCTTTGATATTTCCATGAACATGATAATAGGAATTTTGGAGTTTTTTTTGTTTAATTGTGTCTTACATGAATGTTAGGAAGTTACCATATGTTCCAATTACCTATTGGTTTCTAAAAAAAAAAATTCCATACTTTTTGGTTCAAAAGACTATTGACTATTTTATTTTCCATGTTTCTGGACTGGCTGAGGTCTTCTAGGTTGTTCTCACTCAGGCTTTCAAATGATTAAAGCTAGACAGTGACAGTCAGGGCTGGGTCACCTGAAGGCTCTTACTAATTGACGCTCAGGCTTGAGTCTCTTGTAAACCCCTCTACCTCGATGTTCTTTCCACATGATCTCTATCAGGATAGCTATGTTAGAGTAGCTACATTTTTATATGGTGGTTCAAGGCTTCAAAGACTAATATTCCACTAAAGAGAGATCCTGGAAGAAAGTTGATCACCTTTAATGACCAATCCTCAGATATCTCAGTTTTCTCTAATATATTTTATTAATAGCAACAATCATGTAAAAGCATTTCTATTCACTGGGAGAAATAAAATCACTTTCCTTATGGGATTGCCAAGACTCTGGAAGTGTCTGTAAGCCCAAAAAATATGTTTTTGGTAAACACAGTTTATAATACCATATTCATGCCTGCACTTTCATATCCATATTCCAGCCAAGTACAGGCATGACTGAATGGAGAGGAGAGCCTACAAATAAGTGATGTCTGTATCACAGAGAAGAAACAAAAACAAGACATATTTATCAATTATATCAGAGAGATATAACCTGTTTATCTTGCAACCTCTAAATTCTGTAAAAGATGATGGAATGATGCAGTCTGTGGAGTCAGTCTTATTTAGGAGGATGACTGAGAAAAAGGAGGAGAAGAAACAGAGGGAGAGACCAGGTAAAAGGAAAATACATTTTTACAAAGAAGTAGAAAATTAAGGGTCATCAAAGGGTAGCAAATCAGAGTTCACTCAAGATTTTAAGACATTTGAGAAAGATCTTAATGATTATAAAAATCAAAACATTTCATCAAAGAACACCAGTTATCGGCCTGGTCTCTACAATTGTCTATTTGCATGAGAGACTGAACAAGTCACAAAACCACTCTATGCTCTTATCCTGACCTATAAATTATAAATAATATTCACACTTAAATGTTACAGTCATTGTGGAGCTCATATGAGACAATGCACAGAAGGTGTCAAACACTGAACACAAAAGTTCAAATAATGCTCACAATTCTAGCAAGAGGTGCCCTACATAAAAAATCTAGTGTGCCCTGGTGTCAACTGAGATGGAAGCCAGTTCTTGGACTTCGTAAAGGCCCAAGGACACAGGTTCAAGACCTGGGCCCAGAGTGGGGTGGGGGAACCAAAATGACACAAATAATGCTTTCTTATCTTTTCTCTTCCAGTTTGACTGCCATCCTATTTTCGTTTTTGCCTGCCTTCTTTCCTCTCTTAAAAATAAAATAATCCATCTTCACAGACTCTACTTGCTGATTCCAACATATACTGAGTTCCTATGTTTTTTGGCTATTCATTATATCTTCTTAATATATTTGCTGTACACTAATGTCAAACATAATGTTTAAAGGACTGTAACTATTATAAAATATTGTGTACCTTTAATACACATAAAGGTATTTTTGAAATCATTTTTGTTTATTCTGAGGTCACCAATGAATATTTGCCACCACCATCATGACCGCCACCACCCACCCCACATGCACATTTTATTTTTTCTAGGAAGAAGTGACATATGTTGATGCAATTCCTCTCTGGGCAGTAAGAAGCAACCTAAGAAAATGTAGAACTCATAGAGACAGATTATGCATCAAATTAAAAAGTGCTCATAAAACTCCATTTCACAGTTAGTAATATGAAAATGTAGTCTCATGATTTTTTTTTTTTAAAGAAAGGTACAGTAAGGAATAAAGGTGAGTAGGTAGGCAGGAAGGAAGTGAGCAGAAGAATCAGAATTTTATTTAGTTGTTCATTTTTGTTGCTTGCCCTGGACCCAGGTCTTGAACCAGGGACCTTAGGATGCATGTGGACAGTATCCAGTGAACTAAACTGCTAATCCACCAGACACTCTAGTTAACTACATGATTTTTATGAATCAAATGAAATGTCTACAAATTTCCCAGTGTGGAGTAATAGAAGATAGATGATAGATGGTAAAAAGATGATAGATAATACGCACAACTTCAATGATAAGTAAGGATTGGTATTAGTATACTAATGACTGAATATTGAATGAAAGGATAACACGGACGCGTACATGCGCACATACACATCGGTACCACCTGCGTGGGAAAAGTCCACCCTGAATCAAATCTTTGAGATTTTAAAGACTGCTCTCCACCCTCTCTACTGTATAGTCCCTTTATTTCAGGGAGTAATATCATAAACAAACCTAAGTTAAAATGGAAAATTCCAACTTCTATTCATAAAGTTCCTTCTGTCTTTGTGCTAGTGAAAGAATATTTTTTTAGTGACATAGTAGTCTATGGCATAAATAAAATAGAGCAGATAATTAAAATAATTTAACTGCTGAATTATTTGTGTAATATTCTTTGGTAAATCATACAGTTAAATCTAAATCATCACTATACAGCATGATGACCACTAACTAAATGTGGTTATGAGCATGTGGTTAGTCTAAATTGTGATATCCTGCTTATATTAAACATATACCGAGATTTCAAATACCTACTGTCATAAAAAGAATATACATATAGTACAAATATATATGTATTTAATATTAAGTAATGCTGAAATTAATATTGAATTAAGTGTCAAAATTTCACCTGTTTCTTTTTACTTTTTTTACGTAGCTTCTAGAAAATTTAATATCATTCTTATGGCTCATGTGACATTTTTACTGGAGAGGATTAATCTAGAAACATATAAAAGATTGGATTTAAGTATCATGCTCCATACCAGAACATGTAACATAAATGTGATAAATTACTTTTCTACTCTCATTTAAAGTGGTAGAGTTGGAAATTAGCCATCTCATCTCTAATATATAAACATTGCTACTGAAACATAATCTTTTAAGGCTTAAGACTAATATGTGACCTTAAAGTCTACTGGATTCCTTTGCTTTAGCATTTGGGGAACTTTAGGCTGGAGAGTTTATATGATCATATTTTCAGTAGTGCCAAAATTAAGATACTCAGCAAAACAATATTCCTACTCCATGATTCTACCACTGAATGCCAGAATCCCTTTAACTTTCCTCTTTAATCCCAATAAATAAAAAGCACATATGGGATTGCATAATGAATGATAAAGCTAGATTCTGCTAATCCTTACCACATAGAATCACCTCTTAAGTTATTGACTCAGCACCAATTAATAAAACAGGATTTTAGTTTGAACACTTTAACAACTTTACTCCCAAAATAATATGATTCTCATGCTGTGATACTGCAAGTGTTAGTTAAAACCTAAAGAACAAACCAACAAAACACTAAAAGCGAACATTTTATAACCAAGGTTATAAAACAAAATTTTCTAAAGCCAACATAGTTGGCATATTGAAAATTAAGTAACACAATTAATCTTTAAATTATATAGCAATTATTTTTCCCAATGAAGAGATCTAAAACCATAGGTTTCAGGATTTGTTGGGCACAGGATCATTATGTAGGTCACTAAATTTTGCTAAATATAGCCCCAGAAAAAAAATGTGAAAAATCAGTATTTTATAATTTTGTAAAACTTAGTACTGTCAAAATATATGGGAAAGCAGCATTGCATAATAATAGGAAATCAGGTTTCGAGTATGGATTCAAGTTGCTCTGGTCATTGGTGGGTAAGCTATTTAAATGTTTCTATACCTCAGTTTCCCCTATAGAAAAATCAGGATTAATTGTTACCTCTGTCACATATGTATTGTGAGAATAAAATAAGATAATATGTGAATTTAAGTAACATAACTTGATACAATATAGGTGTTCAAAAAATTTTATTGAAGATGAATGTATTTGCATATATGCTTACTTAGCAGATGCTTATACTTGGGAAAATCACTGAAATTTGATGTTAATCAAAAAAGAATGAGGGTAATAATGATACCATAACCACAGGATCATTGTGAGAATATATAAACATATGTGTATATATATATATATATATATATATGTACATATATATATACACACACACATACCTATATACTTAGAACAATGTTTATGTATGTTTGATAAAAGTCAATTTCTTATGATTACCAAGGTCTATTTAAAGAAACGCCTTTCCAGATAAAATTCAATATGCATTATAATTACATTCATAGGAATCTAAATATATGTGTCACACAAACTGGCCATATTTACAATTTAGTTATCTTTGTCTTTATTAGTGAAATAAAAATCAGAGGAAAAAACAATACGTTTAAATTTAAATTTTAAAAATATGAAAATCTCCTAATTTAAGAAGAAAGCTGTATTTATTTCTCATAGAGAAGGGAGAGTTTAGGTTATCTTAAATTTAGCTCAATGAATGGTTTATAATATGGCCCTAAGAAACCTATTGATTTTTTCCCCCTAATTTGCCTGGTGCTGCAATTTCTTATTATGCTATTTGGGGTTTCTGTTTTTGTACTCCTAATATTTCTGTAGGTTAACTATTCACTGGTTTATTTATTTTTGTCAAAAGATGCTCTCTTCAATCCTTATTCAAAGAGAACATCATTGACTTCATTATGACAACTCTTCCCAAGGCCATTTTTAAAATTAGAAAAGGACCAATTCATTATCTAATGGCATTTCTTGAAACTGGAGTTGTTAATAGTCTCTATCATTAACTGAAGAAGCATCAATTTAGAAGACATATTATTTTTGCCAAACTAATCTATTTGGAGAAGGTGAAACCAATGTTAAAAATTTGAACAAATTAAAATAAAAATGGCTTTTAACAGAAAATGACTAAAATGAGAATGTCATTTTGGCTTAAAATACAAATGGTATATATCTACTAATACTGAATCTTCTCCAGATGAAATCTGTATAACCTTACTGTTGGATAGAGGAAAATTCCTAGATGTTTTAAATAAAATTAGATTACAAATCACTTGATTATAAATAAATTAGGAGAAGTAATGAAATTGCCTTAAGTGTTTTAAGTAATTAAGCCACTGGATCATTTATTTTTATTTTCTTAAAACTGAATAACCTTTCAGTCATTGAAGTGGCATATATTTCCACCTTTGTATATCTGGAGTTTAGCCCCCTATCTTTTTTTAGCTATAGGAAATTAACTTTTTCTACTGCCTAAGTTTTACGCAGAAAATTAATTAATCTATCTCACATTATACCAAAATATACCTATTTCTGAAATAACAATAACACATTATAACAAGTAACACTAGAATGATACCTTAGTAATTCATAGTAATGGAAAAGCTAGACCTTTGCCACAGGGAAGAATAGAGTGTTGTTTCCCGAAGGTAGAAAAATATTGCTGGTGTCCTGGGTCACCAAATGTGAAAAAGTGATGGTCCTCTCCCAAACCATTTATTTTCACTTCTTCATTCTACAAATTCACATTACATACATGGCTTCCAGATGAATTTCCTTGCAATGAGAATACATCTAGGTAGAATATATTGTTCCTAATCTTATATATCTCATAGTATGTAACTACTAGTCTAAACAGAGGCACTCTAAACATTTTTCATTACCTCTAACTAGAATTGTGATAATTTATCACATAGCCACAAAGAATGCACAATGGAGGTATACAATGAGAAGGCCTAATTAAGATGGTGAAGAAAATGCTCTCTGAATAGATGACATTTAAGGTATAATTGGCAAATGCTTTGACTTTAACTTGCTGAATAGAGATGACAAAGGGGTTGATTTTGATGTATTAAGTGTGGATGGTTTAAGAGAACTGAGTCTATATTAAGGTGTCCAGAGAAGAAACAGCATGTTTAATAGCTAAATTGAAAGGTGACTGAAAAAGATAAACTAAAATGAGATTTTTGAGTCTAGTCAGTGGTAGTCACATCAGCCAAAATTTGGTGGACATGTAGATGGACTTGTATCTTTACCTAAAGGTCAAAGGAAAACCCAAACATGGCATAATATAGTTTCCAGTTGTTCAACATCTCTCTAACTGTGATCAGGAATATAACCTTTACAGAGGCATTTTGTCTGAAAGGAAGCAAATAAGAAGTTATTGCAATTTACCAGGCAAAAGCCTATGTGGGGTGAGAAAGGGAGAGGGAGAAAGACAGAGAAAGAGAGAGAGGAGAGGAGAGGGGAGGGGAAGAGTGAGAGTGAGGAGAGAGACAGAGGAGAGAAAGGGGAGAGAGAGAGGAGAGGGAGGGGGAGGAAGAAGAGGAGGAGGAGAAAAGGGGAGGGGGGTGAGAGGGAGGGTTGAGAGATTATATATATAAGGATGTCAGCATGGAGTATAGGACCTCACTTTGCTATCAGTGCACAGTGCACCCAGTGTCTGGAGCCTGGGGGTTTTGAGTTGGTAGAGTAGATTAGATTGGCAGTTTTGATGAGGTCTTGGTCAGTAATTTCAAAGCAGGAGTATACTGTGAATCCAGCCATTCTGGCTCCTTCCCGATGAGTCTATAAAATACCTAAGGGTCTCAAAAATGCTGTTATACAGACTGCTTCTCATTCTGTTTTCCATCCATAGTGCTTTTGTAGTTTAGTTGATCATAAATCATTTGAGTACTGGATTGCAATTCCCAGGGTCAGCACTTTAAAGATTAGACAGCAAGTGGTGTGCAAAGCAATCTTAGGGCATGTAGTTAATTATAGTGATGTGTTTGAGACTTGATACAATGGCATAGGTCAGTCACAGCTGGACATGTACTAGGAAAAAAAGATAAAGCCCACCTTAATTTTTCCTGTCTGTCTGGATTATCTGAAAGATAATTTATTGCTAATTATAGGCAGAGGATGGCCAGAGATGCACCGGATGTAAGAAAGTAAATGAATGATGAAAACATATTTGTGACTAACATGATTAGAGAAAGATTATTAAGTTAGTTTCAGTTATGTGGCACTAGAGATATTTGGTCTCATAAAAATAAGAACATCAGTAGACAGTGGATATTAGATCCTTAAAGAGAGACTTAATACACATTTTAGAGTTGTAAACATGATCACTATAATTAAACATCACTGGAATTAATGCAATGACTTAGGAAAAATATGTAAAGTTAAAAGACCTAAGGCAAAAAAATTGATAAAGTCTAGTATTTAAGGAATAGATGGAAGATGTAAAAAAAAAAAAAAAAGGAATTTAGATAATTGAAATAAAAGAAGTAGGAAGGAATCAAGAAATGTAATATTAGAAGTCAAATACAGGGGTATTTTAAGAAAGAAAGATTGGACAACCATTTAAAATACTGCTGTTGAATTTTAAAACATGGAAGTTTATGGTGACACTAAGAATGGCAAGATTAAGTGAAGACAGAAGCCATATTCCTGCTGTTTGATAATTACTAGAAAATAGGGAAACACATGTAATGCACATAGACATTTCTTTCTAGAAATACAACTTTAAAAGAAGTAAATAAGACTGAAACCAGAAGAGGATGTCAGCGTTGAATGACAGTTTAAAAACAGAATATGATATGATGCAATGAGTGCTTTGTTTTATTTTAAAGGTGGAAAACACAAGACATTGCTTCAATGATAATGAAAAGGATTTAAGATACAATATGGTCTACTATGTAGGTAAGAGCGAGGACACATAAGATGTGATAAGGATGGTCGGAGAAAGTACATTAGTGGAAGAGTGGAGAAGTACTTTAAAAGATTCTCCTCTTTCATTGTAATAGAAGTGAGAGTAAATTTGTTGTTTCCAAATGGAAATAAAAGATAAGCCCCATTTCACAGCTTTTACGACAGCTGGAGTGGTAGACCAAGGAAACTTTTAAAAAAGCAATTTATTTCTTTATATGATTATTTGTTTCTAAAAATGTATATATTTAAGCTATAACATTATGCTTAATATAAATAATGTGAAATGATTATTATAATCCATCTCATTAGTTACCATTTTGTGTGTGTATGTGGCAAAAGCACCTGAAATCTTCTTAGCAAATTTTTAGTATATAATATGATATTAAGAATAGTCACGTGTTGTACATTAGATTATTAGTACTTATTTATCCTACATATGCAACTTTGTACCCTTTGACCAACATCTTCCCATTGTTCCTACTTCCCCACAACTGGTAAACACTGTTATACTCCATTCCTAAGATATAACTCTTATAGATTCATATATAAGTGATAGCATATAGTATATTTTTCTTAAGTGTCTGTGTTATTTCACTTAATATCTTTTGAGTTCATTCATGCTGTATCAAGGGGCAGGAAATCCTTGATTAGGTCCAATCACTATTTCATTGTATATACAAACATAATTTCTATATCCATATCTTGGCTATTATGAATAATGCTGCAGATAATGCACAGATATCTATTCAAGGTATTGATTTACTTTCCATTGAGAACGGGGAGATTTTTCATGGAAAGGAAAAAATAAGATCAGAGAGATGAGTTTCAGAAATCTTTATGAGTGAAGTTTTCTGACTCATAAATGCAAAGTTTGTTTTGTTTAATATATATTTTAGAAAGTTCTTCTAGCTTTAAACTTTTGTATATCTGGTAGCTAAAATACTTTAATTGAAGCAAAGAAAAAGCTGTACCCCTCTTCACTTTGGAAATGTAATTATTGCATTGGGTTGCCTGGAGAGATAGATGCATGAGAGCTGCACAGTCTATAAAGAGGGAATGACAACAGTGAACCAACCTCCTCATATATATACCTTATAGCTGGGTCACAGATAAACAAGTTCACTGAATAAAAAACCATTTTGAAAAATCTGAAACAGATCTACTTCTTGTTGTTCTCTGCCATCTCCTAAATTTGTTCTGCTCCTCACACACAGAGTTGCTAGAAAGCAGAAATAAGAACCCTTTTCTATAAAAAACAAACAAACAAACAAACCTGTTTCTTTCTGCAAGTAACAAGACTTTTCCCATGTAAAATCCACTGTGGGTATTTATTTTCTTCAAGCTATATGTTGAAGTTTGTTAAAAATGTATTTTGGAAAATAATCACTCCCTTTGCTTATCTCTCCCACCATTTGTTTGTTTGTTTGTTTTATGACCACCATGATATATCCACCTCTCCCTTATTTTTCTTGTGTTGGTATCTCCAAAAATAATACCATTTATAGATTTTCTAGGACTAAATGAATTTTATAAAGAAAGTGCAAATAATATACACAAAAAAAGGAAACTTTAAGAGTAAACTTGCAGTTGGGTTGAAGAAAGGCTTACACAAGTTAGTACACAACTCTTCAAGGAACTATCACAATGGAAATTCATGATTAAAATTCAGGAAGCTTCTAGTGATTTCATTTATTCCTAGCCTTTGTAGCTGGAATTCTACAGAAAAGACCTCATATATCCTGGACTTAAAACAGTGGGGACTGGTGTGCCCTGATGGAGTAATGATTAGGTCAATAGCCTTTGAAGGGCCAGACCACTTACCCCTGGGTTTCAGTCCCAGGCCTGGAGGGAGGTGGGGGGCGTGGGGGGGTGTGGAAACCAGTCTTGCTCTTCCTCCTCTCTCTAGAGATGAAAAAACAAAGCAAAACAAAAAAAATGCGGTGACAACTGAGGAAAAATTATAGAAATTAGCATAAAAGTAGTTGCAAATGGATCAACTTTTTTTTCTCTTTTTTTTGCTAAGTGAAAGTGCAGAGATGGATGTACAACAACTCATTTTGGAGAGCTCCCTTTCAAGCATTCATGGAGATATGTTGTGGGATCTATATCTTTCCTATTACACAATACATCCACATGTAGACCTTCCTTTACTTTATGTTAGTACCAGTTCAAATATCTCTTCTGAGAGCTCTTTATTGACCAACTTTTCATATGGGCCTTTTTAAACCACTATAGTGGGTTGAATAGGTCAGTGATTTAATCTTCAGAAACTGTGAATGTGACCCTATATATGGTAAAATATGGAAAAAGAGTAATCAAGGAGAAGATCATTCTGGATTACTTATGTGAGCCCAATGACGAGCATACGTATATGAAACATCTGCCTTCCTTCCTCCCTCTCTTTTTAAAAAGAGAACTAAACAGAAACAGAAGAAAAGATAACAAGAAAAGGAGAAGGCCATTTGAAGATGGAGACAGAGACTGGACTTATGCAGTGACAAGACATGAGACATGCATAGTCAAGAGAAAATGAAATAAGTAAGAAAAGGTCTCCCCTATAGGTTTTAGAAGGGACTGCAGCCCTGATGACATTTCGATTTAGCATTTCTGATCTATCTTTTGAATTGTGAGAAAATAGATTTATGTTGTTTTAAGACACAAAGTTTTTGGTAATTTGTTATAGGGGCCTAGGAAGTCAATACAACCATTCTATCTAAAATGGTATAGTTCTCATTTCCTTAATTTGTCATGTAGTGTGTGTCACTATCTAATATATTTTACATTTGTTATGTACCTTATTTTTCTTCACTAACTTCAAGTGGGCAGGGAATTGTTTTTTTTTTCATTTTCTGCATCGAGTGCTTCAACAGTATGTAATACATAGCAATAATATTTTGAATGTAGGAAAAATAAAGGAAGAGCAAAAGGGAGAAGGAAGATAGAAAAGGAAAGAGAAGAAATGAAGGAAAGAATAGGAAAGGAAGAGAGAAGGCAGGAAGATTAAAAGACAAACAATTTTCAGAAGTCTACATTTGGAGTTCTGTGAGAAACAGGACACAACTGCAGACATTAGCCCATTACACTCCTTAAAGGAGAACTGACTGGGAAGTGGGCCTCTTGGACTTGTTCCACTATAATTCTTGCAGCAAAGAGAGGCATCAACCTTCTTTCTTGGGCACAATCAGCAAGATCAATCCCAGCTGCTCAGTGGACACTACTCCAGTTATTTTCCACCCTGCTTCCAAGTCACGCAGCAAGGACAGTGTAACAACATCTGCTTTCTCAGTGTCTCCTTATTATCCTTGTCATTCACACAGCCATGGTGACAAAGTTACTGCTCAGGAGCAGGTCTCAGGTGGGCCCTTCAGTATAATAGGGCCGGGAGCAAAAATTCCATTAACAGTGACACTATTTCTCAAACCGAGCTTTCTACTCTCCAGGGTGAGAAGGGACAAGGAACACAGAAGTTCTGCTGGTGACATGGAGTGGCCAGATTTAGAAAACATTTCAACCCCTCAACTTTCTTGACTCCAAATTCTGTATTCCACACTGTGGCATAATTCAGTTACAGACTGAAAGCTTTTTAATTGACTTGAGAGACTGAAAGAATTTATAAAGTAGTTCAGAGTGAGAAATTGATAATTATTTGAAACTTAGAGGTCTTAAAACCAAAACAGCATCCGTGATATCCCCAATGACTTCTTTCAGTCACTGAACTCCAGAATTGAATCACTGTAGGTTAAGGGATGTTTATGTTCATTAGATATAGCTTAGTCAAGCTTATTAAGCTTGCTCATTTTCTTTCATTGACTTCGCTTTTACTTATTAGAACTCCTTTAAAACTGTCTTTGTTACATGTATTATACTTGAAATTAAGACAATTCATTTTCTTTTTAAAGACTGAATAATATTCCATCATCTGTTTATTCCATGGACAACAGTACTGATGAACTTGTAAGGCATTATGCTAAATGAAATACATCAGACAGGAAGTAAAAACAGTATAATATCACTTATATGTAGAATCTAAGGATGTGAAATACATAGGAGCAGCATATAGAATGGTGCCTACTTGGGGTGGAGAAGAAAAGAGGAGACATATTGGTCAAAGAAAACAAAATTGCAATTATATAGATACATGTATCTAAAGATCTAATATGGATCATGATTACTATAGTTAATAATACCATCTTGAAAGGTGGAAATCTGTTACAGAGTAGATTTCAGGTGTTCTCAGTTTTAAAAAAGGTACCTATGTGAGGTAATTATGCTAACTACCTTGACCATAGTAATTATTTCACTATATATTATATTTAAAAGTGTAATTAAAATTATCTTAAAAACATTTAATCATTTAGTATATTTTCTAGTAGATGTTTCAATAGGTCTAGTGGTTCAGTTTTCCTCTACAAGCCATTATATTTTGGTGTGAGAGGAATCATGCTGGAAAATAATTTTTTATAGATAGGCTAGTGAGTAACATACCTAACAAGTCCCTACTTGCTGGCTGATCTCTTACATACCAAAAGAAAAAAAAAGTTTTCCTTCCTATTAATATGTGAAATAGAGTAAGATCTATCAAAACTGTTCAAAACTTGTCAATTGCTAAAAATGCCCATGTGCACACGATTCTTAGGTGAAATTTATATTAATGGAATACATATTGTATTACTGTAATATTATAATATGTAAATGTATATGCTTATATAGAGAGAGGTATATAACATGCACATGATTAAAGTATACCTTCTTTGGACTCATATTCCGTATTTGTTCTACCAAAATAATGTGCCAGGCATAATTTTACATAAATATGTACCCACAAAATATAGCCACACATTATGTTGACTTGAAATTTTTCAAATCTTTTGTTGTGGTTGGGTTTTTTTATTTTCTTAAACTCTTTATTGATTAACTATACTAGAGTCTCATTTTTCCCAACTCAAAAATATATGCAAGAGAAGTGCCAAATCATGGCACCTGGAGTTTTATTGATTGCTGATATTCACAACTGGCTCAATCAAGGGGATGTAGAGGGTGAAAAATGACAAAAAAAGAGTGATAAACAATCAAACAGCCAGAAACCATCATTAGCCCAATCTCTTCCTGTTGACTGGAGATCTTACTTGCATTAACGAGGATACAGATTAATGATACACACAAACAGCGCATCCTTTGTCATTTTTCCAACTAAGCTTGGAGGGAAAAAAGCCAACCTAATTATAAAAACTGATGGAAATACGTAAGTTTTTGGCCAATTATTCTAAGCATTCTTTAAAAGCCTCGGTTGTCTAGAGCTCAGATGAAATGGGAGTGGGAGCAAAATGACATATCTCAAAGCACAGTAAGCTACCTTCATGTTTTTTAATGAGAAACTGGAGCATCTGGGTATCTCTGATCAACCTGAGAGGTGATCTGAAGAACTCAGAACAAGGACCTGCACTGACATTAGGCTTAATATCTTGTTGAATTCTCTAGGCACCTCAAGGTCAATATTGCCATTTTGGTATAATTATGAGCTTGTTTCTCCTGGTTAGTTACATTTTTTTCATATAAAATGTTTTCTTAAGTCGTGGTAGCTGTCTCTATGAAATAATATTAAAAGTCTCAAAAACATTTTAAAGATTATCTTAACTAACTTCTGGAAATCTTACTTTATGCAAGTGAAAGCAAAATAGATGCATATGTGTGCACACACACAATCTTCTGCAGAAATTCCTTATATAACAAAGGAAGAAGTTAAAGAAAACACATTTTCTTCAGTCTGCCACTCTCTTGTCATCTCTACTAATGAAGTCAGATGGGAGCCCAAAGAACTTCTTCACCTGATTTCAGGTGCCTATATCCAACCACCAGTAGCTTCTTCATGTATTCCACCCAGTTGGCACACAGTAGATACACCATTCTTGTCATTTTTGTCCTTCTCTGTTTGCAAATAAGTTGTTTTCTATAGAACATATCATTAAACCCTTGTTATCCAGTTGGACATACTCAATGAGAGGTAGCAAGACAATATAAAATGCAGGAAATGTGAAAGGTCAAGGTGTTTTTTCTGTACACTGTACCCCAAACCCCAAACCACAGTTTGGACGGTGCTGCAATCCTATCATTCTTCTCCCCAAGGGCTCAAGTATTTTGTATTGTGTCTCTTCTATGTCTGCAATGTTTTGTTTTCCAGGAACATTCCACTACAACTTCAGGCCCTATGGTTCATTCTGTTGCTAGTCCCTGGATGCCTAACCATTCTATTTTATTTCTCCAAATGCAGTCCACTAATTTGCAAATGATGACTTCATAATGTTCAGTTAATTCATTGAGTACATCCTTGCGCTAGGAATTTGACCTATAGATTGCTTTTAAAAGTTTGCTGGATCTGACTTCTGCCACTTTTGTTCATTTCTCTTATGACATGTTTTAGACTCTACTTCATTTTTTATTATAGTGTCCTTGATTTGACATATCAAAATGAACACATATGTGTAAGTTCCCCGTAAGTGCAGTTTCCCCATTCCTCAGATATATGTCAACACACCCTGCCATCCACCAAATCACCAACCATTCTTCATCATTGTCTAGTGAGCTTCACTACCACTTGTCCCACTTGTCCCTCTCCACTAGAACCCATTCTCTATTGGTAACCTCAGTTCTTTCAAAAGTGTCCAAGTGTTGGTTTTCTTTCATCTATTCCTTAGTTCTATCTATTCAAATTCCACCTATGAGTGAGGTCATCAGGTATGAATATTTCAGCTTTTGACATTTCATTTAGCGTAATCCCCTCTAGAACCATCCATGTTGATTCAGATGACAGGATTTCATCTCCTCTAAGGGCTGTGTAATATTCTTTTGTGTAAATAAATCACATCTTTATTCATCTGATGTTGGGTACTTAGGTAGTTTCTAGTTCCTAGCTATTGTAATAGGGCTGCAATGAACATGGGGGTGTATAAATATCTGTAAATTAGTGTTATTTTACCTTTTGGGTAAACACCCAAAAGTGGGATGGCAGGTTCAAATGAGATTCATATCTTCAAATTTTTGAGGAATCCCCATACTGTTTTCCGTAAGAGTTGCACCAATTTGCACTCCCACCAACAGTGTAAAAGTGTCCCCTTTTCTCCACATCCTCGCCAACATTTGTTGTTTCCAGACTTTTGGATAATAGCCAATCTCTCAGGTGTAAGGTGATATCTTGTTGTTTTGATTTGCATTTCCCTAATAAGCGTAAGTAGGAACACATGTGCCTGTTGGCCATCTGTATATCCTTTTCAGAAAAGTGTTTCTCTAATTCCTCTTCCCATATTTTGATTGGATTGCCTATTTTTCTGTTATTGAGTTTCATGAGTTCTTTGTATATTTTAAATATTATGCCCTTGTTAGAAATGTGAAATGCAAATATCTCTCCCAGTTTGTAGTTTGTTTTGGTGATGTTTCCTTTCACTGTGAGAAGCTTTTAAGTTTAACATAATCCCATTTGTTTCCTTAATGCTGGAGTTGAGTGCCCAAAAATTTTTTTATGGCTGATGACATGAATGTCTTTCCAATGTTGTCATCCAAGAATTTTATGTTTTCCTGTCTTATGTCCAAGTCTCTAGTCCATTTTGAGCCAATTTTTGTTAATGTTGTTAGAGAGTGATCTGGCTTAATTCTTTTGTATATGGCTGTCCAGTTTTCCCAACACCACTTATTGAAAGAGACTTTCCATTCTCTGTCACATGCTTTGGCTCCTTTGTCATAGATTAACTGACTGCATGTGAGTGGGTCAGTTTCTGGTAATTCAGATCTATTCCACTGATCTGTGCCTGTTGTTCTAAAACCATACTGTTTTGATCATTATCATTTTGTAGTTTAACTCTGTCTGAGAGTATAATCCCTGTGATTTTTTTTATTTCTCATAATTGCTTTAGCTATTCAGGGTCTTTTGTTATTCCATACAAATTTTAATATCTTTTTATTCTATTTCCAAAAACTATGTCCATAGGTTTGAATGGGAATTGCATTAAATCTGTATATTGTTATAGGTAAGATGACCATTTCAATGATTTGATTCTTCCAAACCAAGGATTGTCTTTCCATTTCTGTGTATCCTACTCTGTTTCTTTTAAGAAAGACTTGCACTTTTCATTGTACAGGTCTTTAACCTCCTTTGTTAAGTATATTTCAAGATACTTGATTTTTTTTACTTTTATTTTAAAAGGTGGTGTTTTATTGGTTTCATTTTTTTTCTAGTGTTTGTATAAAAGAAAGTAATGGATTTTTGTGCATTTATTTTTTAGCCTGCCACTTTACTATATTCATTGATTAGTTAATTAGTATTTTTTGACACTTTTTAGGTTTTTCAATATACATAATCATGCTAGCTGCAAATAACGATAGTTTCACCTCTTCCTTTCCAATTTGGATTCCTTTTATTTCTTTTTCTTTTCTTTTCTTTTTTTTTTTTTTTTTTACCTGATTGCTCTGGCTAAGACTTCCAGTATGATGTTAAATAGCAGTGGTGAGAATGGACAGCTTTGCCTTGTTCTTGATCTTAGAGGATATTCCTTCAGTTTTTTTCCATTAACTGTGATGTTGCCTGTGGGTTTATAGTATAACATATATGGCCTTTATTATGTTGAGGTAAGTACCTTGTATGCCCACTTTATGCAGGATTAATTTTTTAATGCAAATGGGTGTTGGATCTTGTCAACAGATCACTCTGCGTCTATTGGTATGATTATATGGTTTTTCTCCTTGATCTTGTTGATATGATGTATCACATTAATAGATTTATTTATATTGAATCATACTTGCATCTCTGGGATAAATCCCACTTGGTCATGATGGATCATCTTTTGATGCATTGCTTGATTTGCTTTGCTAATATTTTGTTGAGAATTTTTGCATCTATGTTTATTAGAGATATTGGTCTGTAACTGTCTTTCTTGGTGAAGTCTCTAATCAGTTTTTGGTATCAGTGTGATTCGCCTCATCGGAAGTTTTTGGAAGTGTTCCCTGTTCTTCAATATTTTGAATGAGTTTGAGAAGACTAGGTATTAATGCTTCTCTGAAGGTTTGATAAAGCTTATTAAAAAACCATCTGGCCCTGGGATTTTATTTTTCGGGAGACTTTTGATTATGTCTTCCATTTCTTTGCTTGTGATTGTTCTGGTCACAGTTTTCAGTTTTTCCAGGTTCAGTCTTGGTAGACTGTATTTTTCTAGAAATCTGTCTTTGTCCTCACAGTTGTCTCCTTTGTTGGTACAGAGCTATTTATAGTAACTCTTAGGATGTTTTGTATTTCTGTGGTAGCTGTTGTAACTTCTCCCCTTTCATTTCTCATTCTAATTATGAGTTTTCTCTTTTTTTTTTCTTTGTGAATGTAGCCAGTGTTTTGATGATTTTATTTTTTCAAAGAATCAACTTTTGGTTTCCTTGATCTTCTGATTATCTTTTTGTTTTTATTTCATTTATTTCTACTTGAATTTTTATTTCCTTCTACTGATATTTGGCTTTCATTGTCGTTTCTCTAGTTGTTTTAAATGTATGGTTAGATTGTTTATTTGTGATTTTTCTTGTTTCTTGAGGTTGGCCTTGATCACAATGAAATTCCTTCTTAGTACTGATTTAGCTGAATCCCATAGATTCTGGGGGCTCATGTCTCCATTCTCTTTTTTATCTAAGTATTTTTTAAGTTCTTTGATTTCCACTTCTACACAAGAGTACTCATTTAGAAGCTTATTGCTTAGTCAGTAGTTAATTTGGGTTTGGTCTTCCAGGTTTCTTTTTTGTGGTTGATTTCTAGTTTTTAAGTCATTGTGATCAGAGAAGATGCTTGGTATGATCTCAATCTTTGTAAATTTGAGACAAGTTCTGTGTTCCAACATATGATCTATCCATGAAAATAGATTACAGCTTCTTTCTGGATTGACCCCTTAATCATTATATAATGTTCATCTCTGTCCTTTTTATGTTTTTTTAGTTGGAAGTCTATTTTATCTGCTATAAGATGGCCATTAGTTCTTTTTTGTGGTTGTCATTTGACTGTAGGATTGTCTTCCAAGTATTGACTTTGAGTCTTTTTTTTTCTTTTAAAAGAAAGTGAATTTTCTGAATGCAGCAGCAGTTTAGGTTGTGCTTTTCAATCGATTCGGCCACTCTGTATTTTGACTAGTGAATTCAGTCCATTAACATTTAGGGTGATTATTGACATGCAGCTATTTATTGTCATTTTATAATTCATCTTCTCTGTGTTGTTCCCACTAGTGCCTTTGTTCTTCTCTTTGTCCTGTTCAGTGGGTTGGGTGTAGTTATGTTGTGATTACTTCTATTTTTGTTTTCTTCTTTGCTTTTTCCCTGGAGATATATTTTGAGGTTACCCTGGTTAGTATCTTTATTTGAAAGATTAGTTTTACATGCATTCTAACTATCCACATTTTTGTTTTCTTCTCCATCTTCCCTCTTCTTATATTTGCTGTTTTACTCTTTGTAAGTGGGGTTTCTTCATACTTTATAGAGCATCCTCTAATACTTTTTTAGAGCAGGTTTTGCGGTGATGAATTCCTTTAACTTTTGCTTATCGGAAACAAGTTTTATTGTTCATTCAGTTCTGAATAATAATCTCACAGGGTATAGGGTCATAGGTTGAAAATCCATTTCTTTCAGCACTTTGAATTTATCATGCCATTCCCCTCTGGACTGTAGAATTTCCATTGATAAGTCTGCTGACAATGTTTTGTGGCCTCTTTATATGTGACTCATTTTTCTCTGACTGCCTTTCAGATTCTTTATCTTGCATTTTTGACATTATGATGACAATGTGTCTATATGTAGGTGTGTTTGGGTTTCTTTTTTCAGGAGCTCTTTGAACTTCCTGGGCCTGGAGTCTTGTTTCATCAGATTAGGGACATTCTTAGCTATTATTTCTTCAAATATAGTTTCTACCCGCTTTTCTCTCCTCCATATGGGATCTCCGTAATGCAAATGTTGTTCCTTTTAATGTTATCCCATAGGTCTCAAATGTTGTCTTCATTTCTTTACATTCTTTTATCTCTTTGCTGGTTTGCTTGAGTGCATTCCTCTGTCCTGTCTTCTGGTTCACTGATTCTATTGGAGGCTTCATTCCTCCTATTCTTGTGTCCCTCTGTTGAGCTCTTTAGTTCAACTATGATATTCTGCGTTTCTTTGATATCTTGCTTCATTTCTTCTCTCTTTCCTGCTGTTCTCTTTTTCTTCCTCTATTGTTTTCTTGATTTCCATGTTTATCATTTTTACCCTAAATTCATCCTCAGGTAGTTTGCCTATGTCTGTTGTATTCAGATTTTCCCCTGGAGTCATCATTTTGCATATTTTTCTGTGTTTTTGCTCTGTTTGGCATTCTGTTTATGTTTCTGTGGACTAGGTTTCCCCATAGTGATGGTGCTGTGTACGGTATAGACTAAATGAGTAAGCCTTGTTCTTTCTTTGTGCACTGAGATTTCTTGAGTAGTGTCATCCCTTGTTGGATTTGTTGGGGTCTTATGTGGACCCTCTGTTGGGGTCTTCAAGGTCATCCTATAGGATTGGAGTTTGGGGATGCAGAGCCTTCCCCCAGAATCCCAGCTCCAAACCATAAGGACCACCTTGCCTTTGACCCACAATCAGCAATCAGGCTGCAGTTTCACCTCCATCCACAGGGCAGTGCTAGTGTGTAGTGTTGGTGATTTCTTCTCTGGAAGACTCCCTTCTTCCTTTAAGTCTGGTGGCAGGATTTCTGGTAGGCAGATCTAGTGACAAGGTGCAATATGGTGGGAGGGGTTGGCATGGGGAATTCCCCTAGCTGCCTTCATGTTATAGAGATTCCCAGTGTAATTTTATTACCAGGCTTCCCATTCAATTCTCTAGATCACTAATCCTCCTTCCACCCTGTGCTCAGACCCTCTACCCTGGATCCATGTCCCAGTCTCACTGGGTGGGCTCTCAGCTGCTTTCCTTGCTTTTGGGAGGCTTGGTACTTCTCACATCTCCACAATCTCCACCTGGGCCTGGATCCCAAATCTGCCATATAGTTCTAAATGTGATATTTTCACCTATCCTTTGAGGTTGTGATTGCTGCTGTGTCTCTATAGCTTATATGACTACTTTTTCTCATTGTTTGTTCACTAATTTTATTTTTCTACTCATTGATTTGTCTTGCTGAATCTTCTTTGACTTTTAGAAATGTTTGTTTTGAATTTTACATTCTTTTAGTGTTGATAATTGTTACTCTGAAAACTCTCTCTACTAAAAACACACAACACTCCATGTGTGCAGATTTGGCTTCTGTTTCGGTATCACTGTCTTTTTTAATATATAATTCCTTAACACCTCAGAATATCTTGTGCTGTCTTTCTTCCCATTAGGGCCTTGGAACTGAGCTGCTTGTCTTTTGTTTTATCAGCACATGGTAATCTATTTTCATCTTTTATTTTTTTTACTTTTGATAGTTTCTGTGATAAGGTCTGTTGCTAAGTCAGTGAGGTGGAAGATGGCTAATGGGGAGAAGAGGGACTTTCAGGTTACAGGAGTTAATTCTTATTGTGGATTCTAAGAGGGGAATTCATATTTTATAGGTTGCACTGTGGTCAAAAAACTACGGGATCCCTGTTCTACATCTTGGTGGAATATCTGTGTGGAACTCTGTTCTTTTCTGCTTGAAAAGGAAACTAAAGTGGTGTGGGAGACAGAGTGACATCCTATTTGTTATACTTCTTGCTAGTCTCAACCAGTTCTGAGACAGGGGTTCTGATCGCAACTGTTCCTCTTTGGGTTCCACCCAAGCCAAGTGTTTGTAGAACCACAGTTTGTGTTCTCCCATCCCCAGGACTTGAGTTTCCGTGCATTGCCTTGCTGTCTCCATCTCACCTGCTGTAGTTGCCATTTGAATTTCCCTCTCTACCCACCTTCAGTCACATAGATAGGTGAAATTCCTTGGATAATCTTTCCAGTGTAGTCCCCGTTGTTTCCTGAAGTGTTTGGGTGCCTCAGCCTCACCATTGTGCTGCAGTGTTTCCTACTTGTGTTGATTCAGTGAAGAATTATTGGGTTTTTTGCTTAGAAACAAAGTTGGGAATATCCTCAGTGTCTCTCTTAGGTAGCACTCCTATATGCATCAATAATAATACTCTTTTGTAGACATGAGATTCTAGTCTCTTAATCATTTTTGAAATTTTCTACCTGTAAAATGAGCTGTACTTTGAATTTTTCTATATTTTTCAAATCTTAATTTAGAAATTATAGTGTTATTAGACATCACTATTTTAACACCAACTATTTATAAAAGTGTGGGGTTGTTTAGTCATAATAGCTTTTGTAATAAACAGACATACGTAACAGTGAATTTATTTCCTTATTATATACTAAGCATTAGCTTATTAATGGCCTTCTACACACAGGTTTCACAGTTCTGAAAACACTACATCCTTCATCTTATATATGCAAAGTCTATTTCACTAAATGATAAAAAAAGATGTATATATCACTATATGAATGAAACAAATGAAAAAAGAAAAAAAAACCCTTAAATAGTGAACCATGATTCATAATTATGTTTTTAAAATATATTTTTAGTTATCAATGGTATAAGAAGCACCAGATTATATAGTGCAGGTAGCACTATCCTGGGAAAAATTATCACAGATCCATAACTGACTTTTGCGCTAATAGACAAATCTATTTGTGGGTAAGGGAGGAGTGAGTTAGGCAAGCTCATAAGCCTTTAGTTATGTAAGCTTCAAAGCCTGCAGTAGATGCTTTCAAAGGCCTATCTGTCCTGTTTTGATATCTTCATTAAATTAGCAGCTACATTAATGTATGTGTATGTGTGTAATATGTATGTATTCATTCTTCCTTACCTCCAAATTTCTGAAATAGCAACTTTGAGGAATATGTCACTATGAAAAAAGGTAGCTTGACTTCTGAAGATACAAGTTAGAGAATAATATGTGTGTGTGTATGTGTGTACAAATATTACATGTGTATATATAGTTAAATTCAAATATGTACATATACATACCAACACACTTATATGTGTGTATATATGCATATGCATGCATAGACATATATGCATATAAACACATATATATGTTTATACACATACATATCATTTGGAGGAAATCTTTTTACCCATACTCTAATATTCCCCTTTTGAGTAGTCAAATCTTTATATATATATGGTCCTTACTCTATTCCATTACTCTTTGTATGGAAGGTAAAGTGGCTTTTGTGATTGGAATATTTGGTATTGGAAAATGGAAATACTTGAGTCAGTTTTCCCCTTCATCTTGCTAGCAACTTATCTACAGAAGATATTTTTCAAACCTGCTTTTCCCATAGGTAGGCTTCACTCTTTGAAGAATCTTGCTCTGGTACCACATTGCCTATGATTGGGTTGATAATATTGCTTACTTTGGGAATTCATTTAGAAGATGCAGTTGACTCTCAAGCTAAGCCATTTCTTCAAAATTAAGCATTAACTATAATAAATGAGGAACTTCTAGATGGATTTAGTAAAAGAAAACAAGCTGTATCTCCCTGTCCTCCCCTCTAGTTCTCATAATGGAACAGGCAGTATGCTCTAAATGCACAGGGATACAGTCTAAGTATACATTTACAATATCAATATAACAGTCCTAGAATATAAATTGAGAGTTGATTTTAAAGACTTGATTATCATAAGTTTGTACTTATACAATTGGTATTGTGAACATTTTCATTATTTTAATCCTTTGTAGAAATAGAAAAGTGGGCATATAAAAATTTAGACCTAAAACAATTTTGCTGTCTGAAAGAACTTAAATTTGTATCAAAAAATATATTTTATTTTGATGTTGCAGAAATAGGATCTAGATTAATATGGAGTACCTAATCAAGATATCTTGAGAATCATGTAGGAGCCAAAGGAGAAAAGGAAGAGGGCTCTAAGCCATTTAAAACAGTTCCTCATTTTACTGTATAGAGCATCTATATATTAAGCTCAGAGACACTAGCAGTTAGTGATTATCCAAAATAAGCATGTTCCCAATTGTGTCTTGTTAACAGAACTCCTATTGCTCCCAATCCCAGACTTGATCTAAGTCAGTCAGTCAATCGTAGTGAGTTCAATTTCAATCCAGGAACATTTTCCTAATCTCTCATACAGGTGGTTACAACCACGTGTTCCCATTCTGAATGAGAAAATAAAAGAGAGCCTTTTCTCTAAATCTCCTTTTCTGCTTGGTATACTGATGGGAGACAACTTCTTGACTTGAACTACACTATCCATCTTGCACCACAAGGTTGGTATGGAAAATTTCACAGAGCCCAACAACAGTGTATATGTAAATGAAGAGTCTGAGTTTTTAGTAACAAGGTAGAACCATCTATTTTGAGACTTCTTATAAATTAAATAAATTGTTATTTTTCATAGTTCCATTACTTAGACAAAGGTGACATCAGAGACATTCACTAAAATTCATTAATCTAAGATGAATGCTTGGGAGCCCCAACAGAATTTTGAGAAACTTCCTGGTAGCTACAGAGTAGACAGGGAGCATCTCCTGCACAATGCATGAAGAGAAGGACTGAACTCTAGCAAACAACTGTCTCTCACACCTGTGAAGTGGATTAAGGGAATGCTATACCAAGAGATATAAAATATATGAATTAAGAAAAACAATTTAAAAATAGTACTCATCCCAAAATTAATCTTTAGAAAAAAATAAAATATCAATACTACATTTACTTAAACCTTGCTTCATAATTTTAAGACCCACTTGGAAGTATAAATGTTATCCAAAACAACTAAGTAAAATTTGTTAAGAATAATAATTTAGCTTAGTTACCCAAGACATTAAATTGATTATAAATCAGTTATGAAACCATCAGTGTTCATACAGTAGACAGATACATAAAAAATTAGAAGTATAAAAATGGAACCAAAGAAATCTCAATATCCTGTAATTTAGTCAATACTATTGTACCAATGCTAATTTCTTAATTTTATTAAGAGTATTATGATTATATTAAGTGTGTTATGATTATATAAGATGGTAACACTAAGGAAAACTGGACAAAGGATATAATGAGAATTCTCTATAGTAACTGTATTTTCCTATAAAGCTAAGATAAAAATTCCTAAGACTTTGTTATATGATAAAATTATACTTCAAGTTCATTATATTTTTAATAACATACATCCACAGGTTAGATATTCATGATAAAAGATAAAGTGGAAAAAGTCCTAGTAGTAATTATGAGCTAATATCATAAAGAGAAAAATGAACATATTTCATATAAACCCTAAAATATATACATGATTTATAAGGAAACACTATAAAGAAAAAGATAAAATATAAACTGAAAACATGTTTATAAAATATATTAGGACAGTTAGTGATAATATTAATATACAAATAATTTTCCTGAATTAATAAGAAAAATATCAAATTCACATGGAATAAAAAAGACTTAAGAATATAAGCTGTAAATTCTTAGGGGTGATAATTTTACATTCAAAAGAATAACGATTCCTAATATATTAGGTAACTGCAAAAAACAATAAATAATTTTTTTAATTATGATATGAATGAGAACAAAATTGGATACCCTTCAGAGTCTGGAAAAGGTGTGAAGGAAAGAAATTTTCATACACGTTTAGAAAAATATATAAATTAGAAGATAATTTGCCAATTTGGTTTAAAAATGTTGTAAATTGTATGTTCAATACATTTCTAAGTGACAATTCCATTTCTAGAAAAGCTTTTAACCATTGGAAATGATTAGGTAAGTGAAGATAAATATATGTGTATCTATATGTACACATATAATATAATATATATTAAATAATACAATATATATTTAAATCTAATGTCATGTACAATCTTGGGTCAATTGGCAACTTAATGTTAAGCCTTATATTCCTCAATTATGTACTAAGATAATAGCTGCTATAGGTAGGTGTAATAAATACCTATTGTATGTATAACATATTATGAATATCTTATACATATGTGTGTATAATATATGTGATATATAAATGCACATGTATATACAGTCATAAGCACACATACACATATGGCTTTGTAAGAGTGATAAGAAAGTTTAGTTGTTTTATTGCCTTTTTTTCTGACAATAACAAACAATAAAATGACTAATGGTATAAAATTGTTTAAGAATTATGCTATACCCATGAAATGTTATGAACTATTAGTAAATAGTTCAATACACTATGAACCGTAAAATAATAATGCCTATCTATAGTAGATATTATCTTATTACATAATTGAGGAGTCTGAAAATTAACAACATTAAGTTGCCAAGTGACCCAAGCTTGTAAATGACAGTTAAATTTAAACCAATATGATCTTTTATAGCAAAAGAACCATGTAGTTCTACACTGACTACATTGAAAAGACATAAGGGGCTTAATTTTCATTTCTTTCAATTCTAAGAATTCCATGTAACAGGAAAGCAAACATTGATCTTAAGTGTATTTGATGGACATAATTTTAATCAGATATCAGAGACCCATGCACCCACAAATATTGGAGGCACAGATTTAAATTGGTAACTTGTCATTTCCTCAGCTACTGGCAAAGTACCACCAGCTCATCCTCTTCCCTCCAGTTCCTCAGCTTTTCCATGCATCTTATCTTTGCCGTTTGAAATACCCACCCTCAAATGCTCACCTTAATTGTTCTAGACTTTTCTCTGGTCCTCCAAGACAAGGTCAAAGTGGTTATTTCTTTGAGGCCAGAGTTACTATTGCCACAGAAAATATAAGAGGCCAGAGGAAGAAAATTTCTTCATCAGTAAAGAAAACCACTTTGTTGCCACTTTGCTCTTACTTACCTGAAGTCAAGAAGTTCTATTCATGTATTTTGTTTCATGCTGGAAAGATCTCATATTGATTCAGAGCTTGAAATTAAAAAAACAAAGAATTCTACTTAACATATAAAACCCATTCTCTTATAACTCATCCTATAAACTAATGTCTCATACACAATGAGAGGGAACTAAACTGGACATTCACAAAGGTAATGTCTTGTGATGTAATGAAGTAAATATAGCAAACATGACCTGGTACAAATAATTGTTTCAAATATTCTCATTTTTATATAACTGGTGTTCCTTTTTTTTCTAGTATGCTTTTCTTAGGTTAAAAATCACACTACTTCATTTAACTGGCATTAAACTTAAAGTGAACTCTAAAATAAGCTATGCTCTTTTCCATGAAAGTCTATTGATCAAGGGAAAAATTAAATATGTAAGGAGGTGTGGGGGATGAGATGGGAAGAAAGGAAGATGTCATTACAACAACTATGCAAATGTATTTCTGTAAAATAATACTGTTAAGGTCATTTTGTTAAGACCCTGAATATTGTTAATTCTAAATACATATTACATTTTAATCAAACTACCTACTTTCCACTCTTTCCTGAGAAATTTACATTCTGACAACATTTCGAGGGCAGTTAGGATCCAGCTAAGCTCTCAAATATAATAAGTATCAGGAAATTGTCCTGAATTATTCATGTTAATTATGCTGAACTAAACATTGTAGATAGGAAAATGTATTTCCCTCTGAAATATGTTTGCCTTAGAGAAATTTTTAAATTGATCATAGTCTCCTTTTCTTATGATTAGACCTAAGGACCCTTAGGATGGTCAGAAATGTATGTAATGCCTTGAAATCTAACCACCATCATGCTTTTCAGCAAAACCAGCATCATCTAATTCAATTCTGAATTTTTCAGTTTCATAAATAATCATAACTAAGCCTCAATCCAAACTAATCATCAATCTTTAACGTATACAGCCATTTGGATTATATAGGAAAAAAAACGTTCTTTGGTTGCATTCTATTTTTATCCAATATAATACATTTTGTAGCAATTAAAACATTAATTCATTTGTTCATTTGCAAATTCATTCAATTGTTCAAGTAGCAATTATTGAGCAACAGGTGTTGTGTTTGGCATTTGCCTTGTTTTTTGATTACCTTTTATAATATGCTTTTTCACTGTTATCTAAATGCTTTCAGGGACTGAGAATTGTGCTTATCATAATACTTAACGATACACTATCATTATTTTATCAGTTTTCCTTATTCATCCTGTGCCTGCAATTCCATTTCTCACCTCACCAATTTTATATACAGACCCTCTCTATACACATGCATTTTTAATCTATGGAATGGTCTTCTCGATGCTATTGTTGGTACATATATGCTTTAATGTAGTAATTGTCATTGAACAATTAGTATTGGTATCGTTTTTCACTCAACAATGTTGAATGAGAATTCATTTAGTTGCCTCAGAGAGTTGTGTGCTATTAGATAACAAGCACATTCTATTTTTTTTATATTGAGATATGGTTGACTAAAAATGCTGTATGTATTTAATGCTCCATATTAATTTTAGCATTTTTTATTCTAGCAAAGACATGGAAACAACATAGCTGTTCATCAACAAATAAATAGATAAAGAAGACGTAGTGTAATGGAATATTATTCATCTTTAAAAAAGAAGTCCTGCCTTTGCTACAATGTGGATGAACTAAGAGCATATTATGCTAAGTGAAATAAACTATGCATAAAAGGAAAAGAGCTACATGATCCCAGTTATATCAGAAATACAAACTAGACAAAATGCACATTCCATTTTTTATGTGAGAGATACCAAGGCTGACTTCAACTCTGGTTACAACAAACAAGATACAATGAAATATCCCATGAACTCCTCTGTATGTCAGTGTTAAGAGTTTTGTGAGATTACACAGATAGGATAGAATTGAAAATGCTGTATTTGTCTATAAAGGACATATTTCTTTATCAGTTGACAGCAGTCATTAAAAATCCTACCAACATTAGAAGAGCATTTATATTTTTCCAGTATTGCCCCGGAAGTTGAACATCATTTTTTTCCCAGTATGAATTTGAAATATTTCAGTGTTAGTTTAATTTGTATTTTTCTATTAATCAAATATGACACAATTTTCATTGATATCAGCACTTATGTTTTTTTGTTTATGGTGAATTATTCACTCAAATTATTTACAATTTCAATTCTATCAGATCTTTTATACTTTTATTGTTGTTTTCCCCAATTTTATTGGTTAGTTCTAGGCCTTGCATATATCTACCCCTGTCTGCCTCCCAATTTGTTTTATTATTTTCAGAGTACTGGGGGCCTAGAAAGAGTGTCCTGCTGGTATGGAATTCAAGCGGACGCTAGAGATCTATTTACTAAACAGATTTTGAAATGATACACTTGTTTTCAGCTCCATTTTTATGATCACTTCCATAGTAACTCGTCTTTCCAAATTGTGACATTTGAGGATGTGCTAGGGAAGTTCATCACACTACAAATATTATGTACAGTATTCATTTCCCTACTTCAAACTCAGAATTCCATTTTCTCAAGTCTACTAAGTTATTTCTAGTATGTAGCTATTTTCTAGATTGTGACTTTTTTGTTAGATTGCCTTCTGTAGTCTTTTTTGATCCTTGAGAATATATGTCTTTAAAAAATCTTTTTTAGTGTGTGTCAGAGGGGAGAAGAACTAAACATACTTGCACAATCTGCCATCTTTAAAAAGAACTCCCACTGTATTTCAAGTATTTGTCCCCTCTCTAGTTTGTCTGTTTATAAGTTTACTCTCAAAATTATACTCTTCAGAAATTAGTTTCATAACAAAATCCTTCCTTAAAAATATAAGGAAAAGTGTATTAGTCTTTTTCTTACCAAATTCTCACATTTCACTATATAGGAGAGACATTTCTTTGAATAATTAATGAAAATGTTATAAAAAGTTATTTTATGTAATTCTATTAATGATAAAATATACACAATTATCTATAATATAAAGTAGAATACTGCACAAACTCTGAGAGATTTGGTAAGTTATTCATTTTCCTCTCTATCCTTCACCTGAAATTTTAAGGTGGCAGTGGGGGTGGCATATGAGCAAAGAAAAGAGATTATTTTCATTATTCTAAGAACCTTTATTGTGTCAGATACATACTAGATGAAAAAATTTTGTTTATTAAATATATTGGCATAAAATATATACACATAAAAATGTAAAATTACATGTAATTTTTTAAAGAAAATTCAGCGCCTTCTATTTTTTCCTGATTGAATATGAAATTTGACATATTAGCATACCTGATACCTGACAAAACTTCTTATTTTTCTTTACTGGAAGTTTTAAATTCAACAACAATCTTTGCAAACACTGTTTTTACATTAATAAAAAATATATCTTAGTGCTTTAGTACCCTTTCTAAATTCACTCATCCCTAGGACTTCAATCCAATTAAGTGTTACCCTAAATAAATTAATCATTAGAAGCCAGCATTCCTTCAAGATATTGCCAAAGAGATAATAAAGGAATAAGCCTGGCAGAGTAACACATATTCAGTTCCAGATTCCCAGCTGTGCCCTTCTTCTTGCCAATCTATCAACATTTGATCAAATAAGAACTATACTTCAGCATAAAAAATATCAGCTAATTCATGTCCCATTTTGCCCTACAGAATCCCAACAGCTCACTAGAACCTCATTATGACCATATCCTTGAGATTTTCTGACATAAAAGCAAATTACTTCCACTGTAGGAAGGAACCTGAGCATAACTTCTGCCAGATTTATAGTTCTGCTGTAAACTCTGTCATTTTGATCTAGTAAATTTTCCGTCACTAAAACAGATTGATATCTTGAGAAATCTTAACCTAGTGAGTAAAAGGAATACCAATTAGAATGTCAAATACTTATTTCTAATCTCAAAAGGTATAGTTTCCAGATGTGGTCTGATAAATAATTTAGACAGCTCAGCTTTCCATGTATTCCCATTCTCCGAGTAAAATTATTTTCTTGAGATTATGGGAATCTAGTATTCTAAGAGATACTAGGAGTCTCAACAGCTTTCTTTATAGATAAGTATTTAAAAAATCCTTGAGCAACTAATACCTCAACAAAAGAAAATTAAGAAATAGATTGAGTATAAAGAAATATTTAAGTTCACATTAAAGCCAGAAGAGACTGAAAATAGAACTGAAATATTTAAATGTAGAGGATATGATCTATATTTGAATTTAAGCAGGCATTATTCACTTTGATATTTACCTTACAAATCTCTAATCTTTGTTTCCAAATTAAAAAAAAAAAAAACCTAATTTGGAAAAGTGTTCTGAGCCTGTAAACTGCACAAGTTTAGATATTTCTCATGTGGTAGATGCAGTATAAAGATGATCTTTTTAGAGAAATCCCTGAATTCATCATTTTGATATGGGGAAGTCACTGTAATCATATAATTTCAAGCAGGGTTATTGGACTGGTTTAGGTGAGTAACAGCCATGGAATATTGGGCCTGGGTTTTTCAGTTAAGTTAGATGGAATCTCTTGGGAACCTACTAATGCTAGTGTGATATTTGTGACCTACTTAAACCTATGGCCAGTTATGATGATCAATGTCATTGGTCACAAAAACTCAGAGTAACAATCCATCTGAGATCCTTCTTGCTGCCCAATCCCTGAAGGGCAGTGGATGTGAACACAGGTAGACTTAGTAGGTTTAGTTTTGAGCAAAACTTGATTACTGGATAATGTCCCACCAGATAGCTTCAGGTTCATTGGTTAATATGTTATCATTATTATCCATATGGAAACTGGTGACATGATTCTAAATAGGTGAGCGAGAATACCAGAATAATGTTCTCAGCGAAGTCTGAAGCCTGGGGCAGGTGAATTGAAGTAGGAGAATAATGTGTTGTCATGCAGCCAGACTTCACCCATTTGTCATCTCAGAGGGGAAGAGTTTCTACAAGAGCATGCCAGGCCCCTGAAGCACACACTTCTTTCTCTTATGTTGAAGCTGGAAGATTATACAAAATGATGGTTGTCCTAATATGTTATCAATGAATCGATTCACTTATGCAATGACCATAATAAACATGCATCAAGCACTGAGCTAGGTACTAGGTAGGAAAATAAGATTAAAATAAACTCTTAATCCTAAAATAACACTATTTTATGGGAATATTGATATGCTACACAAATGATACTCATTTATAACATATGAAAATATTTATTAAACATCACATAATAGAAATTTTGAGCTCTAAAAAATAAATATAAAATTTTCAAAGAAATCTCCAAATGAATGATATAAAATCAAATATTAGAAAAGATGTCTAATTTATCTGGTAGTACAAGCTGTGTTATAAAGTATTCCAGTATGGAATACATGATGTCAATGCCACATGCAAATCTTGTGTGCTGTTGATCCTGTTTGTTTTCAGTGGGGTCAAGGTTTATATAGCTATATTAGCCTATGTAAACATATTGTGAATAGCAAAGAATAGTAACACATTTCAATAATTGTGTTCTATTTTACCCATTCCATTCCACTGTTTCTGTTCCATTCTATTGTATTTTCATTTTATTAAATTCTGACCCTGACATACTCAGTTAATTTAATGATCAAATAACATATCACAACCCGTATAGTTCTAAAACTTATATGTCTTTTCTATTTGATAAAACATTATTCTCCTTTCACAGGGTCATTGACACAATTCTAGAAATCTCTGGAAAATGTGATTTGTTCTACAGAGAAAATACAAGATTAGAGAGGATCAGAATCTGAGTGATGCAGGGATCCCCCTGTAAGATTTTCTTCTCTTACAGTGCCAGCCATCACCTAAAATTCCCTAAGGGTCATGAGCAGACTCTGTACTTGAGAGACTGATGAGAAGTGACAGCCTAGAAACTAAACCTGAATTTCATCAACTAGAAAGCAAAAACACCCTGTTGCAAAGAATTCCATGTCATTATGAGGATTTGTCTGATAATTATTCAGCTCTGAGCGGGTACTCTGCATTTTTATTAAATAATACTTTTATTACTCAAAATCAGTGCACTGAAACTATGGCACAGCTATGTCCTTAAAGGGTTGATTGAAACTATTTACCCCTAGTGGACTGCATTCAGCCTTCTGACAACTTCAAATCATTACATTAAAATATTTAACATATTGTAATTATTCATGACCTTGTTTATGCTATGCTAACCATATGTTAACTTCACTGAGATAATTTTATTTATAAATCCTCTCTTAGTACACTGGTGTTCACAGGGTACATGCTCAAAAATTATTTCATGGTTCATTGAGGAACATCTGAATCACATACTTCCACCAAATGATAACCGATCCAAGTAACAGAATGCAATCATAAATGTTATATAAACTGTAACATTCTCTGTTATTCTTAGTTTCATTTTGGATTTTTCAAAGTTACACCAAATTTATTACTTGAAAAAATAAAACTCATTAGCTTCCTCTCTGTCTCATGTCCAGTTCTGTCCCTAATCTCCCTAAAAAGACCAATCATTTGTCCAGTTTTGTGAACTAGTAAAACTAGGAATTAGCGTTATCACTATTCTTCCTCTCACTCCTCTTACCTCATTCCCCACTACACTCTCTAAACTCCAAAATGACACACAAAGTCGTCCACTTCTCTCCATCTCTTCCAATACCACTCTAATCCAGTTATTGCTGTTTCTTGCCTGGACTGCTTCTTTAAACGTCCATCTTGCCTACTTGTCTGTACTCCACCTCTCTTATCTGTTCCTCACTCCATGACCAATGTTATTTTTAAACACATACTTGCGTATGCTTTGCCCATGCTTAAACCTCTTTTATTGTTTTGGGGATAAAAGCAGTAAGTCATTCACATGTCCTGGGTGGTGATTTTTTTTTTAATTTTGTCACAAATTATTTGACTGTCCTCCCTTTGGGACTTGGAATCTAGGTGCATGGTGTTTTGGCTCAGGTGGTTGAGATGCTGGCAGGCAGACAAAGTAAAGTCCAAGGACCAGGGCAGGGGTGAAAAATCAAATAAATAAAGATATTCCACTCTCTTCTTTCCTTCCTTCCATAAAAAAATAAAAAGACTTCTCTCAGCACACCCTGTGGAGTAGGGTTTGGGTGCAGTCCACATATATCCCAGAATCCTGGATTCATGTCCCAGGACTGTCTATCAGGAACGACCAAAATGAACAACTAAATGAAATTTTTTTAAAATGCTTCTTTCCCCTCTCTCTGTCTCTGCTTGCCTTCATTCCTGCTTGTACCTTGCCTTTAAAAAAATGCTTCTTCCTCCTCTTCCTTCTTTCTCCACTTTTTAAACCAACAACAAATTCTAGAGTTTATATCCCCTTCTGAGTCTCAGTGAGCTTGTGAATACTTCACTCAATTGAATACATTTGAACTAATGTTATGTGATTCCCAGGACAAAAATCATATAAAGGCATGTTATCTTTCTTCTTGGGGGAACACTTACTTCTGGAGTACTAAGTTGATCAGTAAGAAGTTGGTTATCACTAAGACTACCACTGGAAAATCCACACCTGAACACCATTAGGAAGCCCCAACTGAGGCATTATTCAGTCACTCAATTTCATTTCCTGGATTTGGGGATGAAGAAATTATCTTGGAAGATCTTTGAGGCCCAGCTCTTACTGCATTCATCCATTCAGATTCTCCTTGACAAAAGGTTTAGAGGAGGGCTGTTCTAACTGTGTCATTTCCAGATTACGGATATACAGTATCTTTGAGCATAACACAATGGTTATTTATACCACTAAGTTTGGAAGTGATTTATTCCGTAAGAGATAACTGAAACTACATGGAAGTCCCGACAAGTCCCTTATAAAGCTATCCTGCTTCATCTAATACCACACTCCTCTTTATTTCTTTAGACAATTTCTCTGACTCTGAACTTTAATGCTCCCATGAACTATATAGGGCCACTGAATATGCTATTGATTCTGCTATTTCCTTTTTTCTATTTACTTCATTAAATCTTCACAACTTTATGAAATTTATCTTGTCAGAGATTACATCCTCATAGAAACTTTCCTTTACCTCTCTCACTAGGTCATTTCCCAACGTTAGTCTTTAATAGGCCATGAATCTCCTTTTAATACTTGTCAGAATTGGAATTTTATATTAGTATGCATGATTTCTGGATTAATGTTTATTTCCCTATTCAACTCTAAGCTTCAAGAGGGCAGACATTATGTCTATTTGTGCTAAGTATTGGAATACTCATTGTTTAAAATCCTATTGATTATAATGTACAGAGTCAGACAATTTACTGTCAGGTCCACAGTAAATATTTTCTGTTTGACATGTAACATTCTAAGCACTTTTCAGAAGAAAGTATATATTTTCCAGATCTAGGAGGCATATTTGGACAGGAAAAGAGAATAGTACATATGTGAGTGCATGTTCCATTTATCAAATTTACTTTGCCAGGCTCTCTGGAAAGCAAACACACTAAGGTTAGAGAAGAATGGAACACTAGTGATTATCCTTTTCCAATTCTAATCACTTTCACATTTTAAGACAATGAGCTATTTTGAATATTTAGGGAATCATTTTTTGATTCCCTAAATATTCATATGCTTTGGATCCTTACTTCTATCTCAAGCATTCCTTTCATCAGTCCCTAAAGAGGATTATACTTATTTTGCTGATGTGTAAACAGAGTCACAAAAGTAGGTAGCCTGCCCACTGATGACTGACCAAGTTGCAGAGCTAACAATTTTCCTACAGCCAGTTTCTTGCTGCTACACTGGTTCCAAATTAAGACGAGAGGAAGAGTGTTTTCATGCAAGTGGGATAAAATGTATAGGACTTTTCCTTGGAACTTGTAGGCCATCCACTTCTCTACAGCCCCATAATCAATCCAGAAATGCATCTTGGGGAAAATTAAGCTAATAATGGTATTCACTGATTATAAAATGAATAAAATACTGAAATTTGATATTTCTAAAAAATGAAATACTTCTTAATTAAATCTGAGAGCATCACCTTCTGTGAACACTACTAATGGAGACAAAATAACCTTAAATTTGATGATGTTTAATGAAAAGTGATACCACTAATATATGTACACAATAGATAAGAAATTATATATAGTTAAATGCAAATTAATTCTACCTGAAATGTAGCTACAAAGATTGAAAATAAAAAAAAAAAATCTGATAAATAAGATTGATTAAAGGAAAATTTGGCTTGAAAATGGCGTCTAGATAGCATTGTATAATCTCTTAATATCAACTATAAAAATGCTTGGAAAGACATAAAGAACAATATGCACATTTAAGATGAAAACTAGAAATAACAGAGAACCTGTTATCAGTGTCCAAGAAGGACATCATTAACCTAAAGGCAAAAGGAGCTGATTAGAAATCTGTCTGTGGCCACCTAATCAGAAAGAAAAAGCCAGCAATTAGACAGCACATAGCAAGAACATAGCAAGAAGGTTGATGAACCCCCGCATGTGTGAACCCTTGTTCAAAACCCCAGGCATCCAACAATAATATAACTATCCCACT